>CM061235.1:129732227-130332227 GCA_030848705.1 Heracleum sosnowskyi | reverse complement strand
TAGATCATGGTACGAAAGGTTAAGTAAGTTTTTGATCAAAAATGGATTCATTAGAGGTAAAATCGATCCCACATTATTTACTAAACATAATGGTACTGATATTTTAGTTGTACAAATATATGTGGATGATATTATTTTTGGATCTACTAATGATGATATGTGCAAGTGGTTTTCTAAGTGTATGCATAGTGAGTTTGACATGAGCATGATGGGAGAGCTTAATTACTTTTTGGGTCTTCAAATTAAGCAAACTCCAGAGGGTATTTATGTACATCAATCCAAGTATATCAAGAATCTACTCAAAAGATTTGGATTTGAAAATATCAAGCCAAAATCAACACCAATGACTCCTGCCAGCAAGCTGACAGCAGATGAACAAGGTATAGATGTTGATATTCGCAAGTATAGAGGTATGATTGGTAGTTTATTATATCTTACCGCCTCTAGACCTGATATAATGTATAGCGTTTGTGTATGTGCGCGGTTTCAATCTAAACCAAAAGAGTCTCACTTGAGTGCGGTTAAACGAATATTCAAATATTTGAGTGGCACAACTACTCTTGGTTTATTTTATCCAATCACAAATGCTTTTGATCTTGTTGGGTTTAGTGATGCGGATTATGCAGGTTGTCAAACTGATCGCAAGAGTACAAGTGGTGTTTGTGCATTTTTAGGACAAAGTTTGGTGTCTTGGCAAAGCAAGAAACAAGCTTTTGTTGCATTATCCACTGCAGAAGGTGAGTATTTAGCTATAGGAAGCTGTTGTGCCCAAATTCTTTGGATGATTCAGACACTCAGGGACTATGGCATCAAGTGCAACAAGATTCCAATTTATTGTGACAATACAAGCACAATAAACATTTCAAAGAATCCGGTGAATCACTCAATAACGAAGAATATTGACGTTCGACACCATTTCTTGAGAGACACTGTTGCAAAAGGAAAAATTGAGCTACTATTTGTTTCTACAGAATACCAGTTAGCTGACATCTTCACTAAGCCATTGGCCGAAGAAAGATTTTCTGTTCTTCGTAGGGAAATTGGCATGTGCAATGTCTAGACAGCAAGCTGCCTACAATTTTCTGGTAATATTAGCTTACTTAGCATGATAATCCATGTTTATTTGAATTTTCTATTATTGATAACATGTGAATAACCTTTTTGATGAATAAGGGGGAGAAAATTCAGGATCATAGTATGTGTGATTTAGGGGGAGTTTTTTAGTTACTTTTTGGGTCACATGATTTTAATGTGAATTTATGCTAATGCTAAATTTTAATGTGATGAGCCATAAAAATATGCTTTGCTGCTTGGATAGAATACTAATCTTTTTGCAGGGGAAGCATAATTTTAGGGGGAGTATTTTGCTCCTGAATATTGTTGTGTAATCATCAAAAAGGGGGAGATTGAAACCCTGGTGTTTTGATGATAACACTATAGCAGCAAGCTGGGTTTATTGTGTTGTACTAACATTGTTTTGCAGGAGATAAATACTTTGTATTTTATAACAAAACATGTTGTAGCAGCTAGCTGGCAGACTAATTTTCTTTGCAGGCAGCAAGCTGGCAGACTTATTTTCTTTACAGGCAGAAAGCTGGCAACATAATTTTGTACACAGGCAGCAAGCTGGCAACACTTCCAGCAGATAGAGTTTCAGTCCTATTTTATAGGAAAACTTCTAGGAACTGATTTGTAAGGACTCTATCAGTTATATAAGTCGTGGATATATATATGGGCTCAAATAATTTCGAATTTATTTTCATATATATATAATTCCTATATTATAGGAAGTTGTTTATAAACGTTTTATCTTTTAACAACTTCTATTTTATTGAGCTTTTCAAACCAGTTGAACGTGTCTTCTAAACGTTCTTATTCTCTCTATTCTCCTGGTTTCTAAACGTTATGTTCATGAACATTGGGCTTGAATTAATCAAGGAACAAAAACGTGAGACTTGGTAGTCAAGACCGTTGGTTGTTAGATTAATTCAAAATCATTTGTTCATTATATATATACTTGTGTGTTTTTCATCTTCGGTGCTTGGACAACGTTTTAAAGAAACACAAGTACTATCAAAAGCTGATTTGCAAAATCTTTTATATACTTGAGCTCTTATATATATTATATACGATATATATTCTTGATTAGAGTTCATAGTTTCGGTTGTAATTCATTATATCTTTGTATTGTTCAACTTGTAAGTTGGTAGTTGCTGGTTTTGTGAGCTTGGGAAACAAGGGTTCAAGGAACTTGATAGCTAGAGGAGTTTATACTTGGGTTAGTATAGTACTTAGAGAGCTGCGTTCAAGGAACAAGGTGTTTCAGCAAGCTGCAAACAGTAACTGGGAGATCAGGGAGATATATTATTGTATCGTGTAGTTGTAATTCACTTTGATTAATAATATATTCCTTTGCCGTGTTGGTAGAGGACCAGGACGTAGACCTATAGGAGATAGGGGTCGAACCTGACTAAAATTGCTGTGTGTTCTTTACTTTCTGCACATTTTCTATACTGCATTGCACAACGTAGCTAGCTGCCACTTTATATTATGTGAACTCAGTAAGCTGCCAGACAGCAAAACAGACTGATTTTTGCTTTTTCAGTCACATAACTTGGTAAAAATTAAAATCGATCATTGTTAGTCATAACACCTATTCACCCTCGGTGTTGATTCTAAGGTACCAGTTTTTTGGTACTTCATAATTTTACTTAATTACCCTTACTTATCTTTAAAATATTATTAAATTATAAAAATATCTATTTGTAACCAATTACCTTTTTCAGCTAAAACATATTATGTTTTCTATTTTTTCTAACAAAATCACCTCATTTTCCAAAAACATCACGAACAATTATTTTTTTTTAACTAAAACACCACTTTTTCCAAAAATATAACGTGTCAACCCTTACTTATATTTATTTAAATTTTTTTACATATTTTAACATGCGTGACTATTTTTTCAACTAAAACATGTTACATGTTCTATTTTTCCTTACTAAAACCCCTCATTTTCTAAAAATATCACGGGCAAACCCTTACTTATATTTATGTAAAAAATATTACCTATTTTAACATGTCTACTTATTTTTCAATTAAAACGTGTTACTTTTTCTATTTTTCTTACTAAACCCCTCATTTTTCAAAAAAATCACGGGAAATATTTTACTTATATTTATTTAAAAAATATTACCTATTTTAACATGTTTACTTATTTTTTTAACAAATGCAATTAATAAAATATTAAAACATAAATAATAAAATAACAATTATTAAAAATAATTTGTACATCACATAAAGGTTTTAAAGCTAATCAATCCTAAAATTCATTTTGATGATTTCTTCATTGTTATTTTTTAACATCCTATATTGTTGAATGTCAATCTAGCTTGATATATCGAGAAACTCATTACCATAATTGTACTCCTGTCCCTCTCCTCTATTTATTCTGTATTGCATCTTCTTTTGCATATATTATATAACTTTTATTAACATATACCTTTTTCGTTTCACGGCCACACTTAATTTTTTACATTTGGTTTGAATTCAATTATTCAAAATTTAAGATAGAAGTTTAAAGAAACCGTTAATTAGTTGAGAAAAGTAAAAAAATAAAGTGAATAAAGTGATGAGATTAATTAATATTAAATGTATAAATTGGGTATAATTGAGAAAAATAATGAATGTAGTTAATTTTCATATTATAAAATTTCACGTGTTAATTAGTTGAGAAAAGTAAAAAAAAAAGAGTAAAATGATGACATTAATCGATATTTTTTTTGACAGAAAACACTAATCAATATTAAATGTATAAATTGAGTATAATTGAGAGAAATAGTGAATGCAGTTAATTTTCATATTATAAAATTTTAAGTGTTAATTAGTTGAGAAAAGTAAAAAAAAAAAGTGAGTAAAGTGATGACATTAATCAATGTTAAATGTATAAATTGAGTATTATTGAGAAAAAGAGTGAATGTAGTTAATTTTTATATTATAAAATCTTAATACTTTTGTAAACTTTTGAAATATAAAGAACTGAGAGATACATAGAGAAAGAGGAAAGTTGAATTTTTTTGAAATATAAAGAATTGAGAGGTACATACGGAAAAAGAAAAGTCTAAAAAGATGAATTTTTTTTTTATTATAAAGCTTCACTACTTTTGTAAACTTTTAAAATATAAAGACTTGAGAAGTAAGGGAAGAGATATATGTTTGTTGTTTTATTTCATATGTAAAAAAATGGATGAAATTGATATTTGTTTGTTGTTTTATTTCATATAAATTTTAGGGAATGATAAGAATTTAAATTTTTTAGACAAGTATCCGTGAAAAAAAAAACCTTTAGACTCCTCCAAATTCCCAATTTTAAATTTTCCTTGAAATGGATTCTCGTACCCTCACGTTTATCATGTTTCTCTTAAATCAATAATTATATGTAATATTTCTATATGATTACTAATATGTATCTATAATTAGGGATTTATTCCAATACAAACCACTTAGAGCATTGGCTTCTCCTTCCCCATCCCCAAAAACTTGCTAAAAGTAGTAATTTCTCAAAAAAATTCTCATATTCTTTTTCTCCTCTAAAAATTTCCTATATCCCATTCTCCATCCCTATCTCTATTTTTGTTTATTAATCTTTCTTTCCTTATATTTATAATTTTAACTTTCAATTTTATCTTATTATATATTCTTATATTGCGTTATTTTGTCATATCTGATTTTTTTACGTAATTTAAAACTATGTTTATATTTAATTTTTTTGAAAATTTATTTTCTGGTATAAAATTTAAGATTAAAATTTAAAATTAAAGATATTATATTTAAAATATTAGTATGAGTGTGTAAGAGTTAAAACAAAAAAAGAGTTATGTGACAAAAAGAATTATTTAATAAAATGGGGATGAACAGTGAAACCCCAAATATGGGGATTTAGTTTTAGTCCCTAAAATTATACCCCATTTTGAGGATCCGGATGTATACGACATCTTAACAAAATTTAGCAGTTTTCCCTAAATTATAGGGATGGGGTTGAGTTTTCCGACTCCAATGTGAATGCTCTTAGACTACAAACTACAAATTAAATAATTTTTTTTTTCAAATCGTGTCGAAACATAGCACATATGGTATGCAAATTGATCGTTGAGAGATGAAGAAAAATACGGTGAAGTCGGATTTCAAAAAAAGCTCTCCGATTGACGGGAAAAGTCAAATTAAAAACGGAGAGGAATAGTTGTGATTGTGTGTGGAATGGTGTATTTTAGTTGTGTGTTGTGTATATAGGGTACCAATAGATTAGATTAATCTAAGAGTTTAAATTGGTTCTTAGTTTGTATTTTAAAAAATATTTGTATTTGATCACTAACCTATATAATTATATGTAATATTTCTATATGATTACTTATATGTAATTTTTCTCATCTTTATCATTGTCACAAATATACAGTAAGTTTTTTCATCAAGCTGTAAAAAAGAGTGGCAAGGAAGAACAAAACACCTAGGCCATGTTTGTTTGGTATCCGAGATTATTATCCGGGGATAAATAATTCCCTCGATTAATGTGTTTGTTTAAAATTTTATCTCATGTTTGTTTTGAGGGATAATTATGGGATTAGACTACTATTCTTTAAATTTTCCGATTCTATGTTTGTTTTGCATAGAATTATAGTGAGGGGATTATAATAATTTATAAAATGACTTGTTAAAGGGGATTAAATAATATCTTCTTACAAAACAAATATGGGATAGAAAAATTTAAAGAATTATAATCTTCAGACTAATCCTAAATAAATTTTTGAACAACAAATAATGAATAAAAAAATTTAAAAAATTATTATCCTATTCTATACTTAATATCATGAAACAAACGTGTCCCTAGCTCCTTCCCTAGCTCCTTTTAACGAGGATGGTTTCTTATTCATGTTCATTGCAATTTGGTTCTTCACTAAACAACTAGAGCAAAGATGGGAGATAAAAGAGGTAGCATTGCTTTTTCCACAACCTATCGGCCCCCTGTTCCCCTAGAAATTTTCTCCTGTCCACTTCCACCGACATCAAACAAAGATGAGCTTCCAATGACCGATGGAGTTTCCTACAATTTCAACGGCAATTTCATTCCACCTGCGGCTCTCAAGACTATTCTCAAGCGTCCCAAATTGGTTCCCGAGGGAATTAAAGACTCCGATGTGGATTCGGGTCGTGTTTCTGGCATGGTTTTTGTCTCCGAAAGGGACAACCTCGAAACCATTCAGTTTGCTCTTCGCTTTAATGACCAGAACCCGATGAATACCAAAGTTTTCAGTTTAGCTGATGTTTACCCCGAATCAGTCCCCACAGTTAATGGAAAGAAAGGCGGCAAACCAATTGTTCGCATGGAAGACAGCCCTTGCATCGCCGGAAAGTACCTTCTTTACGTCTCAACTAGGGAACCTGCCACCAAGCGTCGTCAACCCTGGACTGCTGTTTTTAAAACAAGTTTGACGGATGGAAAAACTACCCGCCTTACTTCTACATGTAAGTGTTAATTTTATTCCCACATTTTAAATATATAATACATATTGCAGTTCAGTAAAAGTAATATGGATACTTAAGTCAAATTATTTGTCAAAGAAGGTCTCCTGGCAATTACTCTTCAATCATAAAATCGGTTTTCTAAAGAAGGAACCTATATATTTTAAACTAGCTAACTTATATATTTTGTACGCTGAAGAAAGTTGTCATTAACGTATCATTTTCCACATACAGATCAAGCTGATTTGAGCCCGTCAGTGTCACCGTCTGGTAAAAAGGTAGCAGTAGCGTCGTCCCAGTTCAGATCAGGTTGGCACGGCGAAACCCAAGATCTAATGACTGACATTTTTGTGATAAATGTCGAAAAGACACCCGCCCGCACGCGGGTTGTAGAGAATGGTGGCTGGCCGACTTGGGGGAGTGAAAATGTTATATTTTTTCACCGCAAGGTTGGAGATTATTGGGCCGTCTTTCGAGCTGACATTAGCAATGGTTTCACATCTGAAGCCATTCGTGTAACCCCAGATAATTGTAATGCCATGACACCGGCAGCTATTGATGCCTACACTGTGGCAGTGGCAACTATTTTTGAAACAGCAAAATTCAGTTCCAAAGGCAGTCGTGTCGTGAATCAGTATCGTCACATAATGGTATATGATTATACGAATGAGGTGCAACCTATGCAGATTACTCAAATAACAAAGCCTCTAGCAGATCATTTTAACCCTTTTATTATTGTGGAGGGTGAGAAGAAGCGCATCGGCTATCATCGAGTCAACACCGACCTTGTTAAGGTAATACTAAATTTTTTTAACCATCTTCCTCAACATTTAACTTGATAGTATATTAACGTTGTTCCTTCTGATTGAGGAACAGAAAGGAGATAATATAAAAAGACAGTTCCAAAAGGTCGAATCTCCATTTCCAGATGTAGGGCTGTTCAGGTTGTCTGGAGCATTTCCGTCATTTTCCAGTGATGGCAAGAGGGTTGCATTTGTTGACAACGAGTTTAAGTCTGTGTGGGTAGCTGATGACAAGGGCCTGCGTATCGTTTATCAGGTACCTGTATATAACAATATACTCCCTCTGTCCCACTGATTTATATACATTCATTGGGTGTGAGTACGGAGACCAAGAAAATATATAAAAAATGAGTCAAATTAGATGAAAAATAGGTAAAGTGGTGAGACATTATTATAGAATAGAGATGGTGGAGAGTGTAATAGTGTTTTTTATTATTAAAAGTTACTATTTTTGGAATGTATAAAAATGAGAGGGACATCCAAAATGAAAAATATATAAAAATGAATGGGACAGAGAGAGTATCATATTTGCTTACGAGCCATTTTATATTAGATTTAGTACTAAATATACACTAGTACCAAGAGCAAGTCCAACGATATCAATTTGCATTCCCTATAAATTAAGTTATCCTAGTAATTTAGGAACATTATTTTATATGTCAACTTCAACAATAATTTTTATATTCATTTCTTGTTTTTATAATAATAATATATTTGAACTAGTAAATGGAAAGTGAAAAATTGTGGGACCAATAAAATAGGAGAAAATAAAATTTTTTTTTCTTAAAAATGAAATAGGGGATGGTTAGTGATTACCTATGAATAGACAATAGATAGTAAATTTGAGGATTGACTAGTAAATTTGAGAATATGCTAGTAATTTAAAGATTTACTAAAATACTGTTAGAGCACCATTTTATTGTACATTTCCTATATTTAAACTAGTTGAAAAAGCCGCGCTTCGCGGCGGGGTAATAATTTTAAAAAAACTTTATCAAATAAATTACGAAAATTACTCGATCCTCGATAATAAGCCGTCCTCCTGTGAAACACATTTTTCTTTTTAATATCAAAATCTCAAATTTATTATATTGAATATATACTTATCTTATATATTAATTTTTATGTTACAATACTCTTTTCTAATGAGACACTCTTTCGTTGAAAAAACACTTATATAACTTTACATATTCTATTTCAAATAAAACTTTTAGTTATGTATTACAAACGCTTATTCTACTTTCAATAGAACTTTTAATTGCAAGTACTTCTTTTATATCCGAACTCTTCTCCTCTATAAATCGAAACATCTATTCTACTTCAAATAGAACTTTGCAAGTACTTCTTTTATATTTGAACTCTTCTCCTCTACAAATTCAAACACCTATTCTACATCAAATAGAACTTTTAATTATATGTCTTCGCTATAAATTCGAAATCTTCTCCTCAATAAATTCGAATTCTTCTCCTTAATAAATTCGAACATCTATTCTACTTCTAATAGGTTGTTGAAGGATATTTTTCATTTATTAGTATTTAAAATTTAAATATTCTAGAAAATTAGAAAAATAGATTGAGACAATCTTAAAAGCGCCACGTCATCTACTTCTTTTATATCCGAACTCTTCTCCTCTATAAATCGAAACATCTATTCTACTTCAAATAGAACTTTGCAAGTACTTCTTTTATATTTGAACTCTTCTCCTCTACAAATTCAAACACCTATTCTACATCAAATAGAACTTTTAATTATATGTCTTCGCTATAAATTCGAAATCTTCTCCTCAATAAATTCGAATTCTTCTCCTTAATAAATTCGAACATCTATTCTACTTCTAATAGGTTGTTGAAGGATATTTTTCATTTATTAGTATTTAAAATTTAAATATTCTAGAAAATTAGAAAAATAGATTGAGACAATCTTAAAAGCGCCACGTCACCTCCCACGTATCCTCCTTTATATATATATATTGATTTATGAGAAGCTGTTGAACTTGATCTAAGAACAAATTCAATCGAGGGTGCTAAGAGGGTGGCATTACATGACATGTCACTCTTGTTAATAACTTTTAAAAAGTCATTAAAAGTAAGGTATTATTCAATGTAAACTTTTAACAACTCTTTAGAAGTGGACTCTTATTCAAAAAATCATGAATTTTGAATGACAATTACTTTTAAAAAATCATGAATTTTGAATGACAATTACTTTTAATGACTTTTAACTTAAAATATAACTAGAAATCTAATTTGAAAAGTCTTGAGGTTTGGGGTAAGATTTCACAGGACTTTTAAATTATTATTTTATTTTCTTCAATTTCATTTATTTTAGAATTTTGTCAATTCTCTCTCACAAATAAGATATCTCCTCTCTTAAAACGATGGTTATTATCCTTTTGATTTTTTTATCAAATATTATCCTTTTGATTTTATTAAATTATATTGATGTTGGAGGTTAGAATTCTATTTTTTACTTGATTTTATATTATTTGGTAATTTGACGTGTCTAACCAAAGAATCCCCTTTGGTTGGATTTCTATTTGTATTAATTATTAACTACATAATTTTTTTTCTTTTAGATTTTGTTATAAGATTTTTACTTTACGTAAAGAACTTTATTTTCTAGGTTTTAACATCGTCTTTTTTCTCGGATGCGTTTGAAATTCATATTTTTATTTTTATACATTAAAGTCTTATTGTCTAAACTTTTGGGGACGCATTGCATATTCTTCATTTAGATGATATACCTTTGGAAGTTTAAATTTTTTCTACATGGAATATTATTATACGTTTATGTATTCGTGACAAAAAAAAATCATCTTTTTATCTATACATAAATATATCCAAGATTAAAAATTAATAATTAATAATTTAATAATAGTTTATATTACTAATGTATATAAAAAAATTTATTGGTGAAATATCAATAACTCGATATTCTTGTTATATACTCCCTCCGTTCCATTGAATTGTTAACATTTGGATTGAGCACTAAAATTAAGAAAGAAGAATAAAGTAGTGGAGAAGTGTAAGAAATACTGGTTAAAGTAGTGTGAGCCAGTAATATTTAAGTGATAAATTAGAAAGATAGTACTGGTTAGTGGAAAATAGTGGGCCCATTTAAGATTTTTTAGTACTAAAATTTACTATTTTTGAAAAACTATCTCTTGAGCTAGCTATTGGCAATCTCTCTTTTGCATTTCTAATATCCAACCCGCGCTCCTCAAACATGAACAACTCTTTGCCAGATTTCCTCATAACTGTTTGGGATTCCTTAATGAGAAACCCAGAGATTGTACTCGCACCTTTTATTTTGGTAGTGTCGGTGTGGAGAATTGTCCGCCTGCGGGATATTAGTGTCGAAAATGTGGATTCTCGTTTGATTGATACTGTATGTAAGACAGTAATCGAACCTACATCAAAAAAGATTGCCACTTTACTTGATCAAGAGCACCTTATCTTACGGCACTGGGTACATCATGCGGACATCGTGGAGAGGATGGTTGCCCATGACCCCCGTAGTCTTCCTTTCTCAACTATACAACAACAGTTTATCCGAGTTTGGGGTACAAAGTGCATTTTTCCATAAAATAGAAATTGTTAACAATTCAATGGGATAGAGGGAGTAATTTTTACTATAAACTTATAATTTATTACATTTTTCTATATATTACGTATTTATAATTTTATATTTATATTAATATAAGTTTTCGATCAAAAGTTATTAGATGTAAGTAAAACTACTCAAAAGTCATTATAGAAAAGTTGTACATAAAATTCCTCAAAAGTCATTATATAAAAGTAAGTTATTATAGAAAAGTCGATAAAAATAATGATGAAATATACGAACTTCATTAAAAGTTTATGAAATCATCAAAAGTCATTGACTTCTAAAAAGTCAATAAAAATCATTTGAAGTTGTAATACAATACCACCACCTTAAAGTAGCTCTAAATCACGGACAGACATCTGTCACCGGTTTGTATGTATCATCCCTTTGTATTTTCCGAGTTAAATAAGTTAATATTCTATCCCATAGCTATGTGTGTTTTAAAATCGTAGGTGAACGTAATTTTCTGATAAAAAAACTCAGTATATTTGGCTATATGTTTGTAGACCAATGGACCAAACAAAATCTTTGCTCCGGTTTGGAACCAGAACTTGGCCGAGGATATGCTTTTTGTATGTATGGGGCCATCCTTTTCAGCGAAGGAGCCACTGGATATCTGTCTACTCCCCAATGTTTCCCGAGCAAGACAACACGAACAGCTTCTCACAAAGGGCTTCAATAATGCCTTCCCTTCGACTAATCCAGAGGGTAAATATTTAACATCCCTAGCTACTTTCTGTATTTCTTGTACTTCTTTATATATTCCAAAGACAGGCCTTAATAATATTCATTTCAGTACATAATGCACGCACTTTACCACTATAATGACAGTTGGTTGGAAATTGTAACAGGGACTAAACTAGTTTTTCGATCAACAAGAGATCATGATGGAGATCCGAATGAATACAAAAATTTATACATAATGGAGGATGCAGAAACAGGGGATTATGGAGAAGGCAAAATAACTAGGCTTACAACTGGGGATTGGGTCGACACACAGTGCAGTTGGTCCCCAAGTGGAGAGTGGATAGTGTTTTCGTCATCTCGTGACAAGCCTGCATCTGCAGCACCAAAGGACAACGATCTTGACGTTGGATACTTTTCTGTATATCTAGTGAACCCTAAAGATCCGACGGTAGTAGTAAGGGTGCTAAGAAGTGGAGATGATTTTGCGGGTCATGTGAACCATCCGCTTTTTAGTCCAGATGGGAAAAGCATTGTCGTAGTTGCAGATCTTGCTGGAATTTCTGTTGATCCCATCTCTTTGCCTCTTGTCGAGCATTCTGTGAGGCCCTACGGAGATATCTTTTCTGTTGAGCTCAAAGATGACATAAAAGATAATGAAAATGTAAAGGAGTTTGAACGCATCACACATTCTAGGTACGAGAATGCAACTGCCAGCTGGACGATGTTTACAACAAAGGACCCAAATGCAACATGGAATCTGCAGTTCACTGGAAAATACAGTCCATCATGTCCTTATGCACCTCGTGATGGAAGTGAAAGTTGGCACATGACTGGCCACCTTTGCATCCCAAAACGCCTTTGTTGATTGTCTTACATTTGCTGTTCTATGCCTGGCCAGATTTTCTGGCTACTCGCATCTCAGAATGCATGGATATAACACTTGGTAACTAATAAGGGGAAGGATCGGTCCCCAATTATGTACTAGTTCTACTTGCTTTCGTAAATGATGCCTTGTGCACTCTTGTTGTTTTTATTTTAAAACTTGCTTTCCTACATGATGCCTCCTTGTGCACTAATGTCTTTTTTTAAATAAGTCACTCTTGTTTGTTTTTTAAATAAGTCGTGCATTATTCTTGGAATGGGTTGATATGAACAACACTTACAAGGGAACTAAAATACTACCATTATCTTACACGCACTTTGCTCCGACCCTCAGCAAGGAGTATGAGCTAATCAAAGCTTGGCAAATGGTTAGTTTTTGAGCACGTACAGTTGGTTTTGATCAGTCAATAAAAAAAAAACTGTTTGTTGTGTGAAACTACGATGTTGTGATTTGCATAATTGACATTAGTGATTTATAACAGGTTTTCAAAGTTTTTAGTTAAAAAAAATTCCCCCTCAAACATGCCCACATACATCTCTATATAAATATAATTTTATTCCATAAAATAGAAAGTAACAGCAGAATATTAGACGAAGGTGTGCTGGAAGAGATGATGGTTTAGTGGAAGGAATCAATGGAGATATGAATGTATATTGGAGCATGCAGACAGGCATTCATGGACATCGCTTAGGAATGCAAGGGTGTCCAGATGTGCCCCAACCTCTATCTTCTTCTATGAGTCGATTCCATACTGCATTTGTGTCCCGAGTTGAGAATGTGGTCCAAGTACCAGTCGAATTTTCATATCTAGTATGTGTCAGCCGATTAAACTTCTTCACATTCTTGTTTTTCTGTATGTCATTTGGATCGATATCAACAGTGAAAATATCTCCATAAGGCCTTGCAGAATGCTCGATAAGAGGCAAAGAGATTGGATCGACAGAAACTGCAGCAAGATCTGCAGTGACCACAATGCTCTTTCCGTCTGGACTGAAAAAAGGGTGGTTCACATGTCCTGCAAGGTCATCTGCACTTCCCAGCACTCGTACCACCACATCCGGATGTTCAGGGTTCACCAGAAATACTGAAAAATATCCAGCATCAAGCATGTGGTCCTTACTTGGGGCTTTCTCATGCTTGTCACGAGTGGAAGAAAAAACGATCCAATTTCCACTTGGAGACCATTGACAATGTGTGTCAACCCAATTTCCCTTTGTTAGCTGTGTTACGTTTCCTTCTCCATAATCTCCTTCTTCCGGGTCCTGCATTATGTGTAAATTCTTGTATCCCTCTTCTTTCCCAAAGCCTCTTGTAGATCGAAAAACTAATTTTGTGCCTGTAATATGATTTTAAACCCAACTTAACAGCAGTAGTTACAAAATCATGATAAAGAGTCTCTCTATTTACATATATTTTATATCAAAGCATATATGTTCTCCGTTTGGTCACTCATACGTGTAAGATTAGTGTCGAATATATTAATCCAACAAAGTCATCTTTCTACCACTTTAAGGTTTTAAGAAAGTTGGTTAATAAACACAGGTAATTAACAATTGTTGTCGGGTCTTGCTAATTATTTGCTTGAGGATCCATAGATATTTCTGAGGAAAGAATATTTTTAGCCGATTGCTAAATTGAGCCAAGCTCTCATACATTAACCGGGCGGTTTTAGGCCTTTTCTCTGGGGGAGCACCGAGTTAAATTTGGGGAGGAACCCTCATATTTTCTAATTTGTGTAGGGGCACTTTTATATGTTTTTAAAATATTAATGGTGAAAAAATGTCGAAAATATTGCTTAGGGAATAAGGATAAAAGAACAAAGATACAAGCAAGCTAGTAGGCCCTTCACTGACGCTTGTATACAGATTTTTGGTGAAATGGAGGGAAAAACATCAGAAATAGAAACCAGAAAAGCCTACATACCGTCAGGATTGGTGGAAGGGAAGGCATTGTTGTCGTCAATGGTGAGCTGTTTGTAATGTCCCTTAGCTTTTGAGATGTTCGGGAGGTGGATGATGTGCAAGGGTTTTTCAGCATCGAAAGATGATCCCACACATGCATACAGAATATCCTTCTCTGGATTCTGGTTCCAAATTGGTGCAAATATTTGGCCTAAGTCTTCAGGCACCTATACATGATCAAATTTAAAATTAACCTCTCCTCGATCTCCCATAGTTAAAATTCTATATCACTTGCATCCATCTAATGCTTTCAATCTTTTAATACAATATATGCAACCAGACTCCTACATTTATATGAAGCCTTCACTCTACTACATATGAATATTTCATAAGCCAAGCTACTGCCTCCTGTTTGATGAACATTAACTCTATTCTGAATGCTGGTTGTTTATTAAAAAATGTACTTACAGAATTTCCTAACAAACTTTTTTTTTTTAATTCTACTGAAGATGGCAGACGACAAAACCATAGTGATGTAGATACATTCGAAAATTTTATCATATAAATTTAGGCTATTTAATTGAAGCCAAGAGAAGCAAAAGTTTGCAAGGAAATTCTAATAGGAAGGATCCTGGAGTTGGTGACTCCTCAACAATGTGTGATTCTGTGTCGTGTCATACCTGAAAAACTTTACGTGGTTCTCCCGATCCTTCAACATCAACTAGCCACACATCTTTGAAATCATTTCCGACATATGCAAGCTTTTTGCCATCTTTAGAAAATGTAGGAAATGCTCCCGACAACCTAAACAATCCTACATCCTGATGTGGAGAATTCACCTTATGGAATCGCTTTTCCATGTAATCATCTCCCCTCTGTTGATCAAATTAGTACACGCATCTCCAATTAAGTTTTTTGGCAAGTCCTAAATGAAAAGACCACGTTTAATCATAATTGATACCATACCTTGAGAAGTTCGTCTTTGCAACGATGATATCCGATGCGCTTCTTTTCACCATCAATAACCACAAAGGGGTTGAAATGATCAACTGTAGGTCTATATTTTTCAGTTATTTGAATTGGTGCTTTGGTTTTTGTTGAATCAAAAATTTCAATGTGACGATACTTTGTTTTTCCATGAGGGACATCGATGCTAAAATATGAACATGGACGATTAGTTGCTACTGCCACAGTAGTGTCGTCAATAGCAACAGGAGTAATTGCGTCCAAATTGTCTGGAGTTACACGAGTGCAGTTTGACGTGAGACCATTTCTGATATCAGCACGGAAGACCCCCCAAAATTTTCCGACCTTACGGTGAAAGAATATGACATTGCCACTTCCCCATGTTGGCCAGCCACCATTATCAACAACCAGATGGCGGTTGTAAGGCTTCTCCACATTCATGACGAAAATGTCCGTCTGTAGATCTTCTATCTCCCCATTCCAACCTGCCTTTTTTTGGAAAGATGCCACCGCTATCTTCTTTCCACATGGTGAAACCGAGGGACACAAATCAGCTTGAACTACAAATTGAAGCAAAACCATAGAGGGAAATTCAGTATGGGGAATAAACCTCTCAATTGTGTAAATTTATAATTCAATCTGTACTCAGCAAGGTGTTCCAAAAAAAATATAGTAACAGACTAACAGTAAACCAAGTTTAAACCGTAGTTAATTATCAGGGTTTCGCCGTAAAGGAGCTCAACTGTTTCCCTGTACCAGAATACAACAACCGGTCTACATATCGTAATCATCTGCAAGGCTTAGTCTAGCGGATTCCCCCTGAATCCCGTGGAGGCAGGGTGTGTCAATTTAGATTTCCGTAATTGATCTTACCAACAAAAATCTAGATATTTATTATTGTACAAAATAGGCTGCTATCATCAAGGTTACAGTGGATGGGTTAGATATTCCAAAGAGGGTTGTGGATTCATTAATAGGATGCACCTAGTTTAGGATTAATTAGATTCTATAATGTAAGCAAAGGCTCAGTCAAGAAACAGATAAGTTGACTAATTAGTAGAGGCATTTAGTAGGCACTGAGTTTATTTCTTGAACCTATATAGTATTAACCTCCAAAATTACAAGTAACTTACGTGAGGGAGTGAGGCGATCGGTCTTTCCGGTGATGAGATTAGTTCTGTAAACAACAGTCCAAGGCTGACGACGACGCTTAGCAGGCTCCTTGGTGGATACAAAGACCAGATACTCTCCGTCCTCGCCAGCAATGCAAGCACTATCTTCCATACGCACACCGTCTGATTTACCATAGATTTCTGCCAAGCTGAAGACTGTAGGCTGAGTACCATCCTTAAAGTCAAGAGCTAGATGAAATGTTTCCAGGCTCTCTCGCTCCGAAACAAAGATAGTAGCCGAGACACGACCTGAATCAACATCAGCCTCCTTGATCCCCTGGTGAAAAAAAATGGGTCGCTTGAGAATAATCTTGAGAGCATTCGGTGGAATAAAATGGCCATTGTAATTATATGAAACTCCGTCTGTCATTTTAAGCTCATCTTCGAAACGTGGGAATGAGGTGGAGAAAATGTCGAGTGCCACCGGAGGACGGTAAGTTGTAAAGAAGGCGATGCTACCTCTACCCTCCGCCATGCTGCTAAAATTTTAGCTAAGAGACGACTAATGCAAAATATCTCAAAAGTCGGCTGATTATAAAAGACCATCTCCAACCCAATAATGTCGTACACTATTTTGGTGTTGACACTATCCTTCAACCCAATTGACACTATACTTAATATTAAAAGGAAATTTTTATATAGAAAATGGAATATTTTAACTTTTTTTCATTTTTTATATTTTTAATAAATCTAAATTTAAAAAGTACAAAAAAAAAAAAAGTTCAATAAAATAAGAAAAAACTTGTTTTATTAACAAACATAAAGGTATAGTGAGAATTTTGAAAGTCATCAAATTTGGTGTCAAAGGATCATCAAATGTATTTTTGTAATCAAATTGGATGACCCAAAACTTATTTAGTGTTTTTGGATCACCATTTAGTATTGCATTAAAATTATTTTTACATTATACCTATTACTATTATAGTGATTTAGTGTTGTTGGGTTGGAATTGCTCTAACGTTGTGATTTGAGCTAGGGAATGTGGAGTATAAATATAAAATTCAAGTGGTCACAGACAGCTGATAATCGAGGGAAAATGTCCATATTCTTTCACGATGAATAAGTTTATAATTCTGTATAAATTTATTTAATTAATCGTGATCGTCAACAAATATGATACGGCCATATTATGACGACATAAGCTCATGTCAGCTAAGGAGTGCCAACAACTAATGTTTTGTTCAACACTTTGGTATAAAGATAAGCAAACAAAAATGTCAAGGTGCTTGGTGGAAAATTGAATTATCATGAACCTAACAACTCTAGTTTTGTTATTTTATTTAAGTACCGGAAACGGAAAATTCGCCGATCTCTAATTTCAAATACCATGTAAAATTTAAAATTATAAATATATAATTAGAAAAAAGGTCTAAAATGAAATTTATATTATATTTCAACGTAGAGTGCCATCTCCTGTCATTTCTTTTCCGTTTGAATAAGGTCTTCAAGGGAGTACATAATTTTTGAAGTCAACACAGAGCTAATAAGAAAAATAAAACATTATCCGTTCCTCTTGTCGCTTCATTGGTAACGAAGAATCACACTTCATAACTACGGAAAAAAAAAAGAGCAAGTGTTTGAACTTGGACAAGTTCTAACTTGGTACTTATATTTTCAAAAAATTTAATAAATTTTAAACAAATATAAATCACATTTCAACAACATAATATTGGGGTTGCCGGTTTAAAATCGGGAGTTTAAAAATGATTATTATTGTTTATTTTGTATAAAAAAGGGTTAAAGTTTAACTTTAACCCATTATACACTACATTAACTTCAAAAAAATCTGTCGGAGACGGTTTATACGGTGGGCGACTGCCAACTGGTGAGTGGTGAGTGCATGTAATGTTAATAAATTTCAGCGACTGTATTAATGATGCAAAGATACAGTCCAATCCGAGTACATGTAATGTACTCACACCCGACCCAGAAATTGCTATCCCTGGTGTGAGTACATGCGATGTGAGATATCAATGCCTACTCTACTCTCCTACCTAAATTGTGTTTGTCCTCTTCCCCCCTTTACTTTCACAATGGACTACATTTTTAAGAGTAATATTCACCCATCTGGACTGCCTCCAGCTTCTACTTAAGAGTTGTCATTTTCCTTATAAGCTTGCATTGTATAAGCCCGCAGGATCGACCAAAAGTAGTAAAATCATATACCCTTTAGGCCTTTACAATTATACAATGAGAAGCACACAACTATTACATTCTTGTGTTAAAAATTAGATTTCTTTTGGTATTAAAGGAAATGGCATTTCCTTCCTTTATACGGGGATGTATCCTTTTTTCTATGAGAGGAGTGACCTATGTTTTCTCTGTATTATGTACAGTAATTTACATGTACCTCAAGTCTTGGTTGTAAGGGACTGTTGAGTCACTTAAAGGGCCTTCTGATCTAGCCTTTCATTCCAATTCAAGCAGCGAATCAAGCTACGAAACCAGTCACCAGTTTGGTCGTGCTTGTTTACAGTTGGAAGTGGATGCTCACTCATACTTATTCTAACTGAATCGCCTCTTGATAGTTGTTGCCTTCTCTTTCCATCAAATGACACCCAGGCGTTACTTCTTGCATCCTTGGGAATCTATTCAGAACACATTTTCAAAATTATATTTGTGTCTTATCAAAAACTAGGATTTGTAACAAGTCACATTACATGAGCTTAAATTCTAGAAAGACTTTAGCCTTTTGGATAAGATAGATGCCAGAGAATCAATTTAATCAGCAAGAAGTGATCACATTGACCACGTAGAAATATAGACGTTGATGCTTTACTATTAAATGTATAGCATCTACAGTCATACACTCCCACAGATAATATACAGATAGGGAACAAGAAAATGAGATAAAATTATGCACCTTTAATTCGAGTCGTGCAGAATCAGGAAGTATAACAGGCCTGAAGGAGAGGGAGTGTGGGCAGATGGGTGTAAAGAGCATGCAGGGAACGTTAGGATGCACCTGCATACAAAGATCATTGGCAGATTTAATTAAAAGTTTACAAACAAACACAGACTATTACAACTGAGATGGACAGATGGTACATGCAAGCTTACAAATTGTTCATTCCAACTTATTAGCATGGTCAGCTGGAAACTGAAACTGCGAAACACAGTCGGATAAGACAATCTGCTTAAATTTCTATCTATATGGCATGGAACTAAATCCACCAAGTAGAAGTAGGCAGATGAGTGACAATCCACCATACTCTTTGGTCTACCAGTGACAACTTGAGGACCCGCCATCCAATCCACATAGAATCATTTCTCTATTTGCCTTCTATCCCCATATTAGATTTAAAATTTCATGTTCTTATGGTTGATTCAGGTCGGAAAAGAACTGGTCAATGGTCACAACGCAGGGTTCAAATGGCCTACTTGCATTTGATTAAACTAGTACTTTAATATGAAATTAAAAAACTAAACAAACCTAACTAACCATTGAGCCTCCTGCAGCTGTAGAGTAAGCAGTACTTCCAGTTGGTGTGGCTACTATGACCCCATCAGCTTGCACCTTTAATGTTTTTTTGTAACATTAAGCAACAGTTTCAGCAACATTTACAAGTTTGTCATATTTGTAGAAACTTTTAGATAAGAAATTTATAAACCTCTACATCACCTTAGTTATTAGGCGGTCATGTTCATAACATTCAATTTTGGAAAGATATGGATTCGAACCACGATCAACCACAATCTCATTGAGGACATCAAATAATTTTCCAGGCACAGATTTACCATTTCGAAATATCTCACAGCGAAGACGCAGCCTAAGAGTTATATAAACACCATCCATTGTGTTATTCCCATGAATGACTTGTTTCAAATCCTGCCTATAGTCTGCAAACTGTGTGTTGAAGAAAATAATAAAAGACTAAGGGAAGTGAAAAACAGAGCCAACAAATTCACTTCCAAGGCTTAATTAGAGTTGAGAAGCTTACGATATGGGAAGTGAGAAATCCGAGGGACCCAAGATTAAATGAAACAAATGGAGGAACAGCACCTCTAAAAAGATTTGATCCATGAAGTATAACCCCATCTCCTCCTAAGCATGCCACAAAATCTACTCTTTCATGAAGATCACTACATTACAAACAGGTGAGTCAGAATTATGCACAATGAAGTGGACATAGTAGTAGAGAATGCTGCTCTTTCTTTGTAAAGCCATTGGTACCTTGTATCATGGCTATAGAAGGTTTGAACAAATCCAAAACCAGGAATTCTGGCAAAAATGTCATGAACCTCCGGCTCAACAAGGACATTCATTTTCTCTTGGTGATAAAGGAAAGAGGCAACCTGCACTTGCACAAATATATTGTTGAACTGTACAAGCTGATAACAACTTATATAATCATTAAAGCAATCAACTTAAATAACTAAACATATCATGCCAAAACTATCGATGATCTACAAGATATCTTGTCAACTTAAAGAATAACATGAAGAGTGTGTGTTTCTGTTGAATGTTCATTAAGTAATGTAAGGTGGATTCATTTTATGGCAAAAACAAAAAAAAACACTCGACGAATTTGTATTTCAGAATCATTGCAAGGGTCCACTTTGGAGCTCATGTTTATACCTATGTTACTCGGACTCTTTTATGTCGGACACTCGACAGTTGGACACTTATTTTAGGCCAGAAACATGTAAAATTTTCAAAATTTTGCCGAGTCCGACACATGGAACTTCTAGCCGAGTCCGAGTAACATAGGTTTACACTATGACGAGTTTGTAACTTCGTTCTCTCGGTAATCCTGATGGAGTCACATTCCACACAATGCACCTAAGGCTCAAGTTCATAGGGATTGCAACATTATCTGAACCCCTGGATATCCGATTTAGTCCTCTCTGATTGGATCAAAACAACCCCTGGTTTTTGGATTGGGATGTGGATTTTTTTCTAAACCAGAAAAGGTTTGTATTTGATGTTAAGCATACCAACCCGAAACCCGTTTAAACCCCAATTAATATAGATATGAGATACAATATATATTATAAATTACATCCAAAACTCTCAAAAGGCACTATGAAGTCATATCCGATATCTTTGCTAGGATTTTTTTAGCAGCCTTTAATCCTCTATCCCTATCTTTAACTCATCCTTCCAATTTACTTGATGTATTACTCCGTTATTAATCAAATGTTAATAATGAATAAATATCTTTATATATTATATTTAACTACTTATTTAATCAACTTAATCATTTGTGGCTTCAATTATTTGTACAGAAACTATTCATGTTGTTTGTGCGTACTTGTGATATTGAACTCATTTAAGAGAAAAATCAATTGTTGGACAACTGATATAAACCCAATCCGAATCAAAACCCGATGGATTGAATTTGGATTTGGTTTAATTTTTAAAAAACCTTAAGTACTAGGATTTTGTGAAGCCCCAATCCAACCTACCCGCTCCCATCCCTACACATGCACCAAGCCCCTCGACTCGGCATATACAGCATGGGCTCATGTGCAGGTATTTTCGGTTTTGGAGCCATTACAAAACACAGACGTCAGCTAAAAAACTTTGATCTTTTGGAAGCTTTAAAGACCAAACTATCTCGGAATCAAAATGTGAGCACATGAGTTAGATACAGGCTCACCACTAGATCAGTATGAACTATCTTCCGTATATCATGTACATAATCCCTCATCGGCGCACTAGATAACTATTGAAGTCACAAATTTTACTATTGGACTTTCACCCCTCCCCCGACGCCAAAACAAATTTGAGAGAAAGACTGGAGATAGCATGTAGGATGGTGCAAAATGTAGAATTAGTAATAATACAGCAACACACAAAATTAGTCAAACCAAACAAAGAATTATTTCCAGGTTCTTGGTGTGATACCTCTTTAGCTTCTTCCATTAGTTCTGCACCTAATTTCTTCAGTAATAATACGGTCTTTGGAGTAGATTTCCACATCAACATCTGCTGCTGGGTGCTAGGATGGGTGAAGGCCAGGGAAGATTCAGTTACCTTTTCTCTAGAGCACGAAAATCCATCTGTACGGACCAAGAACATCTCTGCTTTCTTTCTTGACTGCACTCTCACAACACCTGTTGCTGAAACACACATATTTCCTTCAATAAGCTCCAATCCATCAGTTTGGGAGGACACAGTGCCTGCAGTCTTATTCCTTTGATCAGTAGACATAGTTAAGGATATGTTACTTTTATCTAACCCATTGGTTACTCTAATATGATCATCACTTTTCCTTGTGGTATATATATCGTCATGGGGTCCATTTGACTTGGGTTCAGGGGAGTGATATGCATAATTACCACCTCCCCTGTAAGTCCCATTAGTAACAAGATTCACATTCCTAACTGCTGAACCATTTGAACTTTCTCTTTTCTGGTATATGGATTCAGCATTGGTTTGACTATTTTCAGTTCTTAAACTTGTCCCGTTATAATTCCCTCTTGAACCACACAAATCCATCCATCTTTGTCGTTTATAATTGAAGTATCTGGCTGGTGAGATCTTTTTGTTTTTGAAATGCTGAGACATTGACTTTCTGGATAGAACATTAGAAGGAGGTCGCTGAGAGTCAAAAGGTTTCATATGACTGAAGGCTGATATCATCGATTCTTTTCTGTTATCAACCGTCTTCGTGAATGGGATGGTGTCAAGAAATCCATTATCAGAGTGGTTTCTATTTTCAGAAGTTGAAGAGACCTCTTTGTGAAGTTTTTCAATGGAACTGTAGCTTGTCTTCGAATTAACTTCCACTGAACCATTTTTATTATTAAGTGCATCTTCTTTTAACTTTAATGACAGCTCCACATTCTTCATTTCAGTAACATCACCTGACACAATGCCATTGGATAAGGCTGCCTTATTAGCAGGAGTCTGGGAGCTGTAGTGAGTCATATATTGCCTCCATCTAGAGACCATAGCAGAAGTTCTCCAAACTCCTTCCTTACTGTGAAGATATATGGGTTTTTTCTTTGATTCAGACACCAACAATGAAAACTTTTGAACCTGCTCCATTGTAGGAGCAGTACCAACTTCAACTGGAAGTTTAACCAATTCGACTTTCTGAGATAAAACTGCTTCATCTAACACGGCTTGATAGAAATGGTCCTTTACGGACTCTTCTCTGAGGTCTACAATTGTTTTGAATCCTTTGTCTAAGAGCCACTTCAGACTTTCTTCAGTTAATTGGCTACCTCTATAAAATGCAATCTCAGAACCTTCAGATTCTATATCTTCTTTTAAAGTGGACAAATAAACTGGATTCCAGTTTGCAAACAATGTATGACACGGCGAACCATCCTGTCGGGGATAACCAGAATCATAGCAAACATTTTTCAGTCTTTGTAGTTTTCTCCATAAACCCACTCTTTCAATATCATCAGGTGTAAGATAGTCTTCAAGAGCAACATGTAAGCTCTCACAATACCTTTTCATCTCAGTTCTAAAACTAGCAAGTGGTGGGAGCTTATCTTCTGATATATCTACATCAGAAATGCTAAATGATGCGGTCATAGATGATCTTCCAGCAAGAAGATCTTCCCTTCCTTTGTTCAGAAGACATATCATACAACCAAGAACAGACACAATTTTATCTTCCAATAATGGTTTATCTTCTGATGGAAAACCATATGAAACACTACATTCTCCGGTTACTGGATTGCACAATGTTTTCATAAATGCATTATGCAGACGTTCAGCAGCTCTAAAGATTCTACAGTAAGCCTCAACTTCTGCTATATCTCCGGGAACTGGACCAATCCATGGCAGCTGTGATATATTATTGGACTGATGACAGTTCATATATTCAATAAAAGATGCAGTCAGTCCACAAAATAGATAAATACATAGCTAATGCATTTTCAGAGAGACATACCACCAAAACCCTAATACTAATAGTACTTGTATTATGGTCAAAATAAGCCTGAAATTAAAGAGTGCGTTGCATTTTGGTGGCTAAGTTTGCCACCGAATTTCAAAAAAGTGTCCAGATTTTCAATTTCTCATAAAAGTGGCTAAAATATCATTTTAAACAGCAAAAAGTGGCTGAAAAATCATTTTAAACAGCAAAAAGTGGCTGGCCGTTTAAAATACTAACGCCATTAAAAGAGAACTGACTAATTAATTGACTTGGATATAATACTTTATATTTTATACACACGACATTATATTTCCCTCCATACACACTACTTTACTCTTCTTTTCCTTCGCTTATATGCTTTCACCCTCCATCTTGCTTTATCATTAGCTTTTCAATTCTTGCATAAAATCTCCACAATGGACTAGTATATGAGAGAACGAAAGGATATGCATAAATATGGAACTAGTGACTGCCCTAATTATAATCAAGGTAAGATTATATTTTGCAAATGTCGAGTGCACTTTAAAAATGATGTGTAATTTAGTTGATGTTATATGTATTTTATGGTAATGTGTAGACAAAGTCATTATAATGAAGTAATTTGGACCTTTAAACTTTTATAAAATTACTTAATTTATAAACTAAGGTAAAGAAATATCTTTAAGTTAAGGTATTTTAATTTAACATCACAAAAACTGTTATTTTTATAAAATACCTTAAATAGCCACTTTATGAGAAATTGAAAATTTGGCCACCTTTTTGAAACTCGGTGGCAAACTTAGCCATCAAAATGCAACGCACTCGAAATTAAAATCCTTTACAGAGTAATCCTACACATAAAGAGTTCAAATAGTGACTTAAGTAATTAATATGTGACCTTTAGAAGCATGAGAGCTTGACACGAGGAAACTATCCTTATAAGGAACTCAAACAGGAGATATACAGTTATGTGTCCATTAATCATTCCCAAAATTTGGTTTAGAAGTCATTTTTGAGCCAAAAACTGAAATTAAAGAGAAGACTGAGACCTGATAGTGACAGACTCAAAGCTAAAACTAAAAAGTTATTTGCTTGGAGAAATTCAGAAGTCAGTTAAACTTCTAGCAAATGTTTAAATACAATTATCTTCGGTAGCCAAGAACTGCGAAAGATGCAGTTCAGAAACCAAAAGAAAGGAGGATTAGAAGAAAAGTAGATTCTCATAAGATGGCCCCTATGTCCAGGAGATTACAATTTTGGCTGATAATATACAAAGATAGACCTTAAATGGAAGAAGTGCATCAGTTTCAAACTAAACTCGTATCAAGTGATAATGAAAACTGATGTGGGAAAGATAATGGAATCAATTTACTACTACATGTGGTTGACATTTTAGTGTGCTCCTTAATCCTACCACCCAATCATTTCACAAAATTGGCTATACTTCAATCCTAACTTTACCATACGGGTTGTCCATTATCTTTCTCACTTAATCTATCATATATAGTAACCAGTAGGTAACGAATATGTGGGTCAAATAGAGAACTAAAGACCAAATAAAGGCTGCAAAAAATCAGAAAAAGATAATCAAAAATATAGAAGGAGATACTTGAGGTGAGAACATGATGTAAGCGAGTAGAGGAAAATCCAAGACAGAGTTGGCTTGTTCTCCTAAATGCCTAATCGCTTGATTTGTAATATCTTACGATTTTTATTTCCTATTCAGACATGTACTTGTCAATAGATTTATTTTTTGTAATAGGCAGTACTAGCTTATGATATTCCCATTTGTTTTACAATTAGGGCATGTATTTCATAATATTCTTGTGCTCAGAATACTTGGATAAATTAAAAATAAAAATTCTCTCATACATTACCCTCTTGTTTCCTACATTTATTGTAGATTCAGAAAAGCCTCTTGTGAATTCAAGGATTCGTTTTAGCAACAATCGGCTGCTAGGGAAAGATGTAGCCAAGGTGAAACTGAAACCGTGTGAAATTAGAGGTGATGGAATAACCAAATCTTGTGTATAGATAGGCAATTAAGGAACATAAGATCATTATGCTCTATAAACAATCAAATAGCCTAATTTACTTATCAAACTCCTTCAAAACAAAGAAGTAAATTAGGAGTGGCAATGTCGATTTTACAGAAACAAAAGTACACAACAACTGTATCTTAGCGCACTCCTACCCCTCACCCCTTGATAAGAAGAGATCAAGCGTTCGAGTCTCAATGGATACAAATGCTTGCCTAAAAAATTACAGACTCGATCAACCGTAAGATAACACATTCATTAAATAAATATTCCTTACGCCTTGTTCATTTTATTGAATTCGGTGACATTTAAAACTATACAAAATTGGAATATTTACCAACACGACCCACAACCCAAAATGAACCCTCCCCCCGACTAATAACCAAAACCGAATAGTGATAATCTCTCCTAGTCAAATTTCACCCTAAACCAAAAGTAAAAATCTCTCCTAGCCAGATTTTACTAAAACAAAATGACACAGACAATCCCTCGCATATTAGACTAGTGGATATCCCTCACCCCATGATAACAAGAGGTCGAGTCTCAGCAGACACAAATGCTTTCCTAACTAAATGACACAACCCGACTCAATTGACCCTCCTTACCCCTTACTTATTAATTTTTATATCAAATTCAGTAACTTAAAACTATACAAAATCGACATATTTACCAACACGACCCAAAATCCGAAATTGCATAATAACCAAACCTGAATACTAATCATATATCCCTAAACTGAATTAGAAAATTACAGTGACCCACATAAAATAAAAAAACAGTACTTGAAACCAAAACTGAGAGAATCAAGAAAAGACAACCTTTGAGTCCAACCCAACAGTAGCAGAGAAGTGATTTGTGAGCTGAGCACTAACAACAAACTCAAAACGACGTCGTTGAACTGATCGATTCTGTCTATTCCAAAGCTCTTTACCATTCTTGAAATGAAGAGAAGAAAGAAGCGAGGGAGTCGTGTTGATTAAAACCAAGTGGCATGACCAAGAACAACTTAATGCCATGACACCATATCAAAAAATGAAGGACTATTTATAAAATATCTTATTATTTAATTTGTGTGAAAAGGGGAATATTTGTGGATGATATCGATGAGTGAAGAGCAGAGAGCTGTGATTACATTTTTATACCAGGTGGGTTTGTTTTTAAAACTATTTTGGGTTAATATATGCTCCTTCCGTCCCCTCAATTCTTTACATGATGACACGGGAATGATGACACGGGGTTCGGTACATATTTTAAAACTCCTTTAATATATATTTCGATAAATTATTTTAAATTACCATGTAAGAAGCATCAGATTCAGATGTGTTCAATTTCGTTTGGTCCTTTTGATTTGGATTTGGTGGTTTGCTGCTTGACACTGATGTTTCTGAGCACTGAAACATTTCACTTCTCGTTCTTCTTTTATATTTAGTCGACTAAATATTTGCGTCACCGCTCGTAGTTTCGTACATTTCTTTACAATTTTTTTCAGCACACATTTTAAAACTCGTATAATTTCACAATTTATTTTTAAAATTATCTTTTTTTAATAAAAAATCAAACATTATATTTTTATTCAAAAAAATAAAAATATACATAACTATACTTTATAGGAGCATTAGAATGCATATCGAGTTCCCGCTCCAATGTAAAGAACCTAGGGGGACAAAGGAAGTATAAATGTAAGAGCATCTCCGACAGTTTCTAGTTGGCCATTAAATATAATATAAATAATATAATTTTTAGTAAGTTTTTTTTTACAAAATATTATGCATTTTATTGAAAAAAATCAACGAAAAACCTTCAGACTAGCAATATAACTAGTTGAGAAATAAATAAACGAGCTAAATAAATAGCTGCTTTGTTTCCAGATCGCTGAACATACTGAATATAAATATTCTTTGAACTTAAAAAAATTACAGTAGCATCCCGAGAACTCCAACTTACACCATCCGTGAAGTCAGTAAGAGTAATATCACAATTGAGCTTCACATAATTAATTCTGGTTGTAGTCCAATGTTCAGAATTTTCAGTTGCACCAACTAAAATTGGAGGACAGATGCTCTCATAATATGAAGAATCTTCCGTTGTGAAAGGTGAGTTTATGCGATTTTCACCACCGACCCAGTCTCAATGCGGACTTTCCAGATCCCCAAAACACTAATTGAATCATTCTTAACGAGACAAAATAACAAACCAAAAATATCAAAGAACCATAATAACCACTCCAAAACAGGACAAACAAAACGCCCAAAAAATTGGGTGCAACAGCAATCCTCGTAAAAGAAGGACGATCATTGAAAGAAAAATAAAAATTATGGTGATTAAATGAGGGAAAGGAAGATGAAAATGCATTTATGAAAAAGAAAAAGGCTTGATTGGCGAAGAAAATGGGTAGATCTAAATATTTTTTGAACGGCTAGCTAGGATCGGAGATCAACTCTCATCGAAAGAGTTCTTGTTGATTGAGTTTTTCAAATCGAAATTGACTTTTAGTAAATTGTGATATAGATTTTCGTGTCAATTTTAACCATGCTCTTTATCTTGTCGCCTGAATAATATATTATTCATATTTTAAATTGCACTTGGACAAAGATTTAAATTCAAACATGTGCAGGTCAATATTTCATTAATAAAAAGAAGTTAAGTATTATGTAGTGGCTCTTAAGATAGAGGACAGATAAGAGACTCTTAAAAATAAAAAATTTAAGAGCGATCTTCATTTTTTATCATACTTTCTATATCCATCTATCCATCAATCTATCTATCTATTATGTTTACTAGCTTAAAACCCGTGCGATGCACGTATTTTTAATTATTGTTTTATTATTTACTTTTTAATATTTTATTAATTGTATTTGTTAAAAAAATAAGTAGGTTTATTAAAATAAGTAAACTCTTTTAAATAATTAAAAATATTAGAATGAATTTTAAAATAAATAAGTAAGGATTTGCCCGTTATATTTTTGAAAAAAGAGGAGTTTTAGTAAGGAAAAATAGAAAATTTAACATGTTTAGTTTAAAAAAGGTAATTGTCCGTGATATTTCTGAAAAATGAGATTTTAAAATCTAATAATTAAAAGTATTAAAATAGATTTTAAAATAAATAAGTAAAGGGTTTGACCGTGATATTTTTAGGAAAAAAAAAGGATTTTAGTAAGAAAAAAAGAAAAATATTTTTTAATATTTTAAAAATATGTGATATGAGTGTGATATTCTAAATTTTAGTAATATTTTTTAATGTTTAATGTTTTAGCTTAAAACTTGTGTGATGCACAGATTGATTTTAATAGTTGTTATTTTATTATATACATTTCACTATATTATTAATTGCATTGTTAAAAAAATAAGTAGACATGTTAAAATAGGTAAACTTTTTTTAATAATTAAAAGTATTATAGTGGGTTCTAAAATAAATAAGTAAGAATTTGTCGGTGATATTTTTTGGAAAGAATAACATATTTTAGTTGAAAAGGTAATTTCCCGTGTTATTTTTGAAAAAGTAGGGGAATAAAATAATTAAATATCAAAATAATTAAGCTAGAAACAAATATCCGATAACTTCCCGTTATTCTTCCCGTGTTATTCTCCCGTGTTATTCTTGCAAATACATTCAATTGTTCCTTCACTAGAAACAAATATCCGATAACTTCTTCTACTATTCTCCGACAATGTAGACTTCTCAACCAAGTACATTTTAAACCAACTTTCACTATTTGAAGCCTTTTTCATTGTATAAGATGCACTTTTTACATATTCTTTTTGAAAGCGCTTAAACATCTCTTTCGTGTAAATCTTGGATGCTTCAATTTCCAAGGATGAGCGCAATACTAACCTCCTTGTCGTTTCTTCGGTCTCGTAATCGCCTTTAACCTCTCTAAGATATTGTGCCTCCAAAGCTTTTTGTGAGTTCTCAATGAATTCTTTCAATCCGGTAGATGCTTTTACATATTCATCAAAAAAAGCGTTCATGGATTCGCTCCTTGAGGTAGTGGTCATACCGACGGCAAAATATTCTTTTGTATAAGCGCCAATCCATTGATCTTTAATACTAAACATTTGATTTAGCCAAACATGATCTTGAAGTTGGTATTTCGCAACTAAATCTTCCCACCTTCCTTCGAATTCTGTTGGTGTCAATGACTTGTACACACATGCATTAAAATCCGATTTGAATTCCGGATAATTGGTGTATAGAGTAGATAATTTTTCCGGAAATTTACTACTTATATGCCATGTACAATATGTATGTTTTGTTTGTGGCATAACCCTGGCAATAGCATTCCCCAAAGCAACATCTTGATCGGTGATAATTGTGATTGACGCTTTGTTGTCAACGGCTTCCAACCATGTTTCTAAAACCCATTTATAAGATTCCTCTTTCTCATCCCTCACAAGTGCAAATCCAAACAAAATATTTTGGAAGTGGTGGTTCACCCCCGTGATAGGTATGAAAGGCATACAATAGCGGTTCGTTCGATAAGTTGAGTCGAATGTAACCACATCGCCAAAATTCTTGTAAGCGTTCATGGATCGAGGATCAACCCACACCAAACCCCTAACACGATTCTCGTCATCCACATCCACACGGTATAAAAATTCACCATTAATGCTCTCTTGTTGTAATTGTCGTAACAAGAGCAAACCACACTCCGCATCACCATCATCAAACACTCGACGCCGAATATCACGTATGACATTGCGTATGTCTTGATTAGAAAACCCTAAATTTTGAACACCCCCACTTGTCTCACTAAGTAATCTCATAATTTTTGCCGTCTCGATCCCCGATTTGTTAAACAACTCAATCAATGCTCGGGTGCTGGGATCTATATTTTATGGCCGTCTAAAAAATTGTGTCTTATCCGGTGTCACCATAGCATGATTGTGCACCAACTTGATCGAAGTTATTTTCCATTTGTTAATTTTCACTTGATGAGCAACACACATTCTTGCACAACAACCCGTTCTTGGAATTGAATCTCTAATTCGTTTTCCTTTACCATGAGATATCGGTGTTAGTCTTCCACCTTTCTTACAAATAAACATACGAGATGATGGATCATGACTACGTGAATGTTTATGAGTATTTCGAATAATTACATCGAATCCGACATTTCGACCATAATCCCTATAAAACTTTTCCGCCTCATCTAACGTATCAAAACTCATACCAACACAAGGCACAACATCATTGATATTCGAAAATGTAAAATCACAATCATTTGTATTATCCCTATTATTTTCCTCATCATTTTCCTCATCATTTTCCTCATCTTCTTCACTATAATCACAATCATTTCCACCAACATTATCATCTCCATCAATAGTTTCATTTGTTTTTCCCTTACTATCATAACTATCATAACTATCAACATCTATAATTTCATCATCAACAAATAATTTACGAAAATCATGTTTTTTGGTAACAGGAGGTGTATAATAATCGTAACCCTTATGCTCACTAGATGAACTAGAATCACCAAATAAATATGAAGCCATACTAATAAGAATACTAACCTTGAGTTGAATGATCTTCAAAAAATTTGAAAATGGAGCTCCAAAACAAAATAGAGTTTGTTTGAAAAAAAAAGGGGAAAGGGGAAGGGGCTGCGGGGTTTAAGGTGGCAGCCTACCCCTCAATGAAACATTGCGGGGGTGTGAGCCACCGCAATGAGACATTGCGGGGGTTGGTAGCCCAACAATGTTTCATTGCGGGGGGTGGTTCATTTAATGCAACCACCTGCCAACTGTCCAACTTTTAATGTTGGTTTGAGCTTAGTCCCCCCGCAATGTTTCATTGCTGGGTTTTTTTTTTGTTTTGTTTTTTTATTTTAAACCCTTAATATATTCTCAAAAAATAAAATAAATGCATAAAAATCATAAATATGTTTTATACATTATTAGAGATGGTTTTTATTACATATATTACATATAATTATTTTTCTAGGTCCAATTATGTTGAAACACATGTTAAACCTTATAGATAATTACTAGTTCGAAAATAATTGTGAGTTATTGATATTTTTAATTTTGTTTTTTTAAAATAATAAAATTAATTCTAAACAATGTTTCAAAATATTTTACCATGCATCTCTAATTCTACGGTGAAAAAAATATATGATTACTCGTTCTAATTATGAGTTATTGATATTTTTTTCAAAATTGCTTTTAAATTTAATAAAAATTAATATTAAATATAAATTTAATATAACTAATGTTTCCAAATATTCTATGGTGAAACACATGTTAAACCATACACATGATTACTCGTTCGCAAATATCTAGTTTTTTCATTTTTATTTTTTTTAACATAATAAATGATTACACACATGTTAATTTGATTTTCAAATCAATATTTTGAATGTTTATACTTTATATTAGTAGTTTATCATTTGTAGAAATTAAAAAATTAAATTTAATTCAATAATTTAAATTTTGTGGTACATGTCAATATTTTAAATTTTGTCGCACATATAATAAACCCAAAATTAAAGCCCAGTCCAGCCCAAGTTAAGCTCAGCCCAATAAGGGCAGTCCTGGAAATAAAAAAAAGTTAAATACACCCGCAATGTATCATTGCGGGGGAGCAATGAAACATTGCAGGGTCGAGGGGCAGTTTTGTCCAAAAAAAAGTTAAGAACCCTCGTAATGATTCATTGCGGTTGGAAAGAACCCCCGCAATGAATCATTGCGGTGGGTGGCTGGTGATCAATTCACAGCCACCCGTGGTTGTGGACCAAAACCCTATATATATATATATATATATATATATATATATATATATATATATATATATATCATATTGTTATTATAACTAGAATTTCAATAATTACATAAACACTTACAATAACCCCTTTTTCTTTTATGTTTAACAAATATATTCAATCACTTATTCCTATTATTATTATTATTATTATTATTATTATCATCATCTAAATTATCTAAATTATATTTAAAATTCATGTATATTACATCATGGCTATATATGCGTCTATGAATTAAGGAAATAGCTGGTAACGGATGGGACTAGTCTTCGACGGGGGAAGTTTCCTTATTCATGAAGTCCTGACGTCATAGACGAGTCTTGGGCCTTTGTGACTAGTCCTCATCGTCAGACATTCCTAAAGCGAGTCAGAGTTTAATTATGGAAGGCGATGGAAGACTTCTTATGGGCTTCGGAAATCAGAGACCAAGCCCATGGATGTAACTTTCTCTCCAAGAACTACGTGGGCTTGATTCCCTATAAATAGGGATACGTAGACACATTGTGGGGGTTGGAAGCGAAGAGCTCAGCAAGTCACCACCACAAAAACCCTTACAATCTCAGTCCCCAATTCATCACAACCACCATACTCCGGCGACTTTCCGGCAAAGAACCACCATCATAGATCTTGATTCCGGCGATGAACCTCAAACTTTGTTAATACCAAATTCCTCTGTTAACAGTTATTTTGTTCCTGAAATTACACTGAAAATATATTAGCCAATTGCATGCTCTGTTTATGTTTTTACAATAAAAATCAAACTTTCTTTAATCCTTCTTATTGTACACATGATAAAATATTTCTTTATTTATGATAACATGTCTAAATTTTAAGTGATATATACTGAACAACTACCTATATATATACTAACTTTTCATGTCAAGTGAAAAAGAGCAATTTGATTGGTCGTATCAGCTCTAACTCCTCAATCAACTTTACTTTGCCACATCATGGTATTGACTGTTAACTAATTATTTGTCATTGGCGTTAGATACAACAATAAGAAATGAATGAGCAATTCGAGTCAAATTTATAATGAATGATGTAAGTGATATGTTGTGCCCAAAATCTCACATATGCTCGATTTGAGGTCCACGAATAAAATAAGACCAATCTGCATGGATTTAATGGGGTTGAGGTTCATGTACGAGTGTGCCGAGGAGTTTTAGGTACAGCTGAGACTATACCTTTACCTGACAGAGTTATAGTTGGATAAAGATTCGATCTCCTATATTTTAGGAGCACGGAAATACTACAAGGAAATGGAGTCCTAGCCAGGTTATGTCTTAATAAACGTGATAACTAGCTAGGTACGAAGGATTGTTATGGAAATAAGGAGATATCTATCAATCATAGGATGTATTACACTTGGATTAGGATGCTGGAAACTCTCTTCAAGGTGGATGGATCAGTTTGAGACTCTAACATGGCTTATGAAGAGGTGGCTGGCTATGAAATAAACAAAAGTGGATTACAAGATAACTACATGAGACTTGATTTTTATATATAGGATGTGTTGGCATTGGCAAGGGGAATCGATGTTTCACTCTTTACACAAAAAGACACGTGTAACCTAAATGATACTTCTCCTTTCTCCAGATATTTCAGCCGACCGAGTAGAGGATTAATCCGTCCTATTTATCCGACCACCTTGCTAATTCAGTCCAAAATCACCACAAACCTCCACCTGTTCCGGCATCATAAGTTTCAGCTGTGCACGTGCGTACCTGCAACAATGTCTGATAATCAAGGACAAATTCAATTATTCCAACAGAATTCTCTCAAAGTGTTGTTACCAATTTTCTCTCACAACATAATATATTTAAATTCAATCAATCATGTATTTGATATTTTACCCTACTTAAATTTGATAATTTTAGTATACTGATTAATATTTTTTTCAGATGGTAATAACATATAGTAGACAAATATAATTGCGGTGTGATGACCATGATGGTTTGATTGTAGTGATTTTTATTTCGAAGGTGGTGATTCAAACAGGAGCATTGAGGGAAGGACTCCTGTTAATCCCCGTGCCATTTCATTAAATCTAAGTAATCTACTCCATGCTGTTTCCTTTTAGAGATTCCAGCCAAAGCAGTGTTGCCATGCGGTTGCTCTATAATTCCGTTGACCGCATCGTTCTTACAAAATAAGGGGGGAAAATGATCAAGAGACATAACAGATCACTAGTATTCACGTGGTTGGTAGCATTGTCGGTATTTTTTAATTTTAAATTAAAATCATTTTTAGTACGTACAAGGTCGTTGCATATCATACGAATGCTCAGGATCATATCAAAACATTGGAAACTTATTTATTTTCCCTTCCTAAATATAAAATACATTAATTCAAATATATGACTAGTTATGATCCAAGCCAATATGATAATTTATAAATCTAATTAACATAATCAAAATAAGGCAAAATAAAAAAACGAAAGACAAGCCCTTAATTTTTCATTCTCACAAGAAACATGATCATGCGAACTAAAACTCTAGTGAACCTGAAAATGTATAAAAACATAAAGGAAATCAAGATAATACCAAAAAATTGAAACCTTGGTGAAAAAAAGTACAAGCCCTGAATTAGCTAGTATCACAAAATCAAGATGAAAGAACTATTTAAATTAAAAGAAACAACAGTAAAGTTGAGAAAACATACATCTGAATAAATTTGTAATTTTAAATCTTAAACATAAGTTCTAATAATTGTATATATAATATATTCCCTCTGTCCCTCTCATTTCTTTACAGTTTTTTTAAACTGCTTGACACACATTTTAAGACTCCTATAAAGTATAGCTCTACAACTTATTTTTAAAACTTTCTTTTTATAAATAAAAATTTAAACATTATATTTTTATTCAGAAAAAGAAAAAAATTAAAATAATTTATCGAAGTATATATTAAAGGAGCTTAAAAATGCGTATTGAGTCTCCGTCCCTCAATGTAAAGAATTGAGGGGGGCGGAGGGAGTATGTGATAGCAGAGAAATGTGTCGTTTGAAGATGCACAATTGATAATTTCTGATATGAACATCTTGAAGATGAGCAATGAAGAAGATAAGAATCAAACAACTCATATAGATTGAACTCAAGTTGTGTATATACATCACAGGGCGATTATACTTGAGAGATAAAACTAACTCTCTTCAAAATCTAAAAACTAGATTTCTATAGACTGATTATTCTATTTAATTGTAACAAACTCAGCTCCACTTGTAACAACCATTCCCGCCATAATACTATCTGACTTGGGTTGAGATACTGTACCACTGTGCTTAGGCCCATTGTCCTAATCTGTTTGTATATTAACATCCTCCCTCAAGATTGAGGAGATTAAAGACCCCAATCTTGGACATAAGAAACTAAAGAGAAGCCGCAGATAAGGACTTAGTAAGAATGTCTGCAGGTTGAAACTTAGTTGATAGATGAGCAGTTTTAATCAATCCTTGTTGAAGTTTATCACGCACAATGTGATAGTCAATTTCAATGTGCTTTGTGCATTCATGAAACACAGGATTTGAAGCGATATAAAGAGCTGATTTATTGTCACAGTAAAAGGTAACTGGTGTAAGCTTATCACAACCAAGTTCTTTGAAAAGAGTCACAAGCCATTGAACTTCATAACATGTATCTGCCATGGCTCGATACTCGGCCTCAACAGAGGACCGAGATGTAGTTGATTGCTTCTTGGATTTCCATGAAATCAAAGATGTGCCCAGAGTTACACAGAAGCCAGTGAGATATTGGCGAGTATTAGGGCAAGAACCCCAATATGCATCTGCATAAGCAGTGAGAGATAAAGAACTAGATGCAGATAACAATATACCTTGGCAAAGAGTGTATTTAAGATAACGAACAACTTTATGAGCAGCATCAATATGACAGACTCTGGGTGCAGATAAGAACTGAGAAAGAATATGCACAGGATAGGAAATGTCTGGCCGAGTAATTGTTAGATATATAAGTCTGCCAACCAACTGTCGATAAGGAGAAATATTGGATAGAAATGGAGAAGAATCATTAGACAACAGTGTATGATGTTGTTCCATAGGGATGATGGATGGTTTAACATTAAGGAAGCCAATATATTTAATAAGATCTAAAGTATATTTTCGTTGATTCAAGAAAATACCTGCAGTAGATCGAGCAGCCTCTATGCCAAGAAAATACTTTAAAGGGCCAAGATCCTTGATAAGAAAATGCTTATCCAATTGAGACTTGACAGAAGTGATGAGATTGAGATAATTACCAGTCACTAAAATGTCATCAACATAAACAAGGAAGGCCACCATGGAGTTGTTAACATTCAGAATAAAAAGACTGTGATCTGAATGTGTTTGCACAAAGCCAAATTGAATTAGAACAATGCAGAACTTTAGAAACCATTCCCTAGGTGCCTGTTTAAGTCCATACAGGGACTTTAAAAGTTTACAAACAAGATTAGGTATATGTTGCAGATGAGAGGGAACAACATAACCAGGTGGAATAGACATGTAAACTTCCCCATGAAGAAATGCATTAGTTACATCCATCTGAGTAACATTCCAATCATAGACAGCAACCAAAGCAAGTAAAGATCTAACTGTAGCCATCTTTGCCACTGGGGCAAAGGTCTCAAAATAATCCAAACCTTCTTTCTGAGTAAACCCCTTTGCCACAAGTCTGGCTTTATATTTGTCAACTGTGCCATCAGCTTTATATTTAACTTTAAAAAGCCATTTGCAACCAATAACATTTTTGTTAGGAGGAAGAGGCACCAATGACCAAGTTTTATTTGCTTCAAGAGCAGTAAGTTCTTGTAGAGTGGGTGTCAACCCAAGTCCCACATCGATAAGATAAAGAAGAATTATCTTGAATATAAGCAGCCAAAAACAACTCCATTAGTATGAGGCCTTTTGGGAGGAGCCCAAAAACAAATCTGTGCGGGCTTGGCCACGGCCCAGAGCGGACAATATCATACTAATGTGGAGTTAACGGGTGTTGCGCGGCCCAACAAGTGGTATCAGAGCCGATGGTTAAGAATTGATCCTGGGGTTGCGGGCTGCAAGTTGTGTGGTGTAGGGGAGGCTCTCCAGAACTACGGTCGGAGAATCTTGGACAACTTGTGTCGAAAGTCTTCCTGACACTGAGGTGGTCGGGCGGCGTGTCCCGCAAGATGCGTAACAGATGAATGGTGGCGGTATAAGAGTTACAAGATTGGTGGTTCTTGGATTGAGGGGAGATTGTAGAGTGGGTGTCAACCCAAGTCCCACATCGATAAGATAAAGAAGAATTATCTTGAATATAAGCAGCCAAAAACAACTCCATTAGTATGAGGCCTTTTGGGAGGAGCCCAAAAACAAATCCGTGCGGGCTTGGCCACGGCCCAGAGCGGACAATATCATACTAATGTGGAGTTAACGAGTGTTGCGCTGCCCAACAGTTCTGTGGCCATAGCCTCGCACTAGACTGAATGATTACTAGCTTGAATAAATGTGTTTGGTTCAAGTATAGAGTCAACATTGGCCAAAAAACTCTATAAGGAGTACTGAGCTTGTCATAATCAAGCTGAATACTATAAGGAGATGTACAACTACTAGAAGATGGTAATATAGTAGTAGGAAGACCAGTGTAATCAAGAAATTTAGCAGGAATTTTCTTGTGTCTGATAGGCCTCTAAGACACAAATGGTACTACAGAAGTATGATCATGAGTAGTAGGAGTTACAGACTCTGAAGTAGGAGGAGTATCTGGTACTGAAGAAGATGATTCAGTAGAAACAAGTACATATGTATCTTCATAATTCATACTATCATCTGGAAACAATGGTATGGCAGATGACTGTAATTTCAGATGTTGAAAAGGGAAAACATCATCAACAAATGAAACATCTCTACTAGTAAAGACCTTTAGTGATTAAATCCATAACAGTATAGGCCTTCTTACCAAAAGGATATCCTAAAAACAAGCATTTAATAGCCCTATTGGAAAATTTATCTTTATGAGAGTGAAGATTTGTGACATAACACAATGTGCCAAACACCTTTAGATGATCATAACAGGGCTTTACCTTAAACAAAACTTCATAAGAAGAAGCACCTTGTAGTATAGCCACTGGTGTTCTATTGAGAAGGTATGTTGCAGTCAAAATACAGTCTCCCCAAAAAGAAATAGGAAGACTAGCCTGAGATCTAAGAGCCCTAGCAGTATTTAAGAGAGATCTGTGTTTTCTTTCAACCACCTCATTCTGTTGGGGTGTATAAGGAGTGGTGGTTTTATGAGTAATACCAAGATTAGCTAATTCAGCACTCAGATATTTATTCACAAATTCTAACCCATTGTCAGATCTCAAAGTTTTGATAGTAGTAGAGAAGTGATTTTGCACATAACTAAAGCAAGAACAAAAAATTTGAAACACTTTCCCTTTATCAGCAAACAGATATGTCCAAGTAGCTCTAGATTTAGCTTCAACAATGTTAAGGAAATAAGCACAATTACAATGAGTTTTATGTTTGTAAGGTCCCCACACATCCACATGAACTAAGTCAAAGAGATTTGTAAATTCAGTATGACTATCAGGAAATGGAGACCTGGATTGTTTAGCCAGGTGACAAATGTCACACTTGTGAGCTTCAAACTTAGAGGAATACATGTGAGCTGGTAGATACTTCATAGATGATGTAGATGGATGTCCAAGCCGAGAGTGCCAGATGTTTGTAGTTGTAGTATGCTGAGAAGTAGAGTTGCAGATAGATTGACTGGATATACTTGATAAAAGAGAGGAGTTGATTAGATACAATCCTCCTTGTTGTCTACCAATCTATGTGGGAGTCTTCAAGGAAGGGGCATGTAGAAGACAAAAACATTTATCTCTACTGTGACCAGGAGTTTGGCAAAAGTCACATATCAAATTAGCTGAATCAATAGAGACTTTTCGATGAGGCTTATTGTTCATGTTGCCATAATCATTGTAATGTTTTACAGCCATAGCTACATTCTCATGAGATAGGACATGAGAGGTTCTGTCTCTCTGTTGTTCTTCTTGTAAAAGGATTTCAAAGGCTTCACTTAGGGATGGAGGAGGTGTTATCACCAAGATATGACTTCGAATTGCAGTGAATTGATCATTTAAGCCCATCAAGAATTGAGACAACAAAATAGTCTTTGTATATGTCACTAACTTGGCATTAACATCACAGGTACACTTATGACATGTACATTTCGGCAATTCAGATAGAGTCTCGAGTTCATCAGTGAGAGATCAAAATTTAGTGAAATATGCTGATACTGAGAGATTTCCTTGATTAAGATAGACAATATCTTTACGCAAATTAAACAGTTTAGGCACATTAGTGTGTGAAAAACGTGTTGCAAGATCATTCCAGATAGCGAAAGCAGATTCCATATACATAATACTTTGCCTAATTTCAGGTGAAACTGTTTTTAAGATCCACGAGATGGCAATATCGTTACAACGATTCCAGTAAATCAACAGATTAGGTGTAGTAATAGGTTTAGCAGTAATACCATCAATAAAGCCTAATTTGAGTTTCGATGACAAAGCTATCTTCGTAGATCTGCTCCACTGATTTTAATTGTGATCGGATAAGGTAACAGTTACTAAAAGAAAACCTGGATGATCAGATGAAGACAAGTAATATGGATGATTACAGTCAATTATCACAGCAGTACTTGATGAACCAGCTGTAGCAGCAACATATGTTTCCATTGATAGATAAAATAGCTTGATTAAAGCTTAAAAATGTGTGAACGCCATATAGAGATCAAATATAATGATCGATACTCAACAATCAGAACTCAGTGATTGCGTGAGAGATCAAAGAGATCCAGAGAGATGAACAATTGCAATTACGGCGAGATCGAGAGAGATTTTGATCGAGAAACCAATTGCGATGTAGAGAGATGTAACTTCAAAGTAAAATCTGAGAATGATGCGGAAGAAGATGTTGTTGGTCCTTGTGTATTGCAGAAGGGGGGGGATGAATGCAATACTGATAAAATTCAATCTCAGTTTCAACAACTAAAACTAAGATTTAATGTTATCAATAATATGTATGCATTCACAAACAGTATAGTAGAGAAGACAGGATTCACAAAATAAATGTTTTATTTATTTTGCAAAGTGTTGCTACAACCTCAAGAGAGAATTCTTGAGCTTCGATTTTTCTCCAAGACACTTGTTTGTCTTCCTTACTTACCTAGAATGAATTGATAGTCTAAGTATAAAACTAATCCTCTCACTATCAACACGGGTCTGTGAAGCTGCTGTCATTATCAAGTGGCAGCTTCTTACAAAGTGTCTACCCATGTGACTTTCCTAAATTGCTAACAATGTCAGATATACATTACAAAGAAAGCAACCTAGATTCATTCTATTTCTAGCTAAAACAATTCAGCAAATAGAGACTTGACCTTGCTCTTGAATTGATTCGCTTTTGTTTGCAGTGCTTGAAGCTTCTGTCGTAGTCTTGCAGACTTGGTGCAGCTTAGGGATACTGCAACACGCATGTTTCTTGAACATTGAAACTGTCACGGGGTTTGACTGAGAAAGATACCTAGAACAAGGATCTTTCTCAACACAGTTACTTTTGCCGCAAAGCTTGCTGTCACAGGAATGTGCTTTTGGTGATAGTAGGAGTTCCCCGCATAGTGTGCTGTCGAGGTTTCCAAACTTGCTGTCGAGGGCTAAAGTTGCTGTCGCGTAGTCTTCCGCCAATGTTGCTGTCAGAGTGAATATGCTGTCTTGACTTGCAACATTCTGTCTTCTTGTAATCTTACTGTCAATGCTTATGACAGTAACCTTTATTCATGTTGTCATCTAATATGCGTTCTTTGAGGCTTGAACACAGAAAGTGAACTTCTTCCAAATTACACAATTAAAATAACATTGCATACTGATTACAAGAACATACTTTGGCTGTGACAGTATGTTCTACTTAATTAAAAAATTAAGTATATGCAAAGTTAAGTTGTTCCTATGCTATCACCCATAAATCCCAACAATCTCCCCCAATTTGTTTTTATGGACAATAACAACAAATTTACAATATATGCTGACAACTTAACTAACAAGATCAGAATGGATTTAGAATGTTTACTTAGCTTGAGATTTCCTCTTCTGTCTCGTTACTTCCTCTCTTCTGAGAGCTTCTACCAAGCTGCTTCTTAGACCTTATATAAGAGAGATTTCAGCAGGTGTGACTGCAGCATCTTCTATTTCTTCAATGATCTTCTTGATAGTAGGAGAAATAAGAGAACTAGCATCCCTGAGATTCAACCATTTCTCTTGATCAAATGGATAGCTTCTGAAGTGGAGTTCTTCATGAATAAGCTTGAATCTACTTCCTCGATAAGCATTGAGAGACATCCTCCTTTGCTTGTCCAGCTTCGAATCTTCTCCTTTTCTCATTTCCAATAGTTCCTCTATCTTGTCAGAACAGATATGCTCCAGGGGATGAATTGATCCAGCAACCATATACTGTAAATCCTTCAGAATAGTTGTTTTTAGCTTGTGCAAGCTGCAAACATAGATTTCTTCTTTTAGATGCTTGATTCTTAAGGGATTTTCCAGCATACATGTTTGATAATTTGGAGCTTCACTTTCTGCCTTGTTGGTAGTCTTGCATCTTTCCAGGAGTTCAGCTTCCTTCTTATCAAGTTCTGACTGATATTGAGTGTATTGAGAAGAGTCAGGTCTTTTGCTTGGCTTGGGTTGCCCTTCCTCTGTGGGTTGGGTTTTCCTTTCTTCTGTGGGTGAATCATCAAACTCATAGTACCAGTGATATGTTATAGGAGAAGCTGGTAAATCAGTTGAAATATCAGCATCATCAAAATCTGCAAAGTTGTAGCCAAATTTCTGATAGAATTCAGCATCCCTATCAGCTTGATATTTCAGAATATGTTCCATAACAGACTCTGAAACATTTTTATAGCTCTCCAGCAACTCTACCATTCTTTCCAGGTAGAAGAAGTCAATTCTTCTTTTATCTAAGGTTGATGTCCTACCACTGGTTGATGTGGAGACCAGATTGAAATCCTTATCAACCTTGGTAGATCTTGATTCTTCCCACCACAGAATGTACCCAGTGACCTCTTGATTTGCATCCATCTTTACCTCAACACTCTTGATTTCTCTAGATTGCATCTGTTGTATCTTAAGACTGTTGGGAGGTATTGATTGAATTGGCTTCTTAAGATTCCTGCCAAATCCAGTGGTCTTTTCCTTTCCTGAGTACTTGTGCTTTCCTTCAGGTTTCTGTCTAGAAAACCATGCTCTTGCTTTGGCTTTCAGTCTTATGGGCTTGACAGTAGCTTTGGCTTCATCCTTGACAGAACCTTTCTTGACAGTACCTTTGTCGATAGTATCTTCCATGACAGCATCTTCTTTGACAGTTTCCTTGTCGACAGTACCTTTGGTGACAGCATCTTTTTCTGCATTTATGCAGTCAATAGCACATCTAAGAGTGCTTGCCTCCAAAGCTTCCAGTATTCTTGGCTCCTCTTCATCTGTTGCACCAACATCTTTCTTTTCTTGACTAGGAGTTTCTTCATTGCCTTCATTCTGAGATTGAATACCAGTATTCCCAGAATTACTTCCACCAGCATTTCCATCATTTTCAGAAGCTTCACCACCTCCAACCTCATCATCATCATCATCATCATGAGGAGGTATGTCATAGAGACAGCTTCCACCTTGATCATTTCTTTTAGCATTGGCTCTAGAGATTAGTTCCTTCACTCTAGCTCCCATTGCCTTGTCTCTCAACACCAGCATTTTGTAGATCTCTTGAACAACATAAACTCTTCCTGGATTGGCATTTGAACTGAGTATTCCATCTAACATTTTCAGAATTGACTTGGTTTCCATTCTGGATGTGCCAACCAAATTCATGAAGCTGTTCCTTCTTGTGCCATCCTTAGTTACAGATCTGTAGAAAACACTTGGTGGATTTGTGTAGACTTCAGGTAGCTTTTGTGTGAGCAGGTTCTGGATTTGCATATCCAGTATTTCATTGAATGGTGTTTGAGTTGCCCTGATCTTTCCCTTCAAAGCACACAACACCTTTGCTGGCAGACTCTGCAATAACTGCATTGTGATGAAATAAGATATGCCAGAAGTGAAATAGATACTTACAGCCCATCTTTTCTCATCATTAACCATTACACTAACACTGGTGATTTGATCCTTTAACAATTTTGTGGTTTTGGTTGGAAGGTTGCTTGGAGCATTCATTGCTTCTTCCACCAAACTGCTAAATTCACTGTCATGATTGTGTAATGTGCTCTCCCTGTAATCCACCATTAGAGTATTGGCTTCTTCTTGATCATCTCAGTACCATTGGACCAAGTATTTCCTTTATGGATGGATTCAGGCAGTTTCCCTTTACCTTTCCCAGACTTATTCTGTTCCTCCATTTCTCTCCATCTTCTTTGTAGAGCAGATTCTTGAGATGCTGGAGTTGGCTCTCTGATTATCACAGGAGGTAGAATTGGATGTCTAGATGCAGGTCTTCTTTGCATTGCATCTTGAGTTGCTTTAGACATCAGTACTCTTTCTCCATCCAAGTCAACTTCAACAAGCTCTTCAGCTTTATCCTTTGGTTGTCCACTGCTTGGTTTGACCTGCTCCCCCTTAGATATTGATTTCCCCTTAGCTCCCCCTTTGGTCTTCACAGCTACTGGCTCCCCCTGAGTTCCACCTGATTCCTGAATAGATATTGATTCTGATCTTGCTACCTTCTCCCCCTTAGTTGAGTTGGCAGCTACTAGGTCAGTGAGGAACTGGATAGAGAGCTGAGTAGCAGCAAAACCATCAACCATCAGTTGAGAGAGAGAGTCCATCTTGGAGTTCAAAGTAGCACACTGTCCTTCCAGAGCTGCAATCCTGTTACCAAAAGTAGCAGAGGGGCCACCAGACCTTAACCTTCTTGGAGGGGAAGGAAAAGAAAGGGGCTTGGAGGCTATGGGGGTTCTCACACTCTCAGGGTGTTTTTGAGTGATCTCATCACCCCTCACAGATTGACTCTCAAGGCCTAATGCCTGAATAGTGTGGGCTCCCTCAATATCTCTCTGGACATGCTCAAGTCCCTCTTCTTTTGCCAGCTCATTTGGCTGCCTCTCATTTTTATGCTCACATCTCTTTTCTTTTATCTCTCTTTTCTTTTGCACACCCTCACTCAACCTAGATGCATGGGTATGAGCAGTACTAACATGCATGGAAGGAGTAGATTTAGAATGTACCTTTAAGAGTTTGGTAAGAGGGAGATCATCATCACAGGCATCCTCAATGATTACAGCTTCAAAATCAGGCTGAGAGGACTGGACAACATCTGTGGCAGGAATGTTACTGTCAGTTGGAGTCTGGACAACAGGTTCTGGCATGACAGCAACTTTGGGATGTGGAGTGACAGTAGGTTCTGTAGTGACAGTATCTTTCTCTCCACCCATGACAGCAGCTGTGTCCAGGACAGCAACATTGCCAGTGTCTTTGACAGCAACAGAGGCTGTGACAGCATCTTCCTGAAGGTAAGATGCTCCTTGGAGTTCAGACAAAGTGTTGGCTGTTTCATTTTCTGACAAAATTCCACTTTGCCCTAGCTCAGTGTTTGGAGGAGTGGTGTCCATCTCACTTTGAGAAATGGGTTCTTGTGGACCACTAGAGGGGGGCTCATCCATGATTGGAGATGGATGATCAAAACCTGAAGGGTTGGAACTGTCCCCTTCTCTAGGTTGTGGAGAAGAAACAAAGGAATGTGTAGGGAAGGAAGAAGGTGAAAGTGTAGCAGAGAGTGGGGGCTGATTCACATATGAAACATGTGAACCATCAATAGGAGTAGAGAAATCCTCATTGTGCCCTAACTCACTGTTAGATCAGAATTCAATGATCGTCAGAAGCTAGACTCAACTGATCAGGATTGCTGACGTCATCAGTATTGCATGGTCATCAGTATTTGATCAAGCGTCAGTATCTTATTGATCATCAGGATTCCTACTCAGACTATGATCAGGTTTGATCATCAGGACTTGAAGCTGATCAGGATTCCTACTTCGAGTTATATTTGGAGTCTAGATAAACATGGAAGTTTGTTCCTGGTTTGTAGAATGCAGCTATCGATTAAAGATATGTTTCTATCTTTATTATGATTAAGACTTATCTTGTTATTGATAGAGAAGCTGTGTGCACTATATAAACACAGTTTTGGTTTCGATTTATGTATTCATTCGAGAGAGAACATAATCGGAGAGAAGCTCTTAAGAACAGAATTTCTTGAGAGAGTTTTTGTAAGCTAGCAGCTCTTAAGAACATCAGAATTTCTTAAGAGAGTTTGTAACAGTTTTATATCAAAGTTAATAAAGCTGTTATTGTTATTGTTATTGATCTTTCATATTTGTGTTATATAAAGTCGAGAATCTTATACAATTGTATTCAACCCCCTTCTACAATTGTTATTTACTGGGCAACAATTGGTATCAGAGCAAACTGATTTAATTCTGAATCAGATACGATCTAAAGATGTCGACAACCAAGTATGAAAGCATGAAGATTCCCATCTTGAAGATATCAGAATATCCCACATGGAGGGTAAAGATGCTGATGTACCTGGAGGCTATGGATCCTGACTACTTGGACAGGATTCGTGATGGACCATATATACCAACAAAGTTCGTAGAACGAACAGATACAGTACCAGAACATTATGTGGTCAAAGCTAAAGCTGAATGGACTCCAGAAGAAAAAGCTCATGTACTCAGGGAACCAAAGATAAAGAATATCTTGCATAATAGCCTTGATGCTGTTATGTCAAACAGAGTGATTGCATGCAAGTCTTCAAAAGAAATCTGGGATACTTTGGAAACTCAGTGCCAGGGATCTGCATCTGTTAAGAAAAACAGAAGGGCTCTATTGATTCAAGAATATGAACAATTCGATGCAAGACCTGAAGAGAGCCTGACTGATCTATATGATAGATTCCTGACACTATTGAACAGCTTATCCTTAGTTGACAAAGTATATGAAACTGAAGATTCAAACACCAAATTTCTTAGAGCTTTACCTGAAGAATGGGATACTCAGACCTCAATCATTAGACACCAGTATGATCTGAACATTGTGTCTCTTGATGAGATCTATGGGATGCTAAGAACTCATGATCTTGAAGTTCAACAGAGAAAGAACAAGAAAAGCAGCAAGGCAAAGTCAATTGCTTTGAATGTAGAAGCAAAATCAAAAGAGAAAGCTATGGAGGTCTCTAGAAGGAAAGCAAGAGTAGCTGAGTCAGATCCTGACGACTCTTCATCAGATACTGATGGCAATCCTGATGCCAATACTGGTGATGAATCTTCTGATTCAGACATGGAAGAAATGGTTGCTATGATTGTCAGAAACTTCAGAAGGATGAAGTTCAGGAAGAATAGAAGACAAGGCAACTTTCAGAAAAAGACCTTCAAAGCAGACAAAGACAAGTATATCAAGAAGGACAGCAAGGGTAGCAAATTTGACAAATCAAAGGTTAGATGCTACAAGTGTAATGGTATGGGTCACTTTGCTTCTGAATGCAACAAGACAAAGGCACTCATCACATCAAGCAAGGATTGGATGGACTCTTCCTCAGAATCTGATACTGAGGTAGTCAACTATGCGTTAATGGCCAATGCTGATGTAACTGCTGCTCCTGATGATAAGGTACTAAATACTATCTTTGATTTTGATACTGATAATGCTTCTGAGTTAAGACGTTTTCTAAAGTCATTACATATTAGCTTTAGAAGTCAAACTGCTGAGAATACTAGAATCTTATCTGAGATGTCTGACCTTAGAAAGAGGAATGAGATATTAGAAGCTGAATTTTCTCGTATGCAAGAAGTACAAAAAGAATGTGATAATGCTAAACACATGCACTTAGAGATGACATCTAAATGTACTTCTCTTGAAAAAGAACTTGAATATGCTAATGAGAAAATCAGAACCTGGACAGACTCTGGTAGGAAATTTCATGAGATTAATACCTCTAAGAATTGGAAAGAGTGTCTAGGATATAAGTCAGATGAAGATAAGAAATTAGCAGAGAAAATTGTCATTGATGAGACAGTCAGTCCAAAGACCTATAGACATGTTATAGACTCAACCAAATCTAAGATTACTCCTGTTAATTTTGTTTTTGGTAAGGATTCCAATTCTACTTTTGAAAAGGGATCTTCTTCTACTCAAGGAATTAAAATCGTTAAGTCTAAACCTGTCTTGAATAAAGTCACTAAGAATGTAGGTCTATTGTCTCAGAAACAGCTTAAAGATAAAATCTGTGAGGTTACAGATAAGAAAAAGGAAGCTACTGTTAAGAGAAACAGGAATGGTAAAATTGGGATCAATAAAGAGAATGGTTATAAATATATCCCAAATGCACCTAGAAAGTGTTGTTTTAACTGTGGTAACTCTAATCATCTTGCTATTGATTGTAAGAAGAGTAAGAAGAAGATTACTGATATTCCTAAGTCTGATGTTAGGAATAGATCAGTACTCTATAAACCGCAGAAGTCCTGTTTTCATTGTGGTAGTCTATGGCATTCTATTTATACATGTAAAGAGTATCATGATTTGTACTATAACTTTTATGATCCATTGCCTAAGTTTGAAAGTAGTACAAAGTCTGATAGAACTGAAAATGTCATGAAGAAGCATGCTTTTGTTAATACTGATACTGACAAAGCAAATCCTGATGGAGTAAATCCTGTCAGGACTGCTAAAGTCAAAAAGTCTTCTGCTGTTAAAATTAATAAATTGCATGAGAAAGGAACCCAACATGTATGGGTTCCTAAGTGTTCTAACTAGTGTGTTTCTATTCTGATGCAGGGTAAAAAGAAAAATGTGTTAGTCATGGATAGTGGATATTCTGTGCACATGACTGGAAACAAAGCCCTGTTATCAGAATATGAGGAAAAAGCTGGCCCAACTGTGTCTTATGGAGATGGCAACATTGGACAAACCTTGGGATATGGCAATATAATCATTGGAAATGTCATCATTGAAAAAGTAGCTCTAGTGAAGGGACTAAAACACAACTTGTTGAGTATTAGTCAAATCACTGACAGAGGTTATCATGTCAATTTCTATTCCACACATTGTGAAGTAGTCAGTAAAGCAACAGGGAAGATAGCACTAACTGGCTACAGGCATGGTAACATATATGAAGCCAACATTCTCTCAGATACTGATGGCTCCCCTACATGTTTCATCAGTAAAGCTTCAGTAGATGAAAGTTGGAATTGGCACAAGAAGCTTTCTCATCTCAACTTCAGCAACATCAATGAGTTGGTTAAGAAAGAATTAGTAAGAGGATTACCTAATGTCTTATATACACCTGATGGACTCTGTGATGCATGCCAAAAAGCAAAACAAAGAAGGACATCATTCCAGAGTAAATCAGAATCCTCTATTGAAGAACCATATCACATGCTACATCTTGATCTGTTTGGTCCAGTCAACATCATGTCCATCAGTAAGAAAAGGATGATTGAGACAACCACAAAGTACAAAGTCAAGATTCTGAGAAGTGATAATGGTACTGAATTTAAGAATTCAAAGATGGAAGAGTTCTGCAAATACAAAGGAATCATTCAACAATTCTCTACTCCTGGCACACCTCAGCAAAATGGAGTAGTAGAAAGGAAGAATAGAACTCTTATTGAAGCTGGCAGAACTATGTTGGAAGAAGCTAAATTACCTACATATTTCTGGGCAGAAGCAGTCAACACAGCATGCTATACACAAAATCTCACATTGATAAACAGGCATGGTGTCACTCCTTATCAGTCACTCAAGGAGAAGAAACCAAGTCTGAAGCATTTGCATGTGTTTGGCTGTAAATGTTTTGTTCTCAGAACTCATCCTGAACAGCTAGGGAAATTTGAAACAAAGGCTGATGAAGAAATATTCATAGGTTATCCTACATCAAGAGCCTTCAGAGTTTTTAATTTGAGAACAAGAACTGTCATGGAGTCAATTCATGTATCTTTTGATGATAAGAAGATAACTGGAATCATTGAAGACTCGCATGATAGATTGTTATTTGAAAATGAAGCTTCCAAGGAACCTGAAGAAATTGAATCAGATCCTGTCAATTCATCAGATACTGACGGGTCACCAAATCCTGATGACTCACCTGGTACTGATGGTGCTAATACTGATGATGCAAACAACAGTGATACAACTAGTAGTGCTAATGTTGAGGGGGAGCAACGGCATTCAACTACAAGTTCAGAGTCAACTCAATCATCAGGACAGAATTCTTCAGATACTGATTCAAGTGAAGATCCTGATAACACATCAGGAGGGCATAGCAATAATTCAGGGAGAGCTTCAAATCAATCAAATTCTTTCAATCAAGATAACACCAATCCAGGGGGAGCATCTACTTCAAGAAACAATTTGACACCAGCAAGGAAATGGACAAAAGATCATTCTCCTGATTTGATAATTGGAGATCCTGATGCAGGTGTTCAAACAAGAAGTGCAACTCAGAATGAATGTTTATATAATAACTTTCTATCCAAGGAGGAGCCTAAGAAAGTTGAAGATGCACTTAAAGATGCTGATTGGGTTACTGCAATGCAAGAAGAACTGAATGAATTTGAAAGGAATGAAGTCTGGAAACTGGTACCAAGACCAAAGAATAGATCAATTGTTGGTACAAAGTGGATTTTCAAGAACAAGACTGATTCTGATGGAGTCATTATCAGAAATAAAGCTAGACTAGTTGCAAAGGGGTATTCCCAACAAGAGGGAATTGACTATGATGAAACTTTTGCTCCTGTTGCAAGACTAGAAGCCATCAGGATATTTCTTGCTTATGCAGCACATAAGAAATTCAAGGTTTTCCAGATGGATGTTAAAAGTGCTTTCTTAAATGGTGAACTGGAGGAAGAAGTTTATGTTGAACAACCTCCTGGTTTCATTGATCCTAAATATCCAGATCATGTCTACAGACTGGATAAGGCACTTTATGGACTAAAGCAAGCTCCAAGAGCATGGTATGAAACCTTAGCTCAATTCTTACTGGAAAGTGGATTCAAAAGAGGTGCAATTGATAAAACTCTATTTTATTTGAATCATGGTAAGGAGTTGCTGTTAGTTCAGATTTATGTTGATGATATCATTTTTGGGTCAACAAACAATAAGCTGTGTGAAAAGTTTTCCAAGCTTATGCAGTCAAGATATCAAATGAGCATGATGGGAGAAATGAGTTACTTTCTGGGTCTTCAAGTTAAACAGACTGATGAAGGGATTTTTATTAATCAGTCTAAATACACAAGGAATTTACTGACAAGGTTTAACATGCAAGACAGTACTCCTGCTTCAACTCCCATAGCTACAGCTACCAAACTTGATCCTGATCAAGGTGAAGAGGTAGATGTAACTCACTATAGAGGAATGATTGGCTCTTTATTGTATCTCACTGCCAGTAGACCAGATATCATGTTTGCAACCTGTCTATGTGCAAGATTTCAAGCAAAACCTAGAGAACCACATCTGATTGCAGTCAAGAGAATTTTCAGATATCTCAAAGGCACTCCTTCACTTGGCCTTTGGTATGCAAGGGAATCAGATTTTGGGTTGTGTGGTTATTCAGATGCTGATTTTGCAGGATGCAAAATAGACAGGAAAAGTACTTCAGGAAGTTGTCAGTTTTTGGGTGGAAGACTAGTTTCATGGTTCAGTAAAAAGCAGAAATCTATTTCCACTTCAACTGCAGAAGCTGAGTACATTGCTGCAGGAAGTTGTTGTGCTCAGATAATGTGGATGAGAAATCAGTTGTTAGATTATGGCCTGTCATACTCAAAAATCCCTATTTATTGTGATAACCAAAGTGCTATTGCAATGACAGGAAATCCAGTTCAGCATTCTCTTACTAAACACATAAGTATCAGATATCACTTTATAAGAGAACAGGTTCTGGAAGGAACAATTGAACTTCACTTTGTTCCTACTGATCAACAACTAGCTGATATATTCACCAAGCCACTACCTGAAGCTACTTTCAATAAGTTGGTGAATGAACTTGGAATGATGAATTTTGAGAATTTCTGAGGGAAAGCTACAGAGAGGAAATCCTGATAACTGTCAAATCCTGATGGTTATTCAGAAAGGTATGTTTTCTTTGATCAAATCCTGATAGGACTCAATCCTGACAGGAAGTCCACTGGTCAAATCCTGATGCTCAGATGTTTGAAGCTGGTATGAAAACCAGAGGTTCTATGCTAATTTGTCATCAACACTCCTGGTAAACTCTGGACAATTAGATTATTACTTAGTCTTTGATTAAGTTTTCAGTCTTAATTATCAATTTCAATTTCATTATTAACAGAGTTTATTATTTATCATCTCTATATCACTTTGAGTGTTACTAACAAATTTTGCAGGCAAGTATAGGAAATGCTTTTATTCCTGATGAGGTTAGGTTTTTCTTACATCAGAAAATGCCTACTCGTTATGGACTACTTTCTAATGCTATGGTACAAGGACCAACCCACCTTGTTCCTGACACAAGCATGCAACCTAAACAGTCTAAACAGTTAACAACCACCTCTACTGTCTCTCAAAAGACTTTAGTTGTAAAATCAAAGAAATCAGCTAGAACTGATGTGTCTGGAAGGCAATCAGGTTCAAAGGATTTTTCCTCTACACCACTCACTAAAAAGAAGATACAAGGGGGTGTACAAGGGGTCCTGGTCAAGAAAGCTGATAAGGTTGTTAAGGATGTTCCTGTGAAAAGGAAGTTAAGGTTGATTGATGAAAGTGATTCAGAGGATGACTTACCTATATCCTCTGTGATGAATGTGAACAAGGAAGTTGCTGATACTGCTACTAAAGCTGTGGTACCTTTATCAAAACCACAAAAGACAAGGAAATTATCAAAGAGCAGGTATCATATTCCTTTGACAGTGCAAATGAAGGATACTGATATTCAGACATCAAATCCTGATGAGTCATCTACTCCTGATGCTCTAGCAAATCCTGATGTTAGTATTCCTGATGCAACAACAGTTGTCTCTCTATCAGACTCTCCAGCCTCTCCATCTCAGATTAGAGAAATTTCTTGGGAGAAGGTTTCTACAACTGCTTCCTTGGTTGGTCTTACACCTACATCAAAGAAAAAGAGGAATGCAGAAGAGTTAGTCTATCAGAGACAGAAGAAGCTGAAAGGATCAAGCCCACAAGAACCTGAATTTCAGAGTAATTCAGCAGCTACTGTTGATCCTGCCACACAAGAACCACTCAATCAAAGTTTGGGTGAAGGCTTAGCTAGTGGAATGGTCACACAAGAACCATTTTCTCAAAGGGAGAATGAAGACATCAACATTCCAGCTACACAAGAACCATCTTCTCAAAGTGAAGATGCAGGCAAAGCTACAGCTTCTGTTGAAAGATTGGTCGAGAACATTGTCAATGAGGGAAGCACACAAGAACCTTTAGCTCAAAGTGTTGAAGAAGCTTCTGAACCTCAAGCTCCACAAGAACCATTGGTAGCAAATACTGATGCAAGCATATCAAATCCTGACGATGTACATCCTGACGCTAGTGGTGCTCCTGATAATGAACCTATTTTGATACAACCACTTCGTTCAAGACCAATAGATCATCCTATCTCAGAATCTCAGGATAAACTGAAAGGTATTGCAATTCCTGATCCTGATATATCTCATGGTTCTGATGATGATAATTCTGATGATGATAGTGATGATGATAATGAGAATAGAAAAGAGAAGGAACAGCTTGCTACAGCACTCAAGATTAGTCTTGGAACTAATTTTGGTTCATCAAGTACGTATATGGTTGGCAATGCTTTCACTGGGAAAGATCAGAGACAAGATTTTTCTACTCCTTCCTTTGATCCTGCAGAGGCATTTAGACAGAATGAATGGAACAATTCATGGCACAATTCTGATGAATCTATCAGCTTTTCTTCTGCTATTGAACATGCCTATAATGCAGTGAAGTCTATAGAGAATCAAGACTTGAAGAATCATCTGAAGGCTACAACTCTGTTATCCAAAAGCCTGAAAAGTGAGATTGATTCTATCAAGGGCTCAACTGAAAAAGTGAGGACTGATATCTTTAATAATTTTACAAAGGTGCCTACTACTTTCCAACTAAGGGTAGTGGAATCCCAAGTGAAATCTGTTGTTTCAGAACAAACCTCAATCAATCAAAGAATTGATTCTCTGGATACTAAGGTAACTGAAATTCAAGCCTCTCTTTCCTTAATTTTGCAATTATTGTCAAATCCTGATGTCAAAAAGGGGGAGAAGGTTATTCAGACAAAATGTACACCTGATCTAGTATTAAGAAATAATGATGATACTGGAGATGATGGTGGTGACAAAGCGATACAAGGAGAAACCTCTGATGCTGTTGTTTTGAAGTCTACAATCCAAACTTCTCAAAGTCAAACAACGCAGTCAACTCATGTTTCTGATTCTGGAGTTAAGACAGTAAGAACATTGGTGCAATCTCAGATCCTGACGGAAGATCAAATCCTGACACCTGGTCATGGACAAATTCTTGCTACAATTCCTGAAGGTGATGAAGATGTGATTATTGATAATCCTGAAGATGCATCAAATTTATTCCAGAAGTTTTCTACAAAAGACGGCAGAATTGTTACTCTATATCACACTGATAAAAGAGTTCAACAATTATATGCAAGAAAAGCACTCTCTACAGCAAGTGAAGAATATCCAGATCTCTCACATGAAGAATTCTTGAGACTACAAAGAGAGACAATGGAAAGCTATACTGCTCCTGCTAGAGGTAGATGAAGCAGAGGTAGAAGAGGTGCTAGAAGAAGTAGAAGAGGTTCTTCAACTCAAACAGTACCTAGACAGACAAGGTCTAGAGGGTTAAGAATTGAAGAAATTCCTGAACCTATTCAAACTCTAGTAGTTCCTGACAGATCTACTTTTGGTGATGATGGAATTATTGAAGAAGAACCTGAATTGAGAAGAAAATCAAGAAAATCAACTCTCAGCAATACAAATCAAATTGAAGATTCTAATCCTGACAATATTCAAGATCCTGACGAATATGAAATTCTGCAAGAGGTTGATTTGATAATCTTATCTACTGTTGTTGATTGTCACAACAAAGAAGTAGATGAAGAAGAAGAAGCCAGAAGAAGAGATATTACAAGAAGAACAAATAGAGATTTCAATCTCTATGTACAAAGGCTTAAACTCTCAAACAGAAGAGTGTGGAGAAACTCAAGCAGACAAGAATCTTTACTGGAAAGAAGCTACGCTCATGAAAAGGAGAAATACAAGAAGTGGAAACATATTAGCACATTAAGTTGTGATACACCTATCAATTTTCAGTCTGGTGGAATTTTTACAAGCGCTTCAAGTGTTGTTGATTTATCTGAGATGGTTAGATCAAAAGCACTCTGGTTAAAGATGTTTTCAAATCTGAAGCAATTATCAAGTAATTCAAGAGGAGGTATTGGACACAGAGATGGTGAATATCTGAATATGTCATATGTTGATCCTTACTCCTTGACAGAAATTGGAGGTACTTTAACTTCTGAAAACCTGAACAATTTATTAGCTGTTGATATAGTTATAGATTGTCATGATGGTTTTGAAAAGAAAGAAAAGCTTCTGTACTTCATGAAAGATGGTAGTGTGAAGATTCTATCTATTCAAGATCTGCTGATGAAAACTACACAGGAACTGAAATATGTTCACTATCTGTTAAGATGGAAGAACCAAGTGTACAAAGAATGGAGTGACATGATTTTGTCAACAATAAGAAGAAGACTGGATGGAAACAGTAATTTCGATGGTAATTATACTCCCATGTACTTAAATCAAAGAGGTCAGGATGTGGAAATGCAAAGGGGTACTGCTGTTAAAGAAGTAAATTTTGGCATGACTCATCTTTCTCTCAATCCTGATGGGAAGGAAATTGCTTATCTTTTGCTTGAAGAGCACAGTCTACAGAGAAACTCCATACAGAATCTCAGAGCAGCTATCTACCAGATTAATGAGGAAGATGAAGAACTCAGAAATCTTAAGGAAAGACTGATTCAAATTCTTGAAGAAAAAGAAGAAAGTTTATTATCCAACTTCTTGAAGATGAATCTGTTCTATCACAAAGCTTAAACAGATAAGTTGTTTCTGAAGATACTTGTACATTTTGATACATGTTTTTGACATCATTGAATATTTGGAATCTATACTTTATTTCACAAAGTATGAGATTGGGGGAGATTGTTAGATCAGAATTCAATGATCGTCAGAAGCTAGACTCAACTGATCAGGATTGCTGACGTCATCAGTATTGCATGGTCATCAGTATTTGATCAAGCGTCAGTATCTTATTGATCATCAGGATTCCTACTCAGACTATGATCAGGTTTGATCATCAGGACTTGAAGCTGATCAGGATTCCTACTTCGAGTTATATTTGGAGTCTAGATAAACATGGAAGTTTGTTCCTGGTTTGTAGAATGCAGCTATCGATTAAAGATATGTTTCTATCTTTATTATGATTAGGACTTATCTTGTTATTGATAGAGAAGCTGTGTGCACTATATAAACACAGTTTTGGTTTCGATTTATGTATTCATTCGAGAGAGAACATAATCGGAGAGAAGCTCTTAAGAACAGAATTTCTTGAGAGAGTTTTTGTAAGCTAGCAGCTCTTAAGAACATCAGAATTTCTTAAGAGAGTTTGTAACAGTTTTATATCAAAGTTAATAAAGCTGTTATTGTTATTGTTATTGATCTTTCATATTTGTGTTATATAAAGTCGAGAATCTTATACAATTGTATTCAACCCCCTTCTACAATTGTTATTTACTGGGCAACACTCACTGTGTGTTTCTTCAAGTGGGGGTTTCTCAGGTTGTGAACCATGAGTTTGTGCAGACTCTGTACAGGGTGCCTTGGGAGACATGCCAATTTCAATAGATGCACCTTGTTGAGAAGGCACATCTAGGGAGGTGTTTGAGTCCCTTTCAGTAACCACAGTTTGTTGAGAAACTGCAGCTTGGTTAACAGTGGTTTTAGTCCTCCTAGCTCTCTTCTTCTTAGGCTCAGGGGGAACCACTGGGGGTTCTGTTTGACTACCTTCCTTATTTGCTGCACTAGGTGCAGTGTCTCCCTCTTGACTAACAGAGCTACCACCAACATCAGCTTCTAAGGGCCTTTTTCTGGATTCTTGCACTGCTTCTCTTTGGGCTTTGGCAACTCTAGAGGGCCTAGGCTGAGTGTATGGTGTTGAATGTGGGTTAACTGAATTTGGGTCTAATTCAGTTTCATTCTCAAGAGTGAAAGAGTCATAACCAGATGGTAATGGTAAATCAGGGTTGGACACTTGATCAACCATGTACTGAGTGAAACAAAGTGGAATATGTGCATTGAGATTCTGTGAAGATAACAGTGTGTGTGTGTGTTCTTCTTCAAAACTGAGCAAGCCTCTAAACGAGGAGCAGCATCATTAAAATCACAGAATGAATTAATGCACATCATAAGAAAGTGAGGGTAGGTTGATACCTTCTTACCTATGGCAGCTTGGAGGTGTGCCATGAGGAGAGCACCAACATTCACCTTGTATCCATGGACAAGAGAATGTGTCAGTTTCTTGATGTAGGAGGGTATTCCATTCCAGCCTGTGGACTTGGTAGAGAACACCTTGACCATCACATCAAATATCATGCTCCACTCCTTTCTCAGATGCTTCCTATCCATTTCACCAGTTGGATACCACTTGGTAGTCCCCTCTTCGAGAATAGGGCTTGCATACCCAATCTTCAAGAAGAGCTTCTTGAGAGTGTCATCATTGACAAGTTCAGTAAATTGGTGTCCTGCTTCAAGTGTAATTCCAAGAGCAGTGTTGATGACCTCAGCTGTAAGAGTGTATTGTTGCCCAGAGATAGTGAATTGAATACCCGGGTTCTCACCCTCGGTTTGAGCAACAGCAGTTTGCCAAAACGCCTCAATTCGGTCTAAGTCTAGAATGGGGGTTGAGGTGATGGCATAACCGAGATAGGACTTGTTCAAGAAAAACACGAGTCCTTTGAAGCCTTCACCAGCATCATTTGGGGAAAAGATGCCAGCAAAGTTTGTTTGAGAGAGAGTCTGTTTGGATGCCATGGAGATTTCAAGAAAAGAAGAAAGTAAGAAAGTGGCTTTTTGCTTGAAGAAAAGTATATTGCCTTGAGTTCGATGAGAGTGATATGTCTGAGTAACTGGAGAATAAATAGAGGTATCGCAAACGTTGTGCACAAAAAGTGGAATTAAAGAACGTGTCTTAACCCACTCTTATAACACGTCAGTTACTGCCCGTTATTCACTGGCCAACGTGGGATGAATATCCAATTTCAACGGTCCACTATTGTTGACAGTAACCTGTGCGCTAGAAACAATCTGTCAGTAATAAGAGGTGGTGACATTAGGTTTTGCGCGACAGCAGCTATTGCGCAAAAACTTGCTGTCACCGTTAAGCGTATGAATAACAGTATCCTTTACAAGTCTTGACAGAAAGTCTTTTCCTGCTGTCAAGAAGGTTGCTGTCAAGAAACACACGACAGTAACTTCGATTGGGAATTGGTTCTGTCATGAACTTATTAGAATGCTTTATTCATATACTTAACTTAATATTGACACATTTTGGATTTAGCAATTTAATCTTTTGAACACAGATATTAAGCAATTAGCACAGACAAATCATAAACACAAGAACAAGAACTTTTATTATTATTATTGATAAAATCATTAAAAATAGAACATGGAGTACATTATTCTATGATCTTATCAACTAGTTCTAAAAGCTCTTCCTTAATCTCTTCTTCAGAGCGACCTTCTTTTTCAAGAAGTGCCTGAAGCTCCTTCTCTTCTTCCTGAGCTTTGGCCTCCTCTTCCTGTTTCTTTTCATCTTCGATCTCATCTATGCCGTCCAACAGCATCTCGAAGAGTTCATCCATCTCTTCACTGTCGGGTTCACTATCGCACCGTTTTAGCCCTACTTCAATTCCTACTTTGTTTTCCATTATTTACTTTAAAACTGAGAGCAGACTGGTGAAACCTAAGGTTAATTTATAGGCAAAACCGTCTAAGGGTTAAAGTCTAATGGTCAACAGTTAGAGTACCCATACAACTATAACAAAAGTAATTAATGGTCGTGTCCTCCTTTAATCCTACAAATTAATGCAAAACGGTGTGAAAGTCCAATGGAACAGATTTTTATCTCTCAAACTTAACAAGTAACCACATTAATGTCATACACGGTCTAAAAGTATGAGACTAGCACAAAATACTGACATGAAAAGTCAAATCAACACATGCTGTCACATAACAGACATAGACCAAGTAGACAGTAACTTCTCTTGACAGCAGGTTTGAAGTTGCTGTCATGAGCTTCAAAAGAGAATTTGGAATTATAGAAAACTGAGTAAATCAACATACCAGATTCAACATTCCCAATTCACTTACCAACCTGTTGAAGGTTGCTTCATCCAATGGCTTAGTGAAGATGTCAGCAAGTTGCTTGTCAGTTGGGACATAGATCAGCTTCACAGTTCCTTGTTCAACATGCTCTCTGATAAAGTGATGTCTTATATCAATGTGCTTTGTCCTAGAGTGTTGAACTGGATTGTCTGAAATGGCTATGGCACTAGTGTTGTCACAGTAGATTGGAATTTCACTTAACACTAGACCATAATCCAGAAGTTGATTCTTCATCCATAGAATTTGTGCACAGCAACTGCCTGCAGCAATATACTCAGCTTCTGCAGTTGAGGTAGAAACTGAATGCTGCTTCTTGCTAAACCATGAGACCAATCTTCCACCAAGAAATTGACAGCTACCAGTAGTACTCTTTATGTCAATCTTGCATGCAGCATAGTCTGAGTCTGAGTAGCCAATTAGATCAAATCCAGTGTTCTTGGGATACCAAAGACCTAGGTTAGGAGTGCCTTTTAGGTATCTAAAGATTCTCTTGATGGCTACTAAGTGAGACTCCTTTGGATCACTCTGAAACCTTGCACAGAGACATGTAGCAAACATGATGTCAGGTCTGCTAGCAATTAGGTAAAGGAGAGATCCTACCATGCCTCTATAGGTGCTTGAGTCAACTTTCTTCCCTTTAGGATCAAGATCCAGACTGGTTGAGGTGGACATTGGTGTCTTTGCAGGTGATGAATCTTCCAAGTTGAACTTTCTGAGAAGTTCCTTGATGTATTTAGCTTGACAAATGAAGATTCCATCAGATTGTTGAAGAATTTGTAATCCCAGAAAGAATGACAATTCTCCCATCATACTCATCTCATATTTGTTACTCATGAGAGAGGAAAACTTCTCACACAGCCTCTCATTTGTTGAACCAAAAATGATATCATCCACATAGATTTGTACCAGAATGATGTCCTTGCCATGGTGTTTGTAGAAAAGTGTCTTGTCCACAACTCCTCTAGTAAACTGATTATCCAAGAGAAAAGTGGAGAGTGTGTCATACCAAGCCCCGGGTGCTTGCTTTAGTCCATACAAAGCTTTGAAAAGTTTGTATACAAAATCATACACTTCAGCATCCTCAAACCCTGGTGGCTGTTCAACATACACTTCTTCTTCCAATTCTCCATTTAGGAAGGCACTTTTGACATCCATCTGAAATACTTTGAAGTTGCAGTGTGCAGCATAGGCTAGAAAGATTCTTATAGCTTCAAGTCTTGCAACAGGTGCAAATGTCTCATCATAATCTATTCCTTCATGTTGACAGTAACCCTTAGCTACTAGCCTTGCTTTGTTTCTTGTCACTGATCCATTTTCATCAAGCTTGTTTCTGAAAACCCATTTGGTCTCAATGACTGACTTTCCCTTAGGTCTTGGAACTAGCTTCCATACATTGTTCCTTTCAAACTGATTTAGCTCTTCTTGCATGGCTATCACCCAGTCAGAATCCAACAATGCTTCCTCAGTTGTCTTGGGTTCCATTTGAGACAGGAAGCATGAAAACATGCTGTCAGCAGAGACTTTGTTCCTTGTCTTCACTCCAGAATTAGGGTCACCAATGATGAGGTCACTTGAGTGATCCTTGTTCCACATGGTGATTCTGGGCAAGCTACATGACTGTACAGGAACATTTGCTTCAGTTTGTTGAGTTGAATGATCACCAATCCCATTGTCTTCACCATGTTCTTCATTGTCTCCAGAGTCACCACTGTCATGAATGTTAGAGGTTATGGTCTGTGACTGAGCTGGATTTTGGTTGACAGTAGTGGTATTGACAGTATCTTTATCAACTTCAACAATTTGAGTGAAGCTAGGTTCTTCATCCACAATTTCCTCAGCTTCCAAGTATCCTTGATTCTCAAATCTGAATGTCTGCATCTTTCCTTCTTCATGCAGTCCTGGAAACTTGGTTTCATCAAATGTGACATTAACACTTTCTTCAATAATCTTGTGTTCCATAACATAAACTCTATAGGCAGTCCTTTCTGTGCTGTAACCCATGAATAGTCCTTCAAAAGCCTTGGTGTCAAATTTTCCTTTCTTTTCATGGTTATCCTTCATCATAAAGCATTTGCTCCCAAACACATGAAAATATTTGACAGTAGGTTTCTTTCCAGTTAGCAGACAATAAGGTGTACTTGCATGAGTCTTGTTGATCATGGTTCTGTTCTGAGTGTAACAGGCTGTGTTGATAGCTTCAGCCCAGAAATATGTTGGTAGTTTGGCATCATGCAACATAGTTCTAGCTACTTCAATGAGAGTCATGTTCTTTCTCTCTACAACTCCATTCTACTGTGGAGTTCTTGCAGCAGAGAATTGTTGTACAATTCCTTTATCTTTACAGAAATTTCCAAGAGTGGCATTTCTGAATTCTGTATCATTGTCACTCCTCAAGATTTGAACTTTTGAGTTTGGAGTTCTATCAAGAACTCTGACTTGATCAATAATCATTTGAGCAGCTTCATCTTTGGATTCAAGAAACTTCACCCAAGTGTACCTTGAGTAATCATCCACCATTACTAAGGCATATCTCTTCTTGGCCATTGATGGTACATTGACTGGTCCAAAGAGATCCATGTGTATCAACTTGAGTGCTTCAATGTTGGTGTTCATTTGCTTGGACTTGTGCACAACTCTTCTCAGTTTGCCCATTTGACAGTCTTCACACAGTCCTTCTTGACAGAATTCCTGTTGGGGCAAACCTCTCACTAACTCCTTCTTCATCAGAATATTCATTGTCTTGAAGTTGAGATGTGAGAGCTTCCTGTGCCAAATCATATTGTCACCAACAGTAGCTTTACTGTAAAAGCAGTAAACCTTATCCTTCTTTGTTGAATTTAAGTCAGTAACAAACAAGCTTCCTTTTCTAACCCCTTTTAGAGAGAGGCTACTTTCCTTCTTGTGATAAATGTTACACAGCATCATATCAAAATCAACCTTGAATCCCCTGTCACTGAATTGGCTGACACTGAGTAGATTGTGCTTCAATCCATCCACAAGAGCAATATCTTCAATGACAACATTTCCAATTTCTAGACAACCATATCCCACTGTGTAACCCTTGCTGTTGTCTCCAAAGGTTATGATTGGGCCAGCTTTCTCAACATAATGTGATAGCAGGGCTTTATCACCTGTCATGTGCCTTGAGCAACCACTGTCAATGATCCACATGACTTGATCTTTCTTCTTGCCCTGCAAAATAGAATGTGTCTAAGATGCATATGGTACCCAATCCTTGTTGGGTCCTGCAGTTTCAGTGTCTCCTGAGTTTCTTTCAGTCATAAAGTCACAAGCATTATCAGTAATCTCCTGTTTGACTTCTCTTTTCACCCACTTAGGTTTAGAATTGGACTTGGTCCTTTTCTTAGTGGATGGAGCCTTTTTGCTGTTGCCAGCAGGCTCAGAAGTCTCAACAGTGTTTAAGTATGAACATTTTTCAGTAGTGAGAATAGGTAAGTTAAAGCATGTACTCATGGCAGTAATTTTGCATGGCATACATTCAATGTTATTACAAACACTCATAGTTTTATGCATAAGGGGGGTTCTGTGTAAGTTACCATTGAGTTCAGTTGCATTGACCTTATCCTCAATTGGTTTCTTACAAACATGTGTTAAGTGATGAGTAGATCCACAGTTATTGCATAGTTTCCTAGAAGCACCTCCAACATTAGTGTATCCATTTCCTTTGTTGACTCCTACCTTTCCATTCCTATTCTTAGACTTGGGAGTTACTGGATTGACAGTATGTTCAGAAGTTGCTGTCGAACTTTCCTTGACAATATCTTTTATTCCTACTGTCTTTACAGAAGGTTTTAAAGTTACTGTCTTGGAACCATTCTTGACAGTATCTTTGGAAGATTCTGTCTTGCCAACTGTGACAACATCTTTTGAACTTTCTGTCTGATTGCTTGGTAAGTTTACTGTCTTGGGGATTGTGACATTATCCTTTCCATCCTTGAATGTGTTGTCAACACCTTCATCCTCATCAAGAATTTCTTGTTTGATGAGCATGGCTTCTTCATCAAACTCAATTTCTGCAGCTTTGAAAATGGGAGTTTTAACTTTCTTGAGAATGGTGGGTTTGACAGCAGCATTTCCAGAACAATCTTGAATCACAGTTTCCTTTCCAGGTCTTCTACCATATGATAAAACTATACCAACTGACTGATTTTCTGTATGCTTATCATTGTAATCCTGAACTATCTTAGATGAGTTTTTATAAGCCTTGATTTTAAATTCATTTTCAGAAATCTCATTTCTCGGGAATTCCTCAACCTCTTTAGCACATTTCAATTCATTTTTAAGTTTAGCATTCTCCTGAGCTAAAGAGTCTAGTGAACTGATTTTGAGAACAAGAGATTCATTTTCAGACTTTAGTGTTTCATTTAGCTTACTCAGCCTAGTGATCTCCTCATTGGCAGCAGATAAGCTAGTATGGACATTGAACATTTCAGCACTTAAGTCTTTAATGGTTTTCTTATACTCATCAATGGACATATCAAGTAAGACAAGTGAAGGTACCTGACTTGAAGATGTTGATGTTACTTCATCAGTGCTAGCCATGAGAGCTAGGTTGACATATTCTTCTTCATCTTCATCATCAGACTCATCCCAACACTTTCCTTCAGCCACATAGGCTCTACCTTGATTCTTCTTAGAGTATCCACCAGTTCCTTTCTCAAATCTCTGAACCTGTTTAGGTCTTTTGCACTCAGTAGCAAAATGACCAGGTTCACCACAGTTGTAACACTTGAATTTAGATCTATCCACAAATCCAGTCTTGTATCCTCCTTTGAATGAGCTTCCCACAGCAGCCTTTGATGAGCTTCCCTTGGTGAACTTGGATGCTTGGCCTTGGGGCCTGAATGACCTGTCCTTCTTGAACCTAAAGTTCTTGAACTTTTTGGCCATGTAAGCCATAGTAGGATTGTCCATGCTTTCCAGTTCCTCCATAGTGTAGAAGTCTTCATCTTCCACATCCTTGAGCTGTAGTACTACTTTCTCATCATCTTCAACAACCTCTTCTATCTTCAAGGATTGTACAGGGGTTGGTTGAGTGATTTGTAGTGCTTCACTAGGTTGTGTGATTCTTGGCACTTGTGCTACTAGGGCACTTGACATGTTAGCCATCTTGTTCCTTGTTCCACTTTGTATGGCTCTCTTTTGAAAGAGTTCAAGTTCATAAGATTTCAGAATGCCATAAAGTGTCTCAAAGGTTATATTGTTGAGATCTCTTCCTTCTCGTATGGCTGTTGTCTTGTGTTCAAGATGATCAGGCAGTGTAAGCAAGAACTTGACATTCAATTCTTTTTTGGCATAGTACTTGCCATGTATCTACAGTTCAGTTAAGAGCTTACTGAACCTTTCAAACATGGAGGTTAAGTCTTCACCAGGCTTGGCCATGAATGCCTCATATTGAGATATAAGTATTTGCCTTTTGTTGCCTTTAACTTCTTCACTTCCTTCACAGAGTAAGGCTAACCTGATCCACATCTCCTTGGCTGATGTGCAGCTTATCACACTTCCACACATGGCTTTATCCAACGTGAGAGAATCGAGCAAGATGAGTTGCAAGTGATCATCTAGCACCATTTTCTCCTTCTCAGTTTCCAAAAATTCCGAGGGATCTTTGGGAACCCAATGTGCAGGAATGATTTCACCATTTACTGTTGTGGCTTCAATTTCCTTCCTTGGTATGAAAGGACCATTCTCGAGTATACCTGGGTATAGTGGATTTGCAGCTTTGATAAACAACAAGATTTTTCTTTTCCAAATGTTGTAGTTCTCTTTATCAAAAGCTGGGATCTTGATACTGTTTGATTTCTGCATTGTCGTCGGGATCTCAGATATGTATGTTAATCTGATAGCTTTGATACCAGTTGTTGGTCCTTGTGTATTGCAGAAGGGGGGGGGGATGAATGAAATACTGATAAAATTCAATCTCAGTTTCAACAACTAAAACTAAGATTTAATGTTATCAATAATATGTATGCATTCACAAACAGTATAGTAGAGAAGACAGGATTCACAAAATAAATGTTTTATTTATTTTGCAAAGTGTTGCTACAACCTCAAGAGAGAATTCTTGAGCTTCGATTTTTCTCCAAGACACTTGTTTGTCTTCCTTACTTACCTAGAATGAATTGATAGTCTAAGTATAAAACTAATCCTATCACTATCAACACGGGTCTGTGAAGCTGTTGTCATTATCAAGTGGCAGCTTCTTACAAAGTGTCTACCCATGTGACTTTCCTAAATTGCTAACAATGTCAGATATACATTACAAAGAAAGCAACCTAGATTCATTCTATTTCTAGCTAAAACAATTCAGCAAATAGAGACTTGACCTTGCTGTTGAATTGATTCGCTTTTGTTTGCAGTGCTTGAAGCTTCTGTCGTAGTCTTGCAGACTTGGTGCAGCTTAGGGATACTGCAACACGCCTGTTTCTTGAACATTGAAATTGTCACGGGGTTTGACTGAGAAAGATACCTAGAACAAGGATCTTTCTCAACACAGTTACTTTTGCCGCAAAGCTTGCTGTCACAGGAATGTGCTTTTGGTGACAGTAGGAGTTCCCCGCATAGTGTGATGTTGAGGTTTCCAAACTTGCTGTCGAGGGCTAAAGTTGCTGTCGCGTAGTCTTCCGCCAATGTTGCTGTCAGAGTGAATATGCTGTCTTGACTTGCAACATTCTGTCTTCTTGTAATCTTACTGTCAATGCTTATGACAGTAACCTTTATTCATGTTGTCATCTAATATGCGTTCTTTGAGGCTTGAACACAGAAAGTGAACTTCTTCCAAATTACACAATTAAAATAACATTGCATACTGATTACAAGAACATACTTTGGCTGTGACAGTATGTTCTACTTAATTAAAAAATTAAGTATATGCAAAGTTAAGTTGTTCCTATGCTATCACCCATAAATCCCAACAGATATGAACATAGCTCTGATACCATGATAATTTCTAATATAAACATCTTGAAGATGAGCAATGAAGAAGATAAGAATGAAAAAACTCATATAGATTGTTGGTCCTTGAGTATTTCAGAAGGGGGGTTGAATGCAATACTGATAAAATTCAATCTTTGCTTCAACAACTAAAACTAAGATTAAATCTTATCAGTAGAAGAAATGCAATCACAAGTAGTTTTCTCACAAAATAAATATTTTATTTATCTTGCGAAAGTGTTGCTACAACCTTGAGAGAAATGTGTATTTTCTCAAGCTTCGGTTTCTCGAGTGATACATAGAATGAAGTGAGAGATAGTCTAAGTAAACTAATCATATCTCTATCATCACAGGTTTGTGAATCTGCTGTCATTTTCATGTGGCAGCTTCTTACAATTTGCCTACCCGTGTGTCTTACCTAAATTGCTATACAAACAAGTTTATCATTACTGGAAAAAGCAATCTAGATACATTCTATATTTAGCTAACACAATTCAGTAGATGTTGATTTGTCATACTCTTGAATTGGTGAGCTTTGTCATGTGATCTCTCAAGCTTCTGTCGTAGTCTTGCAGACCTGATGCAGTGTTGGGATACTGCAGCACGCCTGTTTTTTGAATATCCAAACTGTCACATGTTTGACTGGGTAGATCCCCAATTCAAAGTTTATCCCTCTGAGACAGTATCCTGACCTTCAAGCTTGCTGTCACAAGAATATGCTTTTGGTGACAGTAAGAAATCCCCGCAATAGATGCTGTCAGGAGTTCCAAACTTGCTGTTAGGAGAATAGAGAGTTGCTGTCTCAAGGCTTCCGCCAATGTTGCTGTCAGAGAAAATATGTTGTCTTGACTTGCAACATGTTGTCTTCTTGTAACCTTACTGTCAGTGAGATGACAGTAACATTTATTCTTGTTATCATCCTGATATACTCCTTGAGGCTTGAACAAACGAATGAACTTCTTCCAAGATTTATAAACAAGTTTATTACAGCAATGGAAATGGCTACAAGAACATACTTTGGTTGTGATAGTATGTTCTACTTAATAAAATTAAGTATTACAAAATACAAAGTTAAGTTGTCTTCTAAGCCATCACCCATAAATCCTAACATAGATTGAACTCAAGTTGTGTATATACATTATAGAGAGATTATACTTGAGAGATAAAACTAACTCTCTTCAAAATCTAAAAACTAGATTTTTATAGACTGATTATTGTATTTAACTGTAACAAACTCTGCTCCATTTGTAATAACCATTCCCACCATAATACTATCGGACTTGGGTTAAGATACTGTACCATTGTGCTTAGGCCCATTGTCAGTACATCAGAAGGAAATATATGGAACAGGGAAAATTGTCAATACTTCTACTTCACTGATGTCAGAAGTCCCACAACAACTGGAAGTGAAGGTTGTTCAACCTTCCAGTTCTTACATGGATGTTACTGTGGCTGAATATGGCTTAACATCCACTGGTCAATCTGGTGGTGACTTTCTATTCAATAGAAGAACTTGAACAGCTGGAGGATAAGTCGATGACAATGATAGTGAAGAAGTTTGGCAACTTCAGATTCAGAAAGAATCCTAATCTTAGGTTCAAGCCCAGGTTTCAGAGAGGTGGTTCTTCTTCTTCTTCAAATAGCACAATGGGTGGCTATAAAACTGGAACCGTGGATAGAATCACAATCAGGTGCTACAATTGTAATGAGTTGGGTCACTTTGCTACAGAATGTAAAAATCCAAAGCAAGTGAGAAGGAACTCATATGATTATAGCAAGAAGAACAAGATTGGGAAAGCTTATGTTGCCGAGGGAAAGAGTTGGGATGATACGGATAGTGATGAAGAAGCTGATGAAGTTGGAAACCTAGCTTTAATGGTTAATGAGAGGAGCACTTCATCATTCATGTCAGAGGTAAAGTTTACTGAGTCTGAAATGATCTATCATCTTAGTAGTACTGTTTCTTATGCACGTAGTGAAAATGATAGAATAATTTTTTTGAATACAGCTCTTGAAAAAGAGGTAAAAGAATTAAGACTCGTGCATCTTAGATTTATGAAATGAAGGCAATATAAATAATATTATAAAAATAATTATTTATTTGAAAAATAAGATAGCTTTAAAACTGGTTAGACATGATGAACAGGGTTGGCACTTAGACTCAAATCCGGGCTAAATGGGAAAATTTAATAATTTTAAATCATGATTTTAAGTTAAAAATAAGTAAAAATATTATTTTAACATTCATGCTAACTTCTAAAATTTAGCGAAAATTATAATCATGATTCGTCAAAGATGATCGTGTAGGCAAGAAAGATCAGTTGAGTATATGCAGTGTTCTAAAAGTCGTCGGCGATTAATCGGGATTAATCGCCGATTAATCGCTAGACGGCGGGCCAACGAACCGATTAAGCGAAAATCGGTCAATTAATCGTTTTTTCAGAAAAACGGTCAAAAATCGGCTGAATCGATCAAAAATCGGATTAATCGATCAAAAACCGGGCTAATTATTAAAAAATAATAATAAAATAGTTAAAATTAAAAAAATAAAATAAAAAATAGTTAAAATTTTAAAAAAAAAATAGAAATTTAAAAGGTAGAAAGTTGATTAAATAATAGGAAAAAACATTATTTTTGTACATGTAATTATAATTTTAGATGCCTAAATCGTAAATTCTCTTAATTTTTCTTCTTAAATTGATCTCTAATTAAAAAGTTAAACCTTCAAAATTTTATTTATTACAATTATATAATATTCTTAACATATTTGCATAAATATATGTTAATAACATATGTTTAGTTGAAATAATGAAACAATTATATATATAAATATAATTGTATATAAAAAATATTATTAAATTTATTTCGATTAATGACCCGATTAATCATTCCGATTATCCGATTAATCCTGCACGGTGCTTTCACCGATTAACTCCGATTCCCACTTTTTACCACCCTGAGTATGTGTATCAATTTGAGTCATTTCCTTTTTTTTAATTAGCATGCGTATCGTTCTATATGTAAATATTATTAACACTAGCTTAAAACTCGTGCGATGCACGGATTGTTAATTATTATTTTATTATTATTTTTTTAATATTTTTATTAATTGTAATTGTGCAAAAAATAAGTAGAAATGTTAAAATAGCTAAACACTTTTAATTAATTAAAAACATTAAAACACATTTTAAAATAAATAAATAAGTACAAATGTTATATTTTTGGAAATGAGGGGTTTTAGTAAGAAAAAATAAAAAATGTAACATATATTTAGTTTAAAAAGGTAAATGCTTGTGATATTTTTGGAAAATGAGATTTTAAAATTTAATAATTAAAAGTATTTAAATACGTTTTAAAATAAATAAGTAAAGAGTTTCCTGTGATATTTTTTGAAAAAGAATGGATTTTAGTGAGAAAAATAGAAAAAGTAAATTGTAAAAGGTAATTTCCCGTGATATATTTAGAAAAAGGAGGGACTTTGTTAGAAAAAATATATAATGTGTTTTAGCTAAAAAGGTAATTGGTTATAAATAGGTATTTGATTATTTATATTTTAATATTTTTAGTAATTGCATTTGTTAAGAAAAATAAGTAGACATGTTAAAATAGGTAAACTTTTAAAAAATAATTATAATATTAAAATAGGTTTAAAAATAAATAACTAAATGTTTGTCCGTGATATTTTTGAAAAAGGAGGGGTTTTAATAAGGAAAAATAGAAAAACTAACATGTTTTAGTTAAAAAAGGTAATTGCCCGTGATATATTTGAAAAATTAGGGGAATTTGTTAGAAAAAATAGAAAAAATAATGTATTTTAGGTGAAAAAGGTAATTGGTTATAAATAGGTAATATTATTATTTAATAATATATTTCTATAAATAAGTAAGGTTAATTAAGTAAAAACACAAAGTAATTAAGGACAATTAAGTAAAATCACAACGTACCATACCGACCAACCAAACTTTTAATGTTTCGTCTATTATATAATAGTATTGATAGCATTGATATATATATATATTTTAATATATATATAGTCTTTAATAGTATATAGTATTTTTAGATATCAAAAAAAGAATATTTTTTTAATATTACATCCAACGGTTCTCATTTACCTATATTTACATCTAACGGTTATTATTTAGAGGACCAAACCAAATGACCAAACTACCAACCAAATAGAGGGTGGTTTGCTTATAATATTATAGTATAGATAAATAGCTTAAAACCCGTACGATGCACGGGTTGTTTTTAATAATTGTTAATTTTATTATTTATATTTTATATTTTATTAATTGCATTTATTAAAAAAACTAAGTAGACGTGTTAAATATTTTAAAATAATTAAAAGTATTAAAATGAATTTTAAAATAAATAAGTAACGGTTTGTCCGTGATATTTTGGAAAAAGAGGGGTTTTAGTAATAAAAATAGAAAGTAACATGTTTTCGTTGAATTTTAAAATATAAAAGTAACGATTTGCCCGTGATATTTTTGAAAAAAGAGGGGGTTTAGTAAGAAAAATAGAAAATGTGACATTTTTTAGTTGAAAAGGTAATTGTCAATTAAAAATATTAAAATATATTTTAAAGTAAATATGTAAAGGTTTTCTCGTGATATATTTGAAAAATGAAGGATTTTAGCAAAGGAAATAGAAAAAGTAACACGTTTTAGCTGAAAAGGAAATTGCCCTTGATTTTTTTAGAAAAAAATGGTAATATAAAATTGAAAGGGTAACTGATTATAATAATTAAATAAACAATTAAATAAGGCAAATATCGTATCAAAAAACATGTACCAAAATTTTCAATGTTTCGTCTTTGATAATATAGTATAGATAGAGAGATATATTCATAATATTAGTATTTTATGCTACTAAATGGAATAGCCCATTATATTTTTGAGGTTTTATTTAAGAGAAATATTAGTTATAAAATATAAAAAAGAATATACGTTTTGGAAAAAAAACTAATCGGTTATTCATTAATAATTATAATATTATTTTTTTATTTTATTAAATAGAACTATTCGTGATATTTTTGGAAAATTAGAGGTTTTATTTATGAAAAATAGAAAAGTAGAAATTTTAGTTAGAAAATATAAAAAAGAATATACACTTTGGCTAAAAATGGTAATAAGTTATTTATTAGCAATTATAATCTTATTATGTTATTTTATTAATATTTTTGGAAAATGAGATGTTTTAGTTAGGAAAAATAGAAAAGATATTCTATATACTAATTTTAATATTTTATCTAACGGTTCTCAATGATTTGATCAAAAATATCTAACGGCTATGAATGGAGTGACCAGACTTCAAAAACTTTCATGACTAGACTACAAAACTTTTAATGTTTCGTCTTTAATAATATAGTATAGATTATAGATAGATTTGGTCGTATACTGATCGTACACGGACCAGATCGATTTTAATTTTTTCTTAAATTGATTTTAATATTTTATTGAAATAAATATAGAATTTTATAAATTTAAAAGAATTAGGGAAAAAAATTAAATTGGTGCTACAATAATAAAAAAATATTTATTAAAATTTTACAGCCAACGCGAAGCTTACAAAATTATCTTTAATTTAATGATGGTTTAATAATTATTATGTAACTGGAACTATCCATAAAATAAAGAGAAAAGATAATTACGAATTTTTACATAAAGATTTCTATTCAATATAGAAAACCCATTTATAATAGGTTTAAATTATCAAAATACACCTTTTAGTATTTAAATAATATTCTATTATTAATCAAATACAATTTTTAACATTATATCTGACAGTCCTCATCGATTTGAATATTTATAATTTTATAATCCAACAGATCGTATACTTTTGGTAGTACAGTGACCGACCAAAGTTTTGGATAAGATCTCCCTTACGATTATTATATATAAGGAGTTAATTAGGTGAAAGGACAGTGTGACGATTGACAAATATATGTTTATTTTTTCGACAGTACAAAATGTTATTATATGTTAGAAGATGTTTATCATTTCTAAATAAATGATAGAGATAGATCGCATTAATATTATTAAAAAGGAAAAAAAACTTAGATTCAGATCGGTTCTACCTGCTAAACATTAAAAATATTCCTGCATGGAAGAACGCGGTCTGGTTATTATTTATTATTACAGTGGCCCTTTTCCAATAACGTAAAACTACGTAACTGGATCTGGGCTACTTATCCCAAACTAAGAAAACTATTAGCAAGAAGATTAACGACAACGGCATGGATTACTAACTACATTAACATAACTTAAACAAATGATGGATGACTTGATCAAGTGTCTTGTACGAGTGGAAGTGGAATGATGGTTTGCTCATGCCTGAAAAAGTTGGTAGGATCGACCATGGTCTTTGTCACAGATAACCTATCGAAATTGTTGTTGAAGTATCTTTTTCCCCAGTTACTCACAGCTAATTTGCTGGTTAATCCAACGTTAGGATTTGAACCTATGTCAAGATCGTCGTAATTATAATAAGCTCTTCGCGGGTTGCTAGAAACATGTGGAGTCAAGTACTCTTCTAAGCTTCGTATCCATTTCAATTTTTGTGCAGTGTCTCCCATCCAAAGCACCCTTGTGTAAATCATGTACAACGTTCCAGCTCTATTTGGAAATGGAAGGGTTGATTCGGGAGAATCGTCCAAAACTCCTCCGTAGGGCGTGAAGATAACTGTTGTCTCCGTTTCTCCAACTTCAAGAAGCTTCTTCCATAAGCCATCAAGGCCTTGCACTGAAATAGGAGATCTTACAAAGTCGGACTTTGCTTTGGTAGGAATATCCTTCAAAAAATCTCTGTCAAGGAAATCCTCAACAGAGTAGTTTTTGGAGAACATTGGGAAAAAGGAAGATTGCATTAAAGCATCGACCCACGGAACTTCATTGAGATCTGTACTCTGTATACCTAGTTGGGGAAGCTCAGAATTGAGAATGGACAACAGTTTTTGAGATGGACCAAGGTATGCGCCAGTAAAGCCAAGTTGAACTACTAACTTACCATTTCGGGTAACTGTACTTATACGGCACCTGATGTCCACTTCATTTGGAAGAACTGGAGCAACAGTTTGGAAAGGATGCATTATTTCAGTCTGCCTCTCCTCCCTAAACACAGTAAAGATAGTAACTTTTTCTGGTATATCGACTAGCTTAAGCTTCCAAGACAATATAACTCCGAAACTAGCACAACCTCCACCGCGAATTGCCCAGAATAAATCTTCTCCCATTGATCTTTTGTTTAGAATTCTTCCATTTACATTAACAATTCGTGCATCGAGCACGTTGTCAGCTGCAAAACCATATTTTCTTCTTAACGGACCATAGCCACCACCGCATATGAGTCCAGTGGCACCAACTGTAGACCAAACCCCACCCGGAAATCCAAGCGTGCCACTTGCTTTGGATATATAGTAGTAGACCTCACCGAGAGTTGCTCCTGCTTGTACTATGGCAGTTTTTTTCACAGGATCTACTGTGACGGAACGGAGGTTAATCATGTCAAGTAACACAAATGGACGGGTATATGTGCTACTATAAGAAAGTCCCTCAAAATCATGACCTCCACTTCTTGTTCGAATTTGCATGTCATTTTTTCTTGCACAAGTCACAACAGCTTGGACTTGTGAATCGGCATCCGGAGTGACAATAACGGCAGGTGTAAGACGGTCATTAGACATGAGAAATCTGGGGTTTCGGGCTGAGAAGGTGAAGTTAGCTTTATAGGAAGCATCAGCAGGGGTGAGTATGAATTGAGAGATTCTATCAGAGGTTCCTTTAAGGCATGTAATGAAACCATTAGGATTAGGAGCATCTAGCCATTCAGAAGAAGATGAGACTACGACTGTGGCAAGACAAAAAATGAAAAGGAAAAGAAGGGGTGAAGAATTTGTAGGAGCCTTCATTTTTTCTTTCCTACTTTGTGGCTTGATTCTACCGTATTAGAAAGGCCCTTATTTATAGGTGTTTGAGGTGGTATCAATCATAATCCACACCCAGCATGTAGTTTATTATTAAACTATAGTAAGATTAGGTAAGACCCCTCTCTAAGAACTTAAGTTTTTATATGAATGGGTTAGTATCAGATTTCTAATAACTTAAGTTATTAGATGAGTCGTTTAACTCGGATTTTTAGATGGGTCGTTGATACCAGAGGGCTTAAATTTGACTCCATCATTGGAATATTCTCATAATTTTGTTATAGATAATAAGAGTATCTCGGATCATGAAAAATTATTAGCTAAAATTTTTTGTGATATCTCTTAAATAAAAAATATAGAGATTTAGTAAAATGTTGGCACTCCAATGGATCGTAACACAATTTAGCAAACATTTTCATATTCGTTATATTTGACTAATTTATAGAGGTCTGTACCAAAATTTCACGTCATCGATCTAATATCGTATTAATATAATATATTTTATCTATAACAACTTGAAATAATAATAACTTTCTATTTTTAAAATATGATCAATCATTATAATCAACTTCATTCGAGCAAAACACATTACATATTTAACAAATTTTATATAATTAATATTTTATATCATTTTAACAATTATTTTAGTCAACCCATCAAAAATGCTCTAGGAAAATGTTTTAGGTGAATTGGTTTGTTTACTTGTATAAATTAAGGAGGCAACCTATAACACAATCGCTTTAGTAATTTCAATTAAATATTTAAAAAATGCAAATACAAATACAAATGATGAGTAAATAAAAGTCACTATTGAATTGTAATTACAATACTGCATATAGTAGGAGGGGTTGTCAAATGTCAACTGATCAAGAAAGCGAAGCTTTAGTTTGCAACTTTCTAAAAAAATTGAATTTATATAATAATTAATAAGAATCCATCTTTAACTTTTAATGTAATTTCAACTTCAAGTGACAATGTTGTTTCAAGTTTACTATTATAAAAATTTATTCTTAATTTTTCAATTTTTGAAAAAAAAAATTGTATGACAAAATTTGTATAAACCAATTTCTCGCATATGTATAAAAAAAAATTATGAAAAAATAATTATGAAGCCATCACGGTTATGTAAATTATTACTTCCTCCGTCTCTATTTAATTGTCACAATTGACTTTTAAATGATCAAATTAATCAAGTTTTGACAAAATATTATATATATATATATAATATGAATAAAAATTATATCATTGAATAGTATATTCAATTTATTTTAATATATATTTTTCAGATTTTCTAAATTATATAAAGAAAATATGTAAATGTTAGTCGATTGATTAATTTGAAAATGATAACTAATTAGGAATAGAAGGAGCGGTTATTTATAAAATCAAAGGGAAGTGTGCTAAACTGCTAATACAAGCACATTAGTTTATAAATGTCACGTGGGAGAATCTTTTCAGATAACATCCAATTAGAAAAGACAAGGCCGGCCAACATGTGTGAGCGAACGCACAGCCTTCAAAATTAGGCCCTTGTTTGCTTATTTATTTTAGGAGAATTTTGTTGGGCCTAATTTTATAGGATTTTTATTGGGCTCGTAATTTTATGTTGTCTGCAATATATTTCGTGCAAAAAATTACTATAAGAACTTGAAATATTAATTTTTAAGCACTGCGACATATCTATTTATATTATATTATTATGAGTGAAATATATTTGATTTGATTTGATGTGAGTGTGGTAGTCAATTGGGTGGGAAGGGATATTGAAGTTTCTGCTCTGCCAACTCAGCAATGTACAGCTCATGCCAACTCAGCAACCAACTCAGCAACAGCTCATCAGCCAGCTCAGATTAGTGTTTAAGTTATGTAGTTTAGAAAGTTTGTTATAACTGTTTTTCCCTCCAATATTCAAACAGCACTCATATATAAGCTGAATGTAAATACATCTAGACTTACTTTTACTTTCTCAATCAATTCTTCAGTTCAGTTTTATCATCTTCCATTCTGTCACTTTATCATGGTATCAGAGCTTGCAAAGATAGCTTCAATGGCGTAGTCTTCTCGTAAGCAAATGCGTCGTTTACTTAGGTGTATTCTTTACTAGTTCATATTAGTTGTTCTGTTAGTCGAATGCTTACAAACGAAATACACAACTCTATTCTGCTTGAATCTTTATCATCTAAACAACGAAATACAGTTCTGTTTTGATTGAATCTTCGTCATCAAAGCTATATAAACACCATATCAAACAGTTCTAAGTCCCTAAGTCTTTCGCGATCTTATCTTGTTCATTTGATTGGTTTTGTTCAAGTAATATAGTTCATTGATACTCTTAAGATAGAAGAATTGTTGAAAGTTTCGTTGTTTTCTGGCTGAAATTGCTGAAGTTTGTGTCTTCCTTTGTAAAAATAGTTGTGCACATTACTTGTTTGATAATTGTCCTCTGAGAAAATAGCAAGAATATGTCGACTGTTGTTCCAAATAACACTGATTCTTCGAGTATATACTACATACACCCTTCTGATGCATCAACAACTCAATTAGTGTCTGTGAAGTTTAATGGAACTGGTTTTCACAATTGGAAGCGTTCTATGACCTTGACACTTTCTGCAAAGAATAAGCTTGGTTTTGTCAATGGTACTGTCGCAATGCCTGTTGTTAATACTGCAGAGTACAAATCTTGGGAGCGTTGTAATGACTTAGTAATTTCCTGGTTATTGTTTAATCTTGATGAAGTAATTGCTAAAAGTGTTCTGTTTCTTAAGACTGCAAAGGATATATGGGATGATTTAGAGGAGAGGTATGGTTTTGCTTCCATGGCTCAGGTATATTCGCTAGAACAACAATTGTCAGAAATCACTCAAGGAAGTGATTCTGTTTCTGAATTTTTTACTAAAATCAAGACAATTTGGGATGGCATTAATGATGCCAATCCACTTCCTCATTGTACTTGTGCCCAGTGCACTTGTAATTTGACTCAAAGGATACAACAGAAGCAGCAAGAGCAACGTTTACTACAGTTCATGATGAAGCTTTCTGAGAATTTTACTATAGCCAGGGGGAATGTTCTGATGATGCATCCCTTACCAAATATCTCACAGGCTTACATGTTGTTTGCACAAGAGGAGAGACATAAGGAAATCTCACAAAGTGCAACCTCACATAATGAATCTATGGCTTTCTATGCTGACAAGAGGAAGTTTTATCCTAAAACACAAGTTTCGATTCCCAATGCTACTGGACAGAGAAATTTTAATGGGAACAACAATTTTCAGAAAAGGTTTTCTGCTGGTGCTTCTGACAACAAGACAACAAAGCCATTCTATTTCTGCAATCATTGTAAGATACCCGGTCACAGTATGGAGAGGTGCTTCAAACTCAATGGTTATCCACCAGGGTTTCAACAAAGGAAATTTGCTGCTGTTTCTCAATTGGAATCTGATCAGACTCAAACTCATGCTACAGAGGTCACAGATGGTTCTTCCCAGACTATTTCACTTGATCAATACAATCAATTGCTGGATCTTTACAATAAACAGAATCTTACTGATGATGCAAGCCTAACTTCTGGCATTTCTGCTACACCTGGAACAAGTACCAAACATGCTCTTCTGGCAGGTACATTGTGTCTTTTCTCTAAATTACATAATGAGTGGTTGATAGACAGTGGGGCTACAGATCATATCTGCCCTGATCTAGAGTGTTTTGAAACCTTAGAAGTTTTTACTGCTAGTGATTGCTTCATAACAGTACCTGATGGAAGAAGGATACAAGTTAAACATATAGGCACAGTTAGGTTAGATAATGGAATTGTTTTACAGAACGTTCTTCATGTGCCAGATTTTCATTTCAGATTGATATCTGTGCACAAACTATGCAGAGATCTTAAATGCACCATACTGTTTTCTGACTCTAAATGCTTTGTTCAGGGCCATTTTCAGAACAACCATCAGATGCTTCTTGGTAGACTGACTAATGGCCTATACAGTGTAACCAACTCTCCCAATCACAGTACAAAACATTTACAGCCTTCCACTTCCTCTTCTCATCATCATTCCACTGTTGCCTGTCTCAGTGCCATGGATACTGCTAAGCTGTGGCATTTAAGATTAGGTCATCTTCCTGTTCCTCAATTAAAGTTAGTTCTTCCTAATTTTTCTGTGAACAATTGTAATGATGCATTTATGTGTCAAGTATGTTCTGCTGCCAAGCAAGTTAGGAAGTCTTTTCCTTTAAGTACTATCAAAACTAAAGCTCTTTTTGAATTGTTACATATGGATGTTTGGGGTCCTTATAGGACTAAATCTATATCTGGTTGTACTCTTTTCTTGACTATAGTGGATGATTTTTCTCGTTTTACCTGGGTTCATTTATTGAAATATAAATCTGATGTCCCAAGTATTCTGGATAATTTTCTTTCTTTTGTAGAAAATCAATTCAAAACCAAAGTGTTGACCATTAGGACTGATAATGCACTAGAATTCTGTGAAGGTCATGCTAAACAATTATACTTAACAAAAGGTATAATCCACCAAACTAGCTGTGCTTACACTCCACAACAGAATGGTGTTGTGGAGAGAAAGCATAGGCATCTGTTAAAAACAGCCAGAGCTTTATCATTTCAAGCTAATCTTCCCTTGAAATTATGGGGAGATGCTATCCTTTGTGCCACTTATCTTATTAATAGAATGCCTCTTCAGTCTATCAATTTCTGCACTCCCTATTTTAAATTGTTTCATGAACATCCTGACCTTAGTCTTCTTAAAACCTTTGGTTGTTTATGCTTTGCATCTACTACCACTGTTCACAGAACTAAATTTGATCCAAGGGCTTCCTTGTGTTTGTTTCTTGGGTATTCTAATACACAAAAAGGGTATAGAGTCTATGATTTAAAAACAAATTCTCTATTTGTTTCTAGAGATGTATCTTTTCAGGAACATCACTTTCCTTTTCACATGCTTCATAATACAAATACTTCTAAGTTGTTTACTGACATTTTTCTCCCAACTACTACTACTTTACCTCATTCTGTTAGTACTTTTCAAGATTTTCATATAGATAATTCTACAACTTCACCACAGTCTTCCTCATATGTTACTGATACAAATCCCAGTGATCCTTCTCTGAATTCCTTGGTTTCTCCAAGTCAGTCTTCTTCTTCTACTTCTTCACTTTCTCAGCCTTCTGTTTCTGTTCCACTCAGACATTCTACTAGAGTCAGAAACCCTCCAGTCTACTTAGATGATTTTCATTGTAATATTGCCAAACTAGGTCAGATAGATCATTGGTGCAATATAGTTTCTCCAGCTTTTATTCCACCAGTTCATCATGCTTTGTTATCCTCTCATTCTGTGATAACTGAGCCTAAGTCTTATACTGAGGCCTCTCAACATCCTTTATGGATAGAGGCCATGCAAAAGGAGTTATCTGCTTTATAGTTAAATCAGACTTGGGAGTTAGTACCTTTGCCACCAAAGAAAAAACCCATTGGTTGTTGATGGGTTTACAAAGTAAAGCTGCATTCAGATGGGTCATTAGAGAGGTGTAAAGCTAGACTTGTAGCTAAGGGATACAATCAGAAATATGGTATTGATTATGAGGAAACATTCTCACCAGTCATTAAAATGAAATCAATTAGATGTCTGATTTCTCTAGCAGCCAGTAGAAAATGGACTCTTTATCAGATGGATGTTAATAATGCTTTTTTGCATGGAGATTTGGATGAAGATGTTTACATGACTGTGCCAGAAGGTCTTGCCAATCCTTTGTTCTTGGTTTGTAAACTCAGAAAGTCAATCTATGGTTTGAGACAGTCTTCTAGGAAGTGGTTTGAGAAATTGCACACGGAATTATTAGCACAAGGTTTTTCTCAGTCACAGAATGATCCTAGTTTATTTCTGTGCAAAACTTCAACTGATATTACAATCCTTGCAGTCTATGTTGATGACATTATTGTCACTGGAAGTAGTTTATCTCATATTACACAGATTAAGACTCACTTGCATCACACTTTTGGTATTAAGGATTTGGGAGAGTTGCATTATTTTTTAGGCATTGAAGTTTCTTATCTACCTCAAGGCATTGTACTTAGTCAAAGAAAGTTTACAAAGGAGTTATTGGCAAGTTGTTCTTTTGATCTTACAAAGAAGGTTGTTACCCCACTTCCAGTTCATCTCAAGTTACAGGCTACAGATGGTGATTTTCTGCCTAGTCCTGAAGTTTACAGGTCTCTTCTTGGTAAACTAAACTTCTTGACACATACTAGACCAGACCTCTCTTATACAGTACAAGCATTGAGTCAGTATATGCAGCATCCCAGAACTTCTCATTTGGAAGCATTACATCACACATTGAGATATGTTTGTCACACTGCTGGTCAAGGAATCTTGCTTCAAGGGTCTGATAATCTAGTTCTACGGGCATATTCAGATTCTGATTGGGCATCATGTCCAGACACTAGAAGGTCTATCACAGGGTATGTATTGATGTTGGGCAAATCCCCAGTTAAATGGAAATCAAAGAAACAGACTACTGTATCTAGGTCTAGCTCTGAAGCAGAGTATAGAGCAATGGCTTTGGCAGCATCAGAAGTGACTTGGATGGTTAGGTTGTTACAAGAAATGGGAATTGATAAACTTACTCCTGTGACATTGCATTGTGATAATCAATCCGCATTGCATTTGGCTAAGAATCCAGTTTTTCACGAACGTACAAAGCATATTGAAGTTGATTGTCACTTCACAAGAGATAAAGTCTTGGAAGGGTTAATTCAATTGACATACTTGCCTACTACACATCAGTTAGCAGATGTTTTCACCAAGTCTATTTCCTCTCCTCAGTTGAATACATTGTTGTCCAAGTTGGGTATCTATGTTCCTTTTCCTTCTCACATCTCTCCCAACTTGAGGGGGGATATTGAAGTTTCTGCTCTGCCAACTCAGCAATGTACAGCTCATGCCAACTCAGCAACCAACTCAGCAACAGCTCATCAGCCAGCTCAGATTAGTGTTTAAGTTATGTAGTTTAGAAAGTTTGTTATAACTGTTTTTCCCTCCAATATTCAAACAGCACTCATATATAAGCTGAATGTAAATACATCTAGACTTACTTTTACTTTCTCAATCAATTCTTCAGTTCAGTTTTATCATCTTCCATTCTGTCACTTTATCAAGGGAGTGGTAGTAGCAGTGAGGCTGTGATGAACCTGAGATATTATTTGCGATTATACTATATTTGATATATATATGCCGTTGCCGCAGTTATCTGAAGCTACAAAAGCTACTGCCAAATGCACAATACAATAAAACTTGATGTTAAAAACCAGAGAGCTCAACACAAAGCTGTGATTATAGTCCTACTTTGATTTGTAAAGACCTTTGCACGGATGATAACTTTGATTGTTCGATATGAACCTGTAATGCTGATCGATAATGATAATATGGTGTCGGTCATAGCAAGGGATGCGTAGCTCTTGTTCGGGTTCAGTTTTGGGTAGATTTTATTGTTTTGTTGTTAAGTTCAGGTGTAGCAATTTAAAGATTCACGCATACTCCCTCCATTTCCTTTTTCTTTTAAGTGTCGTTTTTTGACTATGCACACTTAATAAGAAATTCAATTATGAGATCATTTTATCATTAATGATATTTTATTTTTCAACGTTATCCTTCATCTACCCTAATTAATGTCATACATTAAGAATTAGTAAATTTAATATTATAAGAATAAATAAGAGTATTCAAGTGAAAAATAAATATATTTTTCTTGAAAAAGGAAAAAACGACATTAAAATAATTAGGGTAAAATAATTAGTACACATCGCCATTAGTTTGAAAAAGAGTTCCCTTTCCCAAATATTTAACATTTCACATTAGATGATTAATAAATTATTAAGGCGGCGGTTGTTATGTTGCTTTAGACTGTAACAAATACAAACAATTAATTAAAGCGCCTTGTCCCACATCGCTGCAGTCCCGAGGCAAATATTTCTTTTCAATTGTAAATACCTGCTCCCTTCAAAATTAATTATCATTAAACATTGGCGGCAGCCTTAAAAGTTTATGTCTTGTTCACAATCAACAAGTATATCTTTGTTAAGTTCGAGTTTACAACTTATAAAAACAAAATTATTTGATTTGGTTATTTCGCATAAACAAATACAGTAAATATTAGTCAAGCAAGGACATAATTCCTTTACAAATGTACATCTTAACAAAAAATTATCGAGTACAAAATTATTTTATTTATTAATTTACATTTCCATGTGATACATATGAGTTGTACATACATATATCAAAAATTAAACATCAAGCAAAATTATAGGAATCTCTCAGGTAATAACATGATAGATTTATGGCAACTTCAAGGCCGAAATACCTACTAAGATTTGTGGTTTCAACCCCAAACTCTTAAACTGGTAATCAGCACAGGATGCACGGAATATACCATCTCGGCAAGCAAAAAAATGTGACTGAATCACAACAGCCGATCAAGAATTATCACGGGAGGAATTTCAGTTTAACATCAACGGTGATACTTAAACATGTACACAGCCAAATTAAAACTGAGGCATAACTATAAAATAATTCTTATCAGGCTTTCGGAAGTAATGATAATACAAAATCAGTCACTGAAAAAAGAAATAAAGAAAATGACAACAGAGACAGGTTGTTGTGGTGCATAACCTGTTCCTTTCCCGTGGCCACCACCGAACAATACGATGAAAGACGTTTAGGAGCTTGTCATAGGTTGACGAGATTGGAAGCTGATCGGAAACTGATGTATTTTCCGGATGCCAATTTGAAAACTTGCTGGAGTACTTGATAATTATTTTCCCCGTCGCCTGCAAACAAGAATGCAGAACATTTAAACATCTGCATGTATGCTAAGATTAATAATTTTATGAACTGAAAAATATCTTATTTTCATCAAAAAAAATTTAGTCCCAAGTCCCACGACTACAATTAATAGTATGTACATTTTAATATATTAATTTTATATTATAACTTGTAAAACATGGGAACAAATAAAAAGATCTCCTTTAAATTAGTCTTTACAGTACTTCCAGTTCGGACATTTCTTGCAAAAACAACGAACACAAGATAGCATATCTTAATCCCAACCTGAAGCCTTCGGTTCTCTAACAGCAGCAGCTACAGGAACAAGTATTTGATCATTGATTTTAATGACTTTGAAGTTTTCACAGCACTTGACACTATCTACAGGACTATCAAATTAAATTTGTCGCATCACAAGTGTGATAGTTCAAACTAGTAAATATCTGGCAAAAGGGGGTACAGTGTAATCATTTGAGTTTATTCATATCAGGAAACTAATTTTTAAAATACAAGTTCAAAAGTAGGTTTTTAAAAATCTGCCAGTTACACAAGTAATACAAAAAATTTGCCGCAGCCCCAGGAATTTGACGTTTCAGCGTTGATCCTCCACTTGAGATACACAAGTATGTATTTTGTTAGGGGGTATTATTTATTACATAGTTTCAGCGATGATCTTCCATATGCAAAGGTTATTAAAGTGATATTGAGTGCTGCGGCAATATAGCTTTTACATATCATTGTATATAAATAAGATAATACTTTTTAAACACAACGATGTGGGACAAATAATAAACAAAAAATAAGAAACAGAACTTACATCACTTGTAAAGGCTAGTGTTTGTGACGTGGTGCAATTGAAGGTCTCCAACTTGATGTTGTTAGAGATGATCCATCTCAGGCAATGCTGGCTGAACTAGGTGTGGTGTGGTTGAGGCAGTGTTCTTCCTTCCTACATGACTGAAAATGCATGAAGATGATGTTCAAATGGAAAGGAAAACGAAGAAAATCAGCATAATGAGGGGTTACTGACTAACAGTAATCGTTAGTTTATTTATATGTCCAGGAATCGTTTGAGTTTATTTATATGTCCAGGATACAAGTTCAAAAGTAGGTTTTTAAAAATCTGCCGGTTACAAGGTAATAAAGAAATTGCCGCAGCCGGGATTTGAAAGCTCGAGGTAGAAATTCAAAAGCATTCGATCCTTCATTTTAATGACTTTAAAGCTTTGATAAGACTTTACACTATCTACAGGACTATCAAATTAGGTTTGTCGCGTCACAAGTATGACAGTTCAAATTAGTACATATCTGGCAGGGGGGTAATAATGTAACAGTTTGAGTTTATTTATATGTCTAGGAAAATAATTCTAAAAATATAAGTTCAAATGTAGGTTTTAAAATTTGCCGGTTAATAGGTAATCAAAAAAAAAAATTGCTGCAGCCGGGATTTGAACCCGGATTTGCCGTTTCAGCGTTGATCCTCCACTTGAGATACACAAGCATGTATTTTGTCAAAGGTATTAAACTGAGATATTGGATGCTACTACGGCAATATAGCTATTACATATCATTGTATATAAATAAGATTAAAGTGTTCAAACATAATGATGTGGGACATGAATAATAAACAAAAAATAAGATAAAATGGTTAATTAGTACTTAAATTCAGCATTATTTACTAATGGTAGTTATTTTTATTTATTTTTGTTTAAAAATCATAAGAAAAATAAAACTAAAAAATTAAAAGGGAACATACTAATAAAACTAAATAAGTATGGGAACAAATAAAAAGATCTCCTTTAAATTAGTCTTTACAGTACTTCCAGTTCGGACATTTCTTGCAAAAACAACGAAAAAAAACTAATCATACCCGTTGTGCATCTCCACTCCCATTTTACTCCAATAGAACTCGTCTCACACAAAAGAAAAAGATAGCATATCTTAATCCCAACCTGAAGCCTTCGGTTCTCTAACAGCAGCAGCTAACATGTTTTCACTCTTTATCCCTCAAGCCTTCACAAAGAGCAACCTACAGATGCCTAAATTGAAATAGTAGTCATTGCTACATGCAATATTATTGATCATTAACACTAAAGGGAATTTAAAAATAGTCACAAGCTAATGTAAAAAGCCCTAATAAAATGTCACTAAACTATATGAGCTATTGAGCTCTATATACATGGAATACTTGAAGTAAATTGGTACACAGATTGCAGAATAAATAAAACAGAACTCATTATTAATTGAAAAAACATAAAATGTACGAAAATCACAATAAGAGGAGGGGGGAGGGGGGGGGGGGGGTATATTAGAAAGGGTGGGGGTGGAGGGAGTGATGGCAGGATTTAAGGCAAAAGAGCCAACCCTTCAACCAGTCGAAAGGGATCAATTGATGCACCTGTTGAATCACCTGTTTATACAATTTGACTCCATGTAACCGGAGAAAAGTTAGGGTCACCCTGGCCATCATGTGTTCCGCTACCCCTTACCCACACTCCCTCATTTAATCAGCATTACTCAAAAAACACAATTAATTTACCAATTTTCAAGATGTGTACCGAGGTTAAGCTTTAATTTATTACATAATAATATAATTAACCCTAGCATATTATCATCAATCAACTATACATAAATACAAATTGTTACAGATTTGAATCTAGGGAAAAAAATTGAGAGTCTAAAATTAGCCAACTACAAGGTATTAAAAAAATTGCCGCAGCCGGGATTTGAACCCGAATTTTACGTTTCAGCGTTGATCCTCCACTTGTGATACACAAGTATGTATTTTGTTAGGGTATTATTTATTACATAGTTTCAGCGATGATCAATCAACTATACATAAATACAAATTGTTACAGATTTGAATCTAGGGAAAAAAATTGAGAGTCTAAAATTAGCCAACTACAAGGTATTAAAAAAATTGCCGCAGCCGGGATTTGAACCCGAATTTTACGTTTCAGCGTTGATCCTCCACTTGTGATACACAAGTATGTATTTTGTTAGGGTATTATTTATTACATAGTTTCAGCGATGATCCTCCATATGCAAAGGTTATTAAAGTGATATTGAGTGCTGCGGCAATAAAGCTTTTACATATCATTGTATATAAATAAGATAATAGTTTTTAAACACAATGATGTGGGACAAATAATAAACAAAAAATAAGAAACAGAACTTACATCACTTGTGAAGGCTAATGTTTGTGACGTGGTGCAATTGAAGGTCTCCAACTTGATGTTGTTAGAGATGATCCATCTCAGGCAATGCTGGCTGAACTAGGTGTGGTGTGGTTGAGGCAGTGTTCTTCCTTCCTACATGACTGAAAATGCATGAAGATGATGTTCAAATGGAAAAGAAAACGAAGAAAATCAGCATAGTGAGGGGTTACTGACTAACAGTAATCGTTAGTTTATTTATATGTCCAGGAATCGTTTGAGTTTATTTATATGTCCAGGATACAAGTTCAAAAGTAGGTTTTTAAAAATCTGCCAGTTACAAGGTAATAAAGAAATTGCCGCAGCCGGGATTTGAAAGCTCGAGGTAGAAATTCAAAAGCATTCGATCCTTCATTTTAATGACTTTAAAGCTTTGATAAGACTTTACACTATCTACAGGACTATCAAATTAGGTTTGTCGCGTCACAAGTATGACAGTTCAAATTAGTACATATCTGGCAGGGGGGTAATAATGTAACAGTTTGAGTTTATTTATATGTCTAGGAAAATAATTCTAAAAATATAAGTTCAAATGTAGGTTTAAAAATTTGCCGGTTAATAGGTAATCAAAAAAAAAAATTGCAGCAGCCGGGATTTGAACCCGGATTTGCCGTTTCAGCGTTGATCCTCCACTTGAGATACACAAGCATGTATTTTGTCAAAGGTATTAAACTGAGATATTGGATGCTACTGTGGCAATATAGCTATTACATATCATTGTATATAAATAAGATTAAAGTGTTCAAACATAATGATGTGGGACATGAATAATAAACAAAAAATAAGATAAAATGGTTAATTAGTACTTAAATTCAGCATTATTTACTAATGGTAGTTATTTTTATTTATTTTTGTTTAAAAATCATAAGAAAAATAAAACTAAAAAATTAAAAGGGAACATACTAATAAAACTAAATAAGTATGGGAACAAATAAAAAGATCTCCTTTAAATTAGTCTTTACAGTACTTCCAGTTCGGACATTTCTTGCAAAAACAACGAAAAAAAACTAATCATACCCGTTGTGCATCTCCACTCCCATTTCACTCCAATAGAACTCGTCTCACACAAAAGAAAAAGATAGCATATCTTAATCCCAACCTGAAGCCTTCGGTTCTCTAACAGCAGCAGCTAACATGTTTTCACTCTTTATCCCTCAAGCCTTCACAAAGAGCAACCTACAGATGCCTAAATTGAAATAGTAGTCATTGCTACATGCAATATTATTGATCATTAACACTAAAGGGAATTTAAAAATAGTCACAAGCTAATGTAAAAAGCCCTAATAAAATGTCACTAAACTATATGAGCTATTGAGCTCTATATACATGGAATACTTGAAGTAAATTGGTACACAGATTGCAGAATAAATAAAACAGAACTCATTATTGATTGAAAAAACATAAAATGTACGAAAATCACAATAAGAGGAGGGGGAGGGGGGGGGGGGTATATTAGAAAGGGTGGGGGTGGAGGGAGTGATGGCAGGATTTAAGGCAAAAGAGCCAACCCTTCAACCAGTCGAAAGGGATCAATTGATGCACCTGTTGAATCACCTGTTTATACAATTTGACTCCATGTAACCGGAGAAAAGTTAGGGTCACCCTGGCCATCATGTGTTCCGCTACCCCTTACCCACACTCCCTCATTTAATCAGCATTACTCAAAAAACACAATTAATTTACCAATTTTCAAGATGTGTACCGAGGTTAAGCTTTAATTTATTACATAATAATATAATTAACCCTAGCATATTATCATCAATCAACTATACATAAATACAAATTGTTACAGATTTGAATCTAGGGAAAAAAATTGAGAGTCTAAAATTAGCCAACTACAAGGTATTAAAAAAATTGCCGCAGCCGGGATTTGAACCCGAATTTTACGTTTCAGCGTTGATCCTCCCACTTGTGATACACAAGTATGTATTTTGTTAGGGTATTATTTATTACATAGTTTCAGCGATGATCCTCCATATGCAAAGGTTATTAAAGTGATATTGAGTGCTGCGGCAATAAAGCTTTTACATATCATTGTATATAAATAAGATAATAGTTTTTAAACACAATGATGTGGGACAAATAATAAACAAAAAATAAGAAACAGAACTTACATCACTTGTGAAGGCTAATGTTTGTGACGTGGTGCAATTGAAGGTCTCCAACTTGATGTTGTTAGAGATGATCCATCTCAGGCAATGCTGGCTGAACTAGGTGTGGTGTGGTTGAGGCAGTGTTCTTCCTTCCTACATGACTGAAAATGCATGAAGATGATGTTCAAATGGAAAAGAAAACGAAGAAAATCAGCATAGTGAGGGGTTACTGACTAACAGTAATCGTTAGTTTATTTATATGTCCAGGAATCGTTTGAGTTTATTTATATGTCCAGGATACAAGTTCAAAAGTAGGTTTTTAAAAATCTGCCGGTTACAAGGTAATAAAGAAATTGCCGCAGCCGGGATTTGAAAGCTCGAGGTAGAAATTCAAAAGCATTCGATCCTTCATTTTAATGACTTTAAAGCTTTGATAAGACTTTACACTATCTACAGGACTATCAAATTAGGTTTGTCGCGTCACAAGTATGACAGTTCAAATTAGTACATATCTGGCAGGGGGGTAATAATGTAACAGTTTGAGTTTATTTATATGTCTAGGAAAATAATTCTAAAAATATAAGTTCAAATGTAGGTTTTAAAATTTGCCGGTTAATAGGTAATCAAAAAAAAAAATTGCCGCAGCCGGGATTTGAACCCGGATTTGCCGTTTCAGCGTTGATCCTCCACTTGAGATACACAAGCATGTATTTTGTCAAAGGTATTAAACTGAGATATTGGATGCTACTGCGGCAATATAGCTATTACATATCATTGTATATAAATAAGATTAAAGTGTTCAAACATAATGATGTGGGACATGAATAATAAACAAAAAATAAGATAAAATGGTTAATTAGTACTTAAATTCAGCATTATTTACTAATGGTAGTTATTTTTATTTATTTTTGTTTAAAAATCATAAGAAAAATAAAACTAAAAAATTAAAAGGGAACATACTAATAAAACTAAATAAGTATGGGAACAAATAAAAAGATCTCCTTTAAATTAGTCTTTACAGTACTTCCAGTTCGGACATTTCTTGCAAAAACAACGAAAAAAACTAATCATACCCGTTGTGCATCTCCACTCCCATTTTACTCCAATAGAACTCGTCTCACACAAAAGAAAAAGATAGCATATCTTAATCCCAACCTGAAGCCTCCGGTTCTCTAACAGCAGAAGCTAACATGTTTTCACTCTTTATCCCTCAAGCCTTCACAAAGAGCAACCTACAGATGCCTAAATTGAAATAGTAGTCATTGCTACATGCAATATTACTGATCATTAACACTAAAGAAAATTTAAAAATAGTCACAAGCTAATGTAAAAAGGCCTAATAAAATGTCACTAAACTATATGAGCTATCAAAAATGTAAACAAAGTATCATTTTGATGGACTAAGACAAGTTTGAATTCAGTTGGTAAATTACAAGCATCAGAGGCAACAAGAAACACCAGTTCGACATAAACACATATACCATGTGAACATGTCTTCCAGAACCTACAGTGTTGACCCGTGGACAGGTATAAGTTAGAGCAGCGGGAGACAAAAAGCAAAAATAAAATAATTCTCATCAAAGTAAAACTGATGCAAAATCATGAACATTTAACCAAGTGTGTGTAAAACAAAGACATCACAGAGAAAAGAACATACCGTGCCTCGAGTCCTGACATGTGACATTTGGGACATCCCTGCAAACAGTGATGATCGATGAAACAAATAATAGCATTTTAACTAGGTTAATTGTTTTATTTTATTTTTACAAATGTAATGTTTGGAACCATTTAATGACTAGGTAAAACAGATTAAAACAAAAACTAAACAAAAGAACACAAAAGGGTACAGGGGGTGGAGGGAGTGCCGAACCTGGTGGCAGGATTTAAGGCACAAGAGCCAACCAGTCGAAAGGGATCAACAGGTCCACATGGGGCACATGAACGGATGCACCAGTTGAATCACCTTGTTTAAACAATTTGACTCCATGTAACCGGAGCAAGGTTAGGGTCACCTGGGCCATCACGTTTTCCACTACCCCTTACCCACATTCCCTCGATTCAATATAAATAGCGTATTTTCATACCCATTTAAGGATTTATGCTATCTTAACCCCAATCTGAAGCCTTTGGTTGTCAAACAACAGCACATATTTTCATTCTTCATATCTCAGGCCTTCATAAGGAGCAACCCACAGATACCTGAATTGAAATGGTAGTCCTCGCTACCTGCAATAATCTTGACCATTAACACTAGAGGAAATTTAAAAAGAGTCCCGAGCTTATGTAAAAAGCCCTAATAAAATCTCGCTAAATTATATGAGCTATAGAGATCCATCTCAGGCAATGCTGGTCGAACTAGGTGTGGTTGAGGCAGTGTTCTTCCTACGTGACTGAAAATGCATGAAGATAATGTTCAAATGGAAAGGAAAACGAAGCAAATCAGCATAGTGAGGGGTTACTGATTAACAGTTACTACATTCTTTCGAACTATAAAACTAACAGCAAGTACCTTGAGTTAAAAACTACTAATCTGTATTTTTGCATTAAAGTAAGTGGGGACTCCTGTTATAAAACTGAAGTTTAGATATAAATAACATTGGTTGCTAGCAATTAGAGAATGAGTGCCCTGGAATAGAACCATCTAGTATGATGAATGTTCACTGTCACATCAAAGCAGATGTAGTGATTTGACAGCTAGAGGTAGAAATTCAAAAGCACTCCATCCATTTTTTGAAGGAAAAAGCATTTCATCTTTGATTTTAATGACTTTGAAGTTTTGACAGCACTTGACCCTATCTACAGGACTATCATATTAAATTTGTCGCATCAGCAAAAGGGGGGGTTATTAATGTAATCGTTTGAGTTTATTTTTATGTCCAGGAATCTAATTTTTAAAATACAAGTTCAAAAGTAGGTTTAAAAATCTGTCGGGTACAAGGTACTAAAAAAATTGCCGCAGCCAGGAATTTGAACCCGGATTTGCCGTTTCAGCGTTGATCCTCCACTTGAGATACACAAGCATGTATTATGTCAAAGGTATTAAACTGAGATATTGGGTGCTACTGCGGCAACAAAGCTATTACATATCATTGGATATAAATAAGATTATAGTTTTTAAACATAATGATGTGGGAGGTGATAATAAACAAAAAATTAAATAAAATGGTTAATAAGAACAATTGGTACTTAAATTCAGCATTATTTACCAACGGTAGTTATTTTTTTTATATTTGTTTAAAAATCATAACAAAAATAAAACTAAAAAATTAAAAGGGTGGGGGGGTGGAGGGAGCGCCGAACCTGGCTGGCAGGATTTACAGCACAAGCGCCAACCTTGAACCAGTCGAAAGGGATCAAAAGGTCCACAATAGTAGCGGGGGGCACATGAACGGATGCACCGGGTAAATCAAGGTTGGGGTCGCCCATCATGTGTTCCGCTATCCCTTACACACACTCTCTCAATTGATTATAATTAACATTATTCAATTTAAACACCTTTTAATTTACCAATTATCTCAATGCGGGACGGACTTCTTACTAATTAGGCCTTTAATTTTACACAAAATAGAAAAATACTTTTAAACTATATGATATTAAAATAAAACCTTTTAATAAAACCTGTACTGTGTTATCTGTGCCAAGAAGACAACACTTCAGTTCGAAGAAAAAACCATGAAAAAGAAAAATAACTTAACGTTTGGAAGGAAAAAGTTGGGGGGTGGGGGGGGGGGGGGGGATTAAAAACAAGAAACAGAACTTACATCACTTGTGAAGGCTAATGTTTGTGACGTGGTGCAATTGAAGGTCTCCAACTTGCTGTTGTTAGGGATGATCCATCTCAGGCAATGCTGGCTGAACTAGGTGTGGTGTGGTTGAGGCAGTGTTCTTCCTTCCTACATGACTGAAAATGCATGAAGATGCTGTTCAAATGGAAAGGAAAACGAAGCAAATCAGCATAGTGAGGGGTTACTGACTAACAGTAACTACATTCTTTCGAACTATAAAACTAACAGCAAGTACCTTGAGTTAAAAACTACTAATCTGTGTTTTTGCATTAAAATAAGTGGGGACTCCTGTTATAAAACTGAAGTTTAGATATAAATAACATTGGTTGCTAGCAATTAGAGAATGAGTGCCCTGGAGTTGAACCATCTAGTATGATGAATGTTAACTATCACTTCAAAGCAGATGTAGTGATTTGACAGCTAGAGGTAGAAATTCGAAGGCATTCCATCCTTTTTTTGAAGGAACAAGTATTTGATCATTGATTTTAATGACTTTGAAGTTTTGACGGCACTTGACACTATCTACAGGACTATCAAATTAAATTTGTTGCATCACAAGTGTGATAGTTCAAACTAGTAAATATCTGGCAAAAGGGGGTACAGTGTAATCATTTGAGTTTATTCATATCAGGAAACTAATTTTTAAAATACAAGTTCAAAAGTAGGTTTTTAAAAATCTGCCAGTTACAAGGTAATACAAAAAATTTGCCGCAGCCGGGATTTGAACCCTAATTTGACGTTTCAGCGTTGATCCTCCAATTGTGATACACAAGTATGTATTTTGTTAGGGTATTTTATTTATTACATAGTTTCAGCGATGATCCTCCATATGCAAAGGTTATTAAAGTGATATTGAGTGCTGCGGCAATATCAGGAAACTAATTTTTAAAATACAAGTTCAAAAGTAGGTTTTTAAAAATCTGTTACAAGGTAATACAAAAAATTTGCCGCAGCCGGGATTTGAACCCGAATTTGACGTTTCAGCGTTGATCCTCCAATTTTGTGATACACAAGTATGTATTTTGTTAGGGTATTTTATTTATTACATATAGTTTCAGCGATGATCCTCCATATGCAAAGGTTATTAAAGTGATATTGAGTGCTGCGGCAATAAAGCTTTTACATATCATTGTATATAAATAAGATAATAGTTTTTAAACACAATGATGTGGGACAAATAATAAACAAGAAATAAGAAACAGAACTTACATCACTTGTGAAGGCTAATGTTTGTGACGTGGTGCAATTGAAGGTCTCCAACTTGATGTTGTTAGAGATGATCCATCTCAGGCAATGCTGGCTGAACTAGGTGTGGTGTGGTTGAGGCAGTGTTCTTCCTTCCTACATGACTGAAAATGCATGAAGATGATGTTCAAATGGAAAGGAAAACGAAGAAAATCAGCATAGTGAGGGGTTACTGACTAAGCGGATTAAAAACAAGAAACAGAACTTACATCACTTGTGAAGGCTAATGTTTGTGACGTGGTGCAATTGAAGGTCTCCAACTTGATGTTGTTAGGGATGATCCATCTCAGGCAATGCTGGCTGAACTAGGTGTGGTGTGGTTGAGGCAGTGTTCTTCCTTCCTACATGACTGAAAATGCATGAAGATGCTGTTCAAATGGAAAGGAAAACGAAGCAAATCAGCATAGTGAGGGGTTACTGACTAACAGTAACTACATTCTTTCGAACTATAAAACTAACAGCAAGTACCTTGAGTTAAAAACTACTAATCTGTGTTTTTGCATTAAAATAAGTGGGGACTCCTGTTATAAAACTGAAGTTTAGATATAAATAACATTGGTTGCTAGCAATTAGAGAATGAGTGCCCTGGAGTTGAACCATCTAGTATGATGAATGTTTAACTATCACTTCAAAGCAGATGTAGTGATTTGACAGCTAGAGGTAGAAATTCGAAGGCATTCCATCCTTTTTTTGAAGGAACAAGTATTTGATCATTGATTTTAATGACTTTGAAGTTTTGACGGCACTTGACACTATCTACAGGACTATCAAATTAAATTTGTCGCATCACAAGTGTGATAGTTCAAACTAGTAAATATCTGGCAAAAGGGGGTACAGTGTAATCATTTGAGTTTATTCATATCAGGAAACTAATTTTTAAAATACAAGTTCAAAAGTAGGTTTTAAAAAATCTGCCAGTTACAAGGTATAACAAAAAATTTGCCGCAGCCGGGATTTGAACCCGAATTTGACATTTCAGCGTTGATCCTCCCCACTTGTGATACACAAGTATGTATTTGGTTAGGGTATTATTTATTACATAGTTTCAGCAATGATCCTCCATATGCAAAGGTTATTAAAGTGATATTGAGTGCTGCGGCAATATAGATTTTACATATCATTGTATATAAATAAGATAATAGTTTTTAAACACAATGATGTGGGACGAATAATAAACAAAAAATAAGAAACAGAACTTACATCACTTGTGAAGGCTAATGTTTGTGACGTGGTGCAATTGAAGGTCTCCAACTTGATATTGTTAGAGATGATCCATCTCAGGCAATGCTGGCTGAACTAGGTGTGGTGTGGTTGAGGCAGTGTTCTTCCTTCCTACATGACTGAAAATGCATGAAGATGATGTTCAAATGGAAAGGAAAACGAAGAAAATCAGCATAGTGAGGGGTTACTGACTAACAGTAACTACATTCTTTCGAACTATAAAACTAACAGCCAGTACCTTGAGTTAAAAAAACTACTAATCTGTGTTTTTGCATTAAAATAAGTGGGGACTCCTGTTATAAAACTGAAGTTTAGATAGAAATAACATTGGTTGCTAGCAATTAGAGAATGAGTGCCCTGGAGTTGAACCATCTAGTATGATGAATGTTAACTATCACATCAAAGCAGATGTAGTGATTTGACAGCTAGAGGTAGAAATTCAAAAGCACTCCGTCCATTTTTTGAAGGAAAAAGCATTTCATCTTTGATTTTAATGACTTTGAAGTTTTGACAGCACTTGACACTATCTACAGGACTATCATATTAAATTTGTCGCATCAGCAAAAGGGGGGTTAACAATGTAATCGTTTGAGGAATATATAATTTTTGTTAGTGGTCAATTTCCTTCCTACGTGACTGGAAATGCATGACGATGGTGTTCAAATGGAAAGGAATACGAAGCAAATCAACATAGGGAGGGGTTACTGACTCTCAACAGTAACTACCTTCTTTCGAACTATAAAACTAACAGCTAGTGCCTTGAGTTACAAACTACTAATCTGTGTTTTTGCATTAAAATAAGTGGGGACTCTTGTATATAACTGAAGTTTAGATACAAATAACATTGGTTGCTAGCAATTAGAGAATGAGTGCCCTGGAGTTGAACCATCTAGTATGATGAATGTTAACCATCACATCAAAGCAGATGTAGTGATTTGACAGCAAGAGGTAGAAATTCGAAGGCATTCCATCCTTTTTTTTTAAGGAACAAGTATTTGATCATTGATTTTAATGACTTTGAAGTTTTGACGGCACTTGACACTATCTACAGGACTATCAAATTAAATTTGTCGCATCACAAGTGTGATAGTTCAAATTAGTAAATATCTGGAAAAAGGGGGTACAGTGTAATCATTTGAGTTTATTCATATCAAGAAACTAATTTTTAAAATACAAGTTCAAAGGTAGGTTTTTAAAAATCTGCCAGTTACAAGGTAATAACAAAAAATTTGCCGCAGCCGGGATTTGAACCCGAATTTGACGTTTCAGCGTTGATCCTCCACTTGAGATACACAAGTATGTATTTTTGTTAGGGTATATTAATTACATAGTTTCAGCGATGATCTTCCTTATGAAAAGGGGGGGGGGTTAACAATGTAATCGTTTGAGTTTATTTATATGTCCAGGAATCGTTTGAGTTTATTTATATGTCCAGAATACAAGTTCAAAAGTAGGTTTTTAAAAATCTGCCGGTTACAAGGTAATAAAAAAATTGCCGCAGCCGGGATTTGAAAGCTCGAGATAGAAATTCAAAAGCATTCGATCCTTCATTTTAATGACTTTAAAGCTTTGATAACACTTTACGCTATCTAACACATGTAATTCGGTACATCTTTTTGTACCAAATTCGGTACCCCTAGCATTATTCAATCGCAAATACAAAATTTATCATTTTTATTAAAATACATCAAAAATTGCTGAACACCACAACCTTACATTATACATATGTAGCCAGCCAAATTTAAACTGAGGCTTACCTATCAAATAAATCTTTATTAGGTGGTTTGTAAGTAACACTGAGACAAAATCATAAACGTAGACATTGAAAATTAGTACATATCTGGTAGGGGGGTAATAATGTAACAGTTTGAGTTTATTTATATGTCTAGGAAAATAATTCTAAAAATATAAGTTCAAATGTAAGTTTTAAAATTTGCCGGTTAATAGGTAATCAAAAAAAAAATTTACCGCAGCCGGGATTTGAACCCGGATTTGCCGTTTCAGCGTTGATCCTCCACTTGAGATACACAAGCATGTATTTTGTCAAAGGTATTAAACTGAGATATTGGATGCTACTGCGGCAATATAGCTATTACATATCATTGTATATAAATAAGATTAAAGTGTTCAAACATAATGATGTGGGACATGAATAATAAACAAAAAATAAGATAAAATGGTTAATTAGAAACAATTAGTACTTAAATTCAGCATTATTTACTAATGGCATGGTTCCAGAAATCGGCGATTACTTCGATAAATCGGCCGGTTTATCGGCAATCGGTAACCTTCCGATCTGATCACATGAAATCGCCTGAAAAATCGATTTTCCGGTCAAATGGTCAAAATTGGCAAGAATCGGGTCAATATTCGAAGAAATCGGAGAAGAGTATCGTGATTTTGGAGTTTAGTTTGACAAAATGATTAAGAAGGGGAGAAGGAATTGGTACAGATATGATCCACAGAACAATAGAGCTTACTGGAAAAAGGAGAGAAGACGATGACGAAGCCAAAAGGCCAAAAACTCATCAGTTCCAAAAAAGGCACAGATAACTACGTGCTTTGATGCTTTAAGTGTTTAACCACTCTGATTTCTGTACAAGATTAAAGCAATGTACTACTATTAATAAATGAAGCAGAGTACTCGTACTACTAGTAGGTAGTATCTATAACCTTTTATATACAAGTGAAACCCCTTTTTAATGATATTTTTTGTACCAAAATTTGGTTACATCTTTTTTTTGTTCCACTCCTAAAACTAAAGTTCTACCTCCTAATCTTTTTTTGGTTACATCTCACATAAAACTAAAGTTCTACCTCCTAATCTTTTTTTACTAAATATTATTGAATTTATTATTAAATTATATCCGATTAATTTCCGATTTATCATTCGGATAAATCCCCGATTTCCGATAAATCGATATACAGTACATCAACCGATTTGTTCCGATTTCCGAAATTTACAACCATGACTAATGGTAGTTTTGTTTAAAACTAAAAAATTAAAAGGGTGGGGGGTGGAGGGAGTGCCGAACCTAGCTGGCAGGATTTATGGCACGATAGCCAACCCTTCAAACCAGTCGAAAGGGGATCGATAAGTCCACAATAGTAGTAGCTGGGGGCACATGAACGGATGCACCGGGTAAATCACCTGTTTATACAATTTGACTCCATGTAACCGGAGCAAGGTTAGGGTCACCCGGGCCATCATGTGTTCCGCTACCCCTTACCCACACTCCCTCGATTGATTATAATTAACATTATTCAATTTAAACACCTTTTAATTTACCAATTGTCTCGATGCGGGACGGACTTCTTACTAATTAGGCCTTTACACAAAATAGAAAAATACTTTTAAACTCTCTATCATATTAATCATCGTTAATCAATCCAATCCAACACCAATTAAAAAAATAATAATAAAGCTAATACAAAGGATGCTGTATGAGAATACACATACTTGATATCGGAGATACTATATCTGCCCTTTCCCGATTGTTTAGAAGGCTTTTCAGGTAGCAAATTGAAGCATATTCCGGCGGCCGATTGAAAAAGTTGTCGGAGGATTGGATGATGTATGAACAGAACAAAGGGGTACGATAAGCTTCAAGAGACTTCCACACTCACTCAACTACCCCCACGAGGCGTGTAAGCAAAATGGTACGAGGATACAACAACATCGGGTATAAACTGGACTTCTTTCGAATGTTTTTATGTGGGCCTATGGCCTTCCTTCACTTATTACTTCATTTTTCATTTAAATTGATTTGTTTTGTGTTCTTTTTCAATCAATATTTTTTATAATCATTTTATTTTATTTTATTTTATTCTTGAAAGTTGAAAAGGTTTTAAGTAATTAAACTACGAAAAGAAAGTGAAGAGAGAAATACAGCAGCAGCGAGATTTAAAAGCATAAAATGAAGTGAATTTTTTAAGAAATAAGAAATTAGAATATTTATAGATAGGTAAACAGACTAACATGGAATTAAAAATAAGAATAATGCTAGGAATACCAAATTGATTTCCAAAATAGATGTCAAATGTCACCTGTTATGTTAAAATCTTTTTAAGAGTTAATCTATATTATTTTAAAATAAAAACACATGTCCAAAATGTTTAAATTTTGTGGAACACAGCTATACCAATACTAGTCTCCGAAGACATTCCCGTTCAAGAAGCTAGAGGTCCGAAGGTTAAAGCAATTTTTAACTTTAAGTTAAAATATGTGTAATAAATTAAAAAAAATGAAATATTTTTTTAAACAACTTATTATTTTTTAAATTTTATTAATACAAACTAAGATCAACCAATAAACAATTGAACAGATTTTTTGTCACAAAACTCAATTGTATTACACAGAAAGCTACATAATGAAGAACTGTATTATCCGATCACACTTAATTGATTACAACAAGACAGTGTCTATGTATATATATATATATATATATATAGAATCTCTAACAAACTAGGGAATGTCAGCTCATCATCCTAGCATACTTTGACAGTGTTTAGTTGACAGTATTTAGCCTCCTTGAGTATTGTTTGATATTCTGCCTGTGTGAGACTCCCACTGCTCCTTTATATCACTAATAGCCCCCCTCAAGTTGGAGGTTTGAAAAAGATTACAAACACCCAACTTGGCACAAAATAATGAAATCTGAGCAGAAGCAAGTGTCTTAGTAAACATATCAGCTGGTTGTAAACTGGTAGGAATATGAGCTGTAGTAATCATGCTAGTTTGAAGCTTTTCCCTTACGATATGACAATCAATTTCAATGTGTTTCGTTCGTTCATGAAACACTGAATTTGAAGCTATATGGAGTGCAAATTTGCTGTCACAATACAGAGTAACAGGAGTAAGATTAGAGAGACCAAATGTTCGAAACAGACCCAACTAACATTTTTTATTATTTTTTTATTTTTAATAATTCATGATACAAAATTATCTAAATAAAAACTTTAATTTAAAAATTTTATTCTTACTTATCATATTAATCAACTCTAAATCATAAATAATTATTATAAATGTAGCTAAGCAAGCTCTGAGGTCTTAAATGTGAAGGAAAGGATACTCGTCTCTAAGAAACTTTATTCAATTATTTTATTGATTAATAAAACTGCACCAAAATTAAGGGGCCATCTGCCTCCCAAATATGGGTCTTGATGAATTATGTCCAATAGTGAACCTTCACTTTGACGATCAAGTACTCAAGTAGTTTAGTGTTTAGGTTTTAATTGATCCACTAACACATAAATGTACTCGTTGCTGGAGGGGCACACGTAGAACTGATAATTTCGTACACGACATGATACGACACAAATATGACACGATAATATTGGATTTGTGTTCACCTTTTCAATACACGAAAGTACACAAACACGATATTACACGAATAATTATAGTGTCGGTTTTGGGTTTATCCTTGGGTACACGAAACGAAACGAAAATACACGAAATAATTAAATAATTAAATAAATATTTTAAAATTATATAAATACGTATAATAAATAAATGTTGTATATATTATTTTTACAATAACAAAAAAGAAAATAGTTTGAAATTTAAGTTTAACAAGATTCGACCACACTTGACTCTTTATGAAAATAGTCACATTATTACTTACATTCATCTGATAATCTCGGAGTGAAGTTAGTTTCGATCAAATTTGACGGAACTGGTTATAATGATTGGAAAAGATCATTTCTCAGAAGTTTGTCTGCTAAAAATAAGTGTGGTTTTGTTGATGGAACCATACCAAAACCTGCTACAATTGATTCTTGTTACAAAGCATGGGAGAGGTGCAATAGTATGATGATATCATGGATTCTAGATGTTCTTGATTAGAATTTGGCTAGAAGTGTGTTGTATTTTACAACAACAAGGGAGATTTGGGAGAATTTGGCTGAAAGGTATGGTCAGGCTTCTGGAACTTTGTTATATGGTTTACAACAGTCATTATATGAAACCAGTCAAGATAGCGTTTCGAGCTTCTATACAAAGATCAAAATGCTATGGGATCAGCTTGATACAGTTGATCCTATTCGGAGTTGTACTTGTACTAATTTTACTTGTTTATCACTCAGAAGTTGGTAAAGTCACAGGAGGATAAAAGACTTATTGAATTTTTAATGAAGCTGAATGATAATTTTGAAATGATAAAGGGGAATATACTGGTTATGAGTCCATTACCTACCATATCTCATGCTTACAGAATGTTAGTTCAGGAAGAAAATCATAAGAAGGCTTACCAACCTGGTATAGCATGAGTGGATTATAATATGGCATGTGCTGTGAATAGAAGACATTTTCCAGATAGATTTAAGTCTCAGAATCAGCCGTATGGGTCTCAATCTTATGACAAAAGAAATTATGGTCAGAATGAGAATAGGAACATAAATACATACTTTTGTGATCACTGTAAAGTACCAGGACATTCTATACAGAGGTGTTATAAAATACATGGATATCCACAAAGCTTCAGAAATGACAGTTTCAGAAATGACAGAGATAAGAAAGTTGCAGCCATATGATTCTATTTCATTTACACCAAGTCAATATCAGCAGCTTGTGAAACTGATTTCTAAGGATTCTCAAAGTGAAGAGTTTTCAGATAAAGATAAAACACCAAAAGCTGCACATGCTACAGGTAAATACTGTTTAATATCTTCTACTGGTTCAAATTGGATTGTGGATAGTGGGGCCACAGATCATATGTGTTGTGATAGTTCATTGTTTTCCAACTATGGTGTTATACAAGGAGAATCTACTTATATCATTATACCAGATGGTTCTAAAGTGTTAATTACACAAACAAGAATAGTAAATCTGAATCCTGATCTAGTTTTGACAGATGTCTTATATGTCCCTGATTTTAAGTTTAACCTGATCTCAATTCCTAAGATTTGCAAAGACCTTAATTGCTCAGTCACTTTTAATGATCAAGAATGTTTTCTTCAGAGCCTTTCACAGAGGCCACAACTTCTTGGTAACTTCAAACATGGATTGTATTACCTGGAGGGAGCTGGAGATAATGGTACAATACAAGCAGTTCCTACAGTGAATACACTTACTACTGTAAATAACAAAAATGAAGAAAATAAAATAAAGCTTTGGCACTTGAGGATGGGACACCTACCACCTGCTATGCTACATCATGCTACTGATATATTTGATAAGCCTTGCAAATTGGATAGTATTTGTCAAATTTGTCCACTGGCTAAACAAGTAAGACTTCCATTTCCTGATAGTCATACTAGTACTGAGAAGGCTTTTCAATTGTTGCATTTGGATACTTGGGGGCCATTTAAAGAGGCTACTTACAATGATTGCAAGTTTTTATTCACTATAGTAGATGATTTCACTAGAATGTGTTGGGTTTTTTTGATGAAGAATAAGTCAGAAGTTGTGAAGATTGTTGCTGATTTTTTTGAATATATTCATAATCAGTTCAAGACTGTTTCCAATATTGTGAGAAGTGATAATGCATTTGAGTTGTGTCAAGGAGATATGAAGATTTTATTTCAGACTAAGGGCATTCTACATCAAAGGAGTTGTGTTTACACTCCACAACAAAATGGTGTTGTGGAGAGAAAACATAAGCATCTTTTTGCTACAGCCAGGTCATTATTCTTTCAGTCTAAATTTCCTATTCAGTTTTGGGGAGAATGCATTTTAACAGCTGTTCATATTATCAATAGAATGCCACTTCCAGTCTTACACAAAATCAGTCCATATCAAATGCTTTATAATTTTTCCCCTCCTTTAGATCACCTTAGAGCATTTGGTTGTTTATGATTTGTGTCCACTTTGAAATCTAAAAGACACAAGTTTGCACCAAGAGCCACTCCACATGCTTTTATTGGATATCTTACTGCTATAAAAGGGTATAAAGTTCTTAGTTTGAAAACTCTGGAAATTAGTGTATCAAGGGATGTTGTATTTCATGAACAACATTTTCCTTTTCATGTTGATCATTCTCATGATTCTTCCCCTGATTCTTCTACATTCAAATTTTTCCTTCCACTCACTACTGATTTTACACCTAATTATTTTGATGTTCTACCACATGTTTTTCAAGATTCTATTCATACTTCAAATCCAGATATATCAGAATCATCTGCTACTTCAAATTCCAAATCCAATTTTGATTTTTCTGATGTTTCTACTTCTTTTATTGATAACAACACCAATCTCAGATGAAGTACTAGAAATAGTACCCAACCATCTTATCTTCATGATTATGTGTGTAATTCTGGTATTTCTGCAGAGACAATACACTGGTGCAATTTAGTCTCTTATTCTGACTTATCAGATTCACACAAATCATTAATTACTACTTCTGAGACCTTGGTTGAACCAGTATCTTATAAGGAAGATATTAAAAATCCTAAATGGATAGAGGCAATGCAGAAAGAAATAGCAGCCTTAGAGCATAACAATACATGGATTTTAGTAGATCTTCCTGCTGGTAAAAAGCCCATTAGCTGTAAATGGGTTTACAAGATCAAACTTAAAGCCAATGGTGATGTTGAAAGGTTTAAGGCTAGATTAGTTGCAAAGGGTTTTAATCAAAAATGGGGTATTGATTATCAAGAAACCTTCTCCCTTGTAGTGAAGATGACTACTATAAGGTGTTTACTAGCTCTTGCTGCTCATAAAGGTTGGTCAGTGTTCCAATTAGATGTCAACAATGCCTTCCTTCATGGTGATTTATATGAAGAAGTTTATATGACAGCACCTGAGGGTTATCATAATCCACTTAACAAAGTTTGTAAACTCATCAAGTCTTTATATGGTCTAAAGCAGGCTTCTAAGCAGTGGCTTGCCAAACTTCTAGGAGAATTATTGAGCAAAGGTTTTTCTCAATCTAAAAATGACTATTCTTTATTCATCAGAAAATATGGGCTTCAATGTACTATAGCTGCTGTCTATGTGGATGACATTGTTCTTACTGGTGATAATCTACATGTTATTCACAATCTCAAACAGCATTTGGATACAACTTTTAGCATTAAAGACCTTGGGAAACTCAGTTTTTATCTGGGCTTAGAAGTTGGTTATTTGTCTACTGGTATATCTTTGACTCAGAAGAAGTTCACAAGGGAATTGTTACTGGATGCTGGTCTTACTGATTTCAGAACTGTGATAACTCCTTTGCCCATTAATTTGAAGTTGACTGCAACAGATGGTCTTTTATATGCAGATCCTACCTTTTATAGGTGTATGGTTGGTAAATTGAATTTTCTTACACATACAAGGCCTGATCTGTCTTATATTGTTCAGCTACTTAGTTAGTATCTCCAGCAGCCTAGAGTTCCTCATTTTCAAGCATTATTGCATACTCTCAAGTATGTTGGATCCACTGTTGGTCAAAGGATTGTTTTGAAGGCTTCTCATCAGTTAACTCTACAGGCTTATTCTGATTCTGATTGGGGGGGGGGGGGGGCATGTGCAAATACTAGGCGGTCTGTTTTAGGTTACGTTATGTTGCTTGGAAACTCTCCTATAAGTTGGAAATCTAAAAAACAAGCAATTATTTCTAAGAGCTTGTTAGGAATATGTTGTTCTTGATGATAATGATAAAAACACTTAGTAGATTTTGTATTAAGTTCTTTTGTAACTGTCAACGGAATAGCATGCTTTGCAGTGTTTCGTTGACAGGAAGCTCATCAACGAAATGAGTGTTGTAGCAATTGCATTGTACAATACTTCACAGTATGATAGGCATTTTGTTGTATGTATCAGATAGGTTTTCTAAGTCATGTTGACTAAGTACTAGATAGGCAAAATAGGTTGGTTAATTGTACATATATTATGCCTTGTAATTTTGCCTAAGTGAAGACATGTCAACGGTATGAAGATTACTCTGTCAACGGTATGGAGTTTACCCATCAACGAAACAAGGGAAACACCATCAACGAAATGGAGAATAAAGCTATCAACGAAACACATCTCCATGCCATCAACGAATCATTATTGCTTTTCTATATAATTGACAAAGTGATAGTGACAGGTTCCTGACAGATCAAAAAGGAGATGTGGAAGTGTACTTTGCATTGGAAACCATTAAAATGGACATGGGGAATAAGGAAACATCCCAGTTTCCAATTGGGCTCTTGGGAGTGATCATAATAAGCATAAAGACAAAAGCAAGGATCTCCAAGGACCACTGGACAAAGGGATGAAAAGCAAACTATTGGCGATTACTCATTGTACTTTTAGTGTAACCAAAAGTAGGGTTGTAAACTTGGGTTTATATAACCAAGTGTAGCAGTTACTTTAGATGAGAGAAGAAACACAAATAGATTGTATTAGCTATTCTTGAGAGCAATTCTTCTCTACAACCTTGTAACTGAGCAGCTGTGTACTTTTGTATCACAGATTATTTCCGCAATAAAAACACTTCAGTTGGATCATCAAACAATCCAACTGAATTATTTATATCTTGTGTTTTTATTTATTCAGTTCAGTTTTATTTTATAAAGTGTTTTAGTTTAAAGAAAATATCAAGAATTGTATTCAACCCCCCCTTCTACAATTCTGTTAGGTCATTTGGGAATAACAATTGGTATCAAAGCAAGCTTCTAACATACAAGAAGTTTAAAGATCAAGACCAATAACAGATACCATGGTGAAGAAGGATGCAGGTGTGAAGATACCAGTTCTTGATAAGGACAATTACTTTCACTGGAAAGTAAAGATGCATTTACATCTCATGTCTATGGATGAGAGGTATGTAGACTGCATTGAGAAAGGTCCACACGTTCCCATGAAGCTTGATTCTAGAGTTGGATTGCCAGATGATGCTCCTGATGTAGAGATTCCAAAACCTGTCTCAGAATGGACTGTTGAAGATGTTGCAGAAGTCCATAAAGACAAAAGAACCATGAACATTCTATTTAATGGTTTGGAGCAAGAGATGTTTGACAATGTTATCAACTGTACAACCTCTAAGGAAGTGTGGGATACTGTTAGAACTCTCTGTGAAGGAACTGAGCAAGTCAGGGAAAATAAAATGCAACTCCTTATACAACAATATGAGAATTTTCATTTTAAGGCTGGTGAAACCCTAAATGACACGTTTAGTAGGTTTCAGAAGCTTTTGAATGGATTAAAGCTGTATGGGAGGATCTATCAAACTAAGGATTCAAACCTTAAATTTCTCAGAGCTCTTCCAAAAGAATGGAAGCCTATGACTGTTTCTCTTAGAAACACTCAAGAGTACAAAGACTACACTCTTGAAAGGCTTTATGGAACCTTGAAGACTTATGAGCTGGAAATGGAGCAAGATGAGGAAATTGAAAAGGTACAGAAGAAGGGTGGATCTATTGCATTGATTGCATCTGTGAACCAACTGGAAGATGACAGTAAAGAAACTGCAAAGGCCACAACTAGTCGACCTAGTTGTAGGAGTGATGTTAGCAAGGGTAAAGACAAGATGACAGAAGAAGAAGAAGAATCAGAACCAGCCAACTTGAATGACTTAGATGAGATTGATGAGCACATTGCTTTTCTGTCTAGGAAATTCTCTAAGTTCAAGTTCAAAAGAAACTCAGAGGCAAGGCCACCAAGAAGAGACTTTCAACCTAGCAAAACAAACTGGATTGAAAAGTCTAAGTCAAAATGTTTCAATTGTGGAATGCTTGGTCACTTTGCTGGAGACTGCAGAAAGCCCAAGGTTGAGAAGGGCAACAGGAAATTTGAGCCTGTTGATTATAAAAAGAAATACTTTGAACTTCTCAAGGAAAAAGAAAAGGCTTTCATGTCTCAGGAGTATGACTGGGCTGGTAATGGTGAAGACTCTGATGATGAAATTGAGTATGTCAATTTGGCTCTTATGGCTGACAATCATGAGCAGGAAGCAAGTTCCTCAAGCAACCAGGTAACAATTACTAATCTTTCTGAGCTTTCTAAAGAGGAATGCGATAGTGCAGTAAATGAAATGTCTACTGTACTATATAATTTACGTGTTACTCTTAAATCACTTACCAAGGAGAATTCAAGAATAAAAGAGACTAATTTGTTCTTAAGTGATAGGAATGCAACGTTAGAAGCACAGCTCATTGAATTTGAGAAAATGAGATGTGTCAGTAGGGATGCTAAGAGGGAACTTGAGAACGTGTTACAAAGGGAAGAAATTCTTAAAACACAACTTGAAATAGAACAAGGTGTGATTGCTAAATGGAAAGATGCCAGGAATGTTGCTACCAACATCATTAATGTTCAAGGTATGGAATCTTTCTGTGAGCAATCATGGAAAAAGAACAAAGAGAAGCTAGGGTGTGTTGGTGAAACCTTAGAATCAGAAAAAGAGTCAACAAACAACAATGATCATTTGTTGGAGGTTGATATGTCAACGAAATGCAATGTTTCGTTGACACATGAACCATCAACCGATCAGGCTGTTTCGTTGACAGACAAAAGAAAAGAGAAACTCACTAGACTTAATGACAAGTATGGTCCTGTTACCAAGAACTTTGTTCAAGGTGAGTCTAGTAATTCAAAGAAAGTTGAGAAGCCTGTTGAGAGAGCTAATGTAGGTCACTTGTCTAACAAGCAATTGAAAGACAAGGTAGAAAAAGTTCAAAATGAGGCTAAGGGAAATAAAAAGAATAACAGGAATGGCAAAGTAGGAATTAACAAACACAACAATTACACACCTGATAAATATGCTCCTAGAAAGACATGTGTTAATTGTGGAAGTGTTAGTCACCTGTCTACTAACTGCAAATCTGTTAAGAAAACTGCTATTGTGAAAATTCCCAAGCCTGCAAGGAATAGTCCTATGCCTACAATGCCTGTTATGTCTAACATGTTTGCTCCATATGCACAATTTCAGAATCCATATGCTAACATGCCTTTTGTGTCTAATCCTTACATGAATATGTTTAACATGCCACAAATGCCATGGAACATGAATAACATGATTGTTCCTCCAACTATGCATGCTATGAATGAAAATATGAGCAACCCTCAGAAATCAACACCAAGGGTAAAGATTGATCTGAATCAATCTGAGCCCAAAGTGAAAAATGGTACAAAAGGGAATGCAAAGGCTAACAAGACAGGACCCAAGGAAACTTGGGTACCAAAATCAACTTGATTTGGTTTTATTGTGTGCAGGGAGACAAAAGGAATCTTTGGTACTTGGATAGTGGTTGTTCAAGACACATGACTGGTGATTCTACCCTGCTCACAGAGTTTCAGGAAAGAGCTGGCCCTTGTATTGCTTTTGGAGATGACAGCAAAGGCTACACAAAGGGATATGGCTTGATTTCAAAAGAGAATGTCATCATAGATGAGGTTGCATTGGTGGATGGTCTTAAGCACAACTTGCTTAGTATCAGCCAACTTTGTGACAAAGGATTTTTAGTTACTTTTTCAAAAGAAGCCTGTGTTGTTTCTAAAGGAGGAAACAACAATGTGGTAATGACTGGATTCAGAAGAGGGAATGTGTACATTGCTGACTTTAGTAGCACAAGTTCAGACACCATCACTTGTCTTTTCAGCAAGGCAAGCAAGGATGAAAGTTGGTTATGGCACAAGAAGTTATCCCATCTGAATTTCAAGGTTATGAATGATTTGGTAAGGAAGGATCTTGCTAGAGGAATTCCACAGGTGGAGTTTTCCAAGGATGGTTTGTGTGATGCCTGTCAAAAAGGGAAACAAAAGAAGGCATCATTCAAAAGCAAGACAGAGTCATCTATTGTCCATCAGCTTGAGTTACTTCATATGGATCTATTTGGCCCTGTAAATGTTATGTCCATCTCAAAGAAGAAATACTGTCTTGTGATTGTTGATGATTTTTCTAGATTTACATGGACTTTCTTTTTGCACTCTAAAGATGAGGCAAGTGAAATCATTATCAATCACATCAAGATGGTAAGCAATCATCCTGATTTCAAAGTAAGAAGGATTAGGAGTGACAATGGGACAGAATTCAAGAATTCAAGCATGAAGGTGTTCTGTGAAGAAAATGGTATTTTGCATGAGTTTTCAGCAGCAAGAACACCACAGCAAAATGGTGTAGTTGAAAGGAAAAACAGAACACTTATTGAAGCTGCAAGGACAATGCTAGATGAATCAAAGTTACCTACATATTTTTGGGCTGAGGCAGTTAACACAGCTTGCTTTACTCAAAATATTTCTTTGATTAATCAGGCCAAAGGAATGACCCCTTATCAGTTACTCAAAAGAAAGAAGCCACTATTAGATTTTCTTCATGTCTTTGGATGCAAGTGCTTTGTTCTGAGAAATCAAGCTGAGCATTTGGGGAAATTTGAAGCAAAGGCAGATGAAGCAATATTTGTGGGATATGCAGCAGGGAAAGCTTACAGAATCTTTAATCTCAGAATCAACATTGTTATGGAATCTGTACATGTTGTTTTTGATGATCTCAAAATACAAGGTCTCTGTGATGAAGGTTTCCATGAAAGTCTCTCTTTTGAGAATGAGGAAGGAGAACAAGTGAATCATGATAAGGCTACTGAGAAACAGCCTAAAGTTGTTGTATCTAGCACAGATGAAAGCAGCAGTGAAGATGAAATTGCTGCATTAAGGTTAAAAAGGATAGCAGCTAGCCGACCAAATGGTCATTTCGTTGACAGTCATGGTGGTGGATTCGTTGACAGTCAGAATGAGCGTTTCGTTGACAGCCAAAACGGTCATACCGTTGATAGTCATAGGAATGCTTCTAGAAGTGATCAATTAGGGACAACAAACTCAGGGGGAGTTTCTCAAGGACAAATATCCAATCAAGGCAATCATGATCATGAAGCTACGTCTTCAAGAGCAAATCTACCTCTCTCAAGGAAATGGACTAAAGATCATCCCTTTGAACTCATTATAGGTGATGTCTCTTCAAAAGTCCAAACTAGAAGAGCAACTCAAGAAGAATGTCTATATAGCAGCTTCCTGTCTCAAGATGAGCCAAAGAAAGTTGAGGATGCACTTCTAGATCCAGATTGGGTTTTGGCTATGCAAGAAGAGCTAAACCAATTTGAAAGGAACAATGTTTGGAAGCTGGTGCCCAAGCCTAAAGACAGGAGTGTCATAGGCACAAAATGGGTGTTCAGAAACAAGATGGATGAAAATGGCATAGTCACAAGGAATAAAGCAAGACTGGTTGCAAAAGGCTACTCACAGGAAGAAGGAATTGATTTTGATGAAACATTTGCTCCTGTTGCAAGACTAGAAGCAATAAGGATTTTCCTAGCCTATGCAGCCCATGCCAATTTCAAAGTCTATCAAATGGATGTGAAAAGTGCTTTTCTGAATGGGGAATTGGAAGAGGAGGTCTATGTGAGTCAACCTCCTGGTTTTGAAGATGATGATTTTCCTGAATATGTATACTTCCTCCTCAAAGCACTCTATGGTTTGAAACAAGCACCTAGAGCCTGGTATGACACACTCTCACAGTTTCTTCTTGAGAATCACTTCACTAGAGGTACTGTAGATAAAACTCTTTTTCACAGGATTGTGAATGGCTCTACTATACTTGTTCAAATTTATGTAGATGACATAATCTTTGGGTCTACAGATGTGAAACTTTGTCAAAAGTTTGCCAAGCTTATGCAAAGTAAGTATGAAATGAGCATGATGGGAGAATTAACTTACTTTCTTGGTCTTCAAGTAAAGCAAGTTAATGAAGGCATTTTCATTAGTCAAACAAAATATATTTTTGATTTATTAAAGAAGTTTAACCTAATGGAATGCTCTCCTGCCAAAACTCCCATGCCTACTGCCACCAAACTTGAATTGAATACTAAGGAAAAATCTGTGGACATTTCAAGTTACAGAGGCATGGTAGGCTCACTTTTATATTTAACAGCTAGTAGACCTGATATTATGTTTGCTACATGTCTATGTGCTAGATTTCAGGCTGATCCTAGAGAATCCCATTTAGTTGCTATTAAAAGAATTTTCAGATATCTCAAAGGAACACCAAACCTTGGCATTTGGTACCCTAGAGAATCTGGTTTTGAACTAATTGGTTATTCAGATGCAGATTATGCAGGATGTAAAATTGACAGGAAAAGCACAACAGGCACCTGTCAATTCTTAGGAAACAAGCTTGTGTCATGGTTCAGCAAGAAACAAAACTCAGTTTCCACCTCCACAGCTGAGGCTGAGTATATTGCAGCTGGAAGTTGTTGTGCACAGATTTTATGGATGAAAAATCAACTACTTGATTATGGATTAAGAGTTGAGAAAATTCCTATTTTCTGTGACAACACTAGTGCCATTGCCATTACTGAGAATCCAGTGCAGCATTCAAGAACCAAGCATATTGACATCAAGTACCATTTCATTAGAGAACATGTTATGAATGGTACTGTGGAGTTACATTTTGTTCCAAGTGAACAACAACTTGCAGATATCTTTACCAAGCCACTTGATGAATCAACATTCTCAAGATTAGTAAGTGAGCTAGGTATGCTAAATTTCTCTTAATTATTTTTGAGATATTTGCAAGTCATAATGCAGCCATAAATTTGCTATGTTTTTCTGTGAATGAATTTTCTCAGGAAAAGGTAAAATTTTGTCTAAGTCAAAATTACTATGCCAACGGAATGCACCATTTCGTTGACAGTCTTAGCAGTTTTCTGGGTGTTTCGTTGATAGCTCTTTTATATCAACGAAACGCAGCTTTATCAACGAAATAAGACGGGACTTTAACCGCCCATTCCTGATTCGTTGATTTAGCGCTTTTTATCTGAACCGTTGAAATTTGACACGTCTTTTACCACGATCTATGCATACACCCCTGTAAGTATAAATCATGGTAATACTTTAAGAGTAACGGTTATATTTTTAAGCCAATCCAGTAATTTACATTTATTATTGGATTCATTTTCTGAGAATTTTTGGGGGAGTATTTAAGAAATTTTATTTTCATTATTTCTTTTTACCTGTTCTCAAAAATTCCAAAGGCTTTTTCTCTCTTCTTCTCTCTAACAAGCAATTCAGTTCGAAGCTTTCCTTTAATCAACAATGGCACCAATAGTCAAGCTTATGTCTGCTGGAGGGTTCATCTATGAGAAGAACAACTCCATCCCTTTTGTTGTCAAGGAAAACCCGAACAGACTGTTCTTCAAAATGATGGATTTCATGAAGAATTGCAAGTTGAGCTATGCAATGTTTCACTCTACACCACTCTACAATGAGATAATCGAGGAGATTTGGACCTCATGTGAGTATAGTGGAACAAACTGCACACTACAATTCACTCTTCAAGGTAATGAGTACATAGTTAATTCTGATGTTTTGCAAGCATGTTTACATATTCCTGATAATAACTGTAATGCTTTGCCTACTAACACTGAAATAACTACCATGCTTAATTCTATAAACTATTCTTTGCCTACTGATAATCTGGGTAGAATAATTAGGAGAGGTTTGGTTAGGGAATACAGTTATTTAGCTGATGCATTCATTAAGGTCTTTTCTGGAAAGATTAGTAATTTTGATGCATTAACTAACTCTATGTTAATTCTTCTAACCATGCTTCTAAATGATAGATATCACAACTTTAGCACCCAACTTATGTATGAAATTGGTGCTAAGTTGGGTGACAAAGCAAATAGGAAGAAAAATATCTATTATGCTAGGTTTCTGATGATGTTGGCTATCCATGTTAGTCCAGCACCATTAGTTATCTCTAACCCTAATGCCAGGTTCGAGTGCTTTGTGCAAGAAAAGAGAGTATTGACAGACATACTCAGGCTGAACCACAATGGTGATGTTCCAGTGGTGTATCTGCCAATCATTGAGGTAACTACTACTATCCCTGTTAGTGTAGCTATCACCTCTACTGTTTTACCTTCCAATGTTGCTATGGAGTCTGTAGCTGTGACCCAACAGGCTCCTACCCTAGCAACAAAACCAAAATCAAAGAAATCCTCCAAGCCAACCTCAGGTGCTTCTCAAAAGGCACCTGTTGTAAAAACTACCACACAACCTAAGGGGAGTGAGTCTGGAGTTGTGAGAGGTGAGGGAAGGGGTGAACATCAAAGAAACCCCAAGGATAAGGAAGGACAGGTTAGTGTGTACCAGCCAAGCCCCATTGTGTCTTCCCAACAAGGCACAATGAGTAACATGGATTTAAGCACAAGTCTAATTGCATCCTCCCAAAAGGATGTGATTATTGAAACAAGCTCTCCTCCTAGAGCACAGTCCAAAAGGGTAAGGGACACTTCTAGCCCAAAGTCTACATTTTCCCAATACCAAAGGAGAGTGAAGCAAAAGTCCAAGGGTACACAGGGTGCACACACACTGGAAGCAACACTTCCAGTTTCTCAAATTCAGTTTGATGTAACCCCTATCATTTCTCTGGGGTTACAGTCCCATTCTCTAAACATCAATCTTGAATTATCTCCATCAAATTCACCAACTCAATCTTTAGATGTGGACATGATCCATACATCTATTCCTGATTCTCCAACTCTAATCTTGGAGAAGCCCCACTCTGAAGCTGGTGGCCATCACTTGTTAAGTGATTTGTTGGGCCATCAACCAATTTTTCCTGAAGTTGCAAGGGGATCTGTGGACCATTCTTTAAAATCTATCACCACAGACTCCACTGTAATTTCTCATTTTCAAAGTGCTTTCTTGACTTCATCAACGAAACAGTCTATTTCGTTGACAAGTGTTTCTCCATCAACGGTATCCATACCGTTGACAGTTCAAACTACCATTCCGTTGATAGTTCACTCTGCACCTTTAATTGAAAATCAAGTTGTTCCCACAACTAGTGCAGATGATCTAGTGGTAGTTGAGACACTTCTAGGACTGAGAGGGAGTGAAACTGAGAGGCTGGCTTGCAGCCAGGCAAAAGGAGAGAATGTGAGTGAGAGGCTGGCTATTTCTTCCAGCCAGGCAAAAGGAGAGATTGAGAGTACCACCTTAGTAGGTGAAGGTGAGGGTGTGAGAGGTGTGAGCCATGGGGAGCCCATGATGCAAGAAAAGAGTGGAGAGAGAGAAGGGACTACAGGAGCTATAAGGAGGGAAGCAGCCATTGCAAGTGAGTTAATGGAGGTCAGTGAGGGAGAAAGGGAACTTACTTTCCAAGAGCATTATCAGCAAACTCTGGATAGTATTTCCCTGGATCCTGAGACCTTTACTCATCCTGTGCCAGCCTATCAAATTATGGCTCAGCAGGGCAATGTGGAGGCAGAAAGGTCACTAAATCTAATTCATACAACTGCATCAATGCAAAGAGCAAAGGATGCCCTGACCAATCTACCTTCAGGAGCCGCAGCAAGTGGAGAATTTGAGTTTTCTGATGATGAGGACAGCTATGGTGATAATCTACAGGTGGCCACCACTTCACAGACTGGGACTTCTGTGGTGCCTCCTACACCAGGCTGGCTTTCTCAAGGTATGCATGGTAGAGCCACTCTAGATGCTGCTATCTCCAGGCAGTACAATGAAGCCTACTTAGCTCATGAGTCTGCAAATGCAAGGGACAAGAAATTCTACAAGGCCATCATGGATTCTCTGGAAATTCAAAGGCTACAAATGATGCAGACAAGGATTGAGGCTACAGAAATCAAGGACTCTATTACCAATTTCAGGGATGCTAACTACAGGATGATGGATGAAAAGCTCCCTCTTCTCACTATGTCCAAAATGAACAGGTTCTTCTCTAAGGAACCTGAAGTGGCTACCTCCTTGAAGACTCTCTCTTCTAGAGTGGACAAGGTGGAAGCTACTTTATCTCAAATGCAAAAGGAACAGGAGAAGCAGACTCAACTTTTGGCCCAGCTAGTGGCAGCTCAAGGACTCCCAGTTGTCTCTCTTGATGATAACAAAAAGGGGGAGAAATCTCAGGAGCTAACCATTCAAATCACAAAGGTGCTGGTCCCAGCCATCACATTGCCACAGGAGCCACTAGCAATGGGGGAGTTTGGGAAGAAGAAGAAGGATAGTATTGACCTGATCCAGGAAGCTTCTATGAGGATGAAACTTGCAGAACAGATCAAAGATCATTGGTCCAACATAGAAGCAAGGTTCAAGAAAATTACTGAATCTTCAAAGACAGATCAGCCATCAACAAATGCAATGGTGACTGTACAAGTGGAGCCACAGTTCAAGAGCTCTTATGCTATAGAGCCCCTTCTACATGGAGTCATTCTAGGACCAAGAAAGGAGAAAGGACAAACTTCATGCATTAGGGATGTGGAAGAAGCTACATTACAAAGAAGCTTATCTCCCAAGTCTCCTGCTAAACCAAAAGGCAAAAACATAGCAAGAACTTTCTATCCTGCACCTTATCCAGATGAGCACAAGCTACTTGGACTTCTCATCACAAAAAGCAAGGAAAGCAATGATTATGAGATAAGGAAACAAAGGGCAATTGTCTACAGGAATGGACAAGAAATTTGTGTTTGGGCTGGTCACCCAAACTTTGCTGAAGCTAAAGCTGAAGAATCAGAAAGAGCAGCAATGCAAGCTCTTGCAGTTGCTCAATCTCTTGATGAAGAAGAAAGACAGCAAGAAGAAAAAGCCCAAGAGGAAAGGAGTGAAAAGAAGAGTACAAGGCAACCAAAGGCAAGGGCTAGAAGAAACATAACCCTTGAAAATGATGACTCTCAGAGTATTGCATCAGATTCTTCTGTACCTCCAACAATTCCTGATCCATCTTTAAAGTTAGCCTGTGATCCCAAACATCTTGTTAATTATCATGATCAGCCAATTGAGCCAAAGGAAGAGCCAATTGAGCTTGATGAGGCTAATTTTCCTAAATTCCTTTTTGAGATGGATCCAAAGAAGAAATTGAAGCAAAGGGCTGTCAAGGCAAAGCCAGTATTTGTGAGAAAGCCACAACCTCAAAAACCCCCTTCAAATCCAGAGGACTGCATGTACATTGCTGACATCAGGGAAGAATCCAGTTTGCATCTTGATTTAGACAACCTGGTGGAAGTAAGGGGCATTGCAGCTTCTCAGAAGCTACCTGAAAGATTGGTTTTCACATACAAGGGTGGTAGAGAACAAATTTGGCCTCTCTACAGAATTCTAGGAGAAGACTACCAAACACTACTCACAGTGTTTAGATGCTTGAAGAAAGACTTTGGCTTCACCAAAACAGCCAAGTCTGAGGTGGTCTCCAAAATATGTCAAATAAAGGCTAGCTGGAACAAGCCTGAGGCTCTTCCCAGGATGCTAAGAGTGCCCTCAACAGGAAAGAAGATCCATCTTCAACCTTTCTGGATGATGGAATTCAAGGACAAGGACAACTGCAGAAGGTTCTTCAGGATGGAAGACCAGCTGGACAAGGCATCTAATCAGACTCTAAGGTTTATGCAATCCAAGCTTGGTGATCAAGATGAAGAAGAGAAGATCTTTTACAGAAGGCTACAGGTCCAGATTGAGGAGAACAACTCTAGGAGAGGGAAGAAGACTATGCCCCAAAGAAGACAAAGATGAATTATTTGCTCAGTCTAGAGGAGCACATTTGGGCATCAGTCTTGTAAGTCTTGCATTATTTCTAAAACTTTATGAAGCTCAATACAATTTTTACTTTTATCATGTGTAATATGCCTGAGTGTTTTTGTTATCATCAAGGCTCTTGATTTATGGCTGTTATTCTATCAGTCATAAATTGGGGGAGATTGTTAGGAATATGTTGTTCTTGATGATAATGATAAAAACACTTAGTAGATTTTGTATTAAGTTCTTTTGTAACTGTCAACGGAATAGCATGCTTTGCAGTGTTTCGTTGACAGGAAGCTCATCAACGAAATGAGTGTTGTAGCAATTGCATTGTACAATACTTCACAGTATGATAGGCATTTTGTTGTATGTATCAGATAGGTTTTCTAAGTCATGTTGACTAAGTACTAGATAGGCAAAATAGGTTGGTTAATTGTACATATATTATGCCTTGTAATTTTGCCTAAGTGAAGACATGTCAACGGTATGAAGATTACTCTGTCAACGGTATGGAGTTTACCCATCAACGAAACAAGGGAAACACCATCAACGAAATGGAGAATAAAGCTATCAACGAAACACATCTCCATGCCATCAACGAATCATTATTGCTTTTCTATATAATTGACAAAGTGATAGTGACAGGTTCCTGACAGATCAAAAAGGAGATGTGGAAGTGTACTTTGCATTGGAAACCATTAAAATGGACATGGGGAATAAGGAAACATCCCAGTTTCCAATTGGGCTCTTGGGAGTGATCATAATAAGCATAAAGACAAAAGCAAGGATCTCCAAGGACCACTGGACAAAGGGATGAAAAGCAAACTATTGGCGATTACTCATTGTACTTTTAGTGTAACCAAAAGTAGGGTTGTAAACTTGGGTTTATATAACCAAGTGTAGCAGTTACTTTAGATGAGAGAAGAAACACAAATAGATTGTATTAGCTATTCTTGAGAGCAATTCTTCTCTACAACCTTGTAACTGAGCAGCTGTGTACTTTTGTATCACAGATTATTTCCGCAATAAAAACACTTCAGTTGGATCATCAAACAATCCAACTGAATTATTTATATCTTGTGTTTTTATTTATTCAGTTCAGTTTTATTTTATAAAGTGTTTTAGTTTAAAGAAAATATCAAGAATTGTATTCAACCCCCCCTTCTACAATTCTGTTAGGTCATTTGGGAATAACAGAGCTCTTCTGAGACTGAATACAAGGCTATGTCTTCTGCGGCTTCTGAAATTACCTGGCTTGTTCGACTTCTTGAAGAACTTGGTGTCACTGGTCTTAAACCTATAACTCTACATTGTGACAATCAAAGTTCTATTCATATTGCCAAAAATCATGTCCATCATGAGCGTACTAAGCACATCGAAATAGATGTGCATTTTACCCGAGACAAGGTCCTTGAAGGCTTGTTACATCTTGCTTATGTTCCTACTAATTTGTAGCTAGCTGATGTTTTTACTAAGATCTTGCCATCTACTCAATTCAATGTTCTCTTGGACAAACTTGGCATGTCTGATGCACACCCAAGTTTGAGGGAGGGGAGGGGAGGGGAGGGGAGGGAGGGAGGGGGGGGGGGTGTTGATAATTACCTAAGTCAACGCTCAGTTTGACTTTCCATATTTTACTTGTTAGTTTTTCAGTTAGCACAACTAAGAGTTTGTTACAATTAGTTAGAGTTTGTTACGGTGGTAGCTATAGCTATATAATAAGAGATAGTTGAAGCTTTTGTAATCAATAAGAACTATGAGAGTAAAGTGCAGTTTTCGGTTGAGACATTGTAGCCAGGGTTAAGCTTTCTGTATTCTTCTTGTTCTTCTTTATCAATGGAGCAATTGTTAACTTCAACAACTTGTATAATCTTCTTGTTATATTAGTGCATATCTTGTGTTTGATCAGTTGTGCATCTTCGAATTCATGAATTGTAAGACAACACAATGTATATTAAGCTATGCAATGTATATTTAAGTAGGGTGAATTGGTTAAAAATAATTAGAATGCATGCCTAATTCATTTAAATCGGATTGACATATTTTTAATTCAATTAAGTATCGGGTTGAAATGATTCGATTTAAATAATTGAAAATAGAATTGATTTAAATTGAATCGACGGGTTTCGTGAACCAATGTACCCCTACTTGTCGCAGATATTATCAACAGTTAATAATCAAACACTCGTACCTTAAACAAATCTGAATGAACAAAAGGTTAAAACACAAAAGAGGGTCTCACGAAATAAATTTATAGTGGTGGGTAACATCAGAGTCCACGAGAATCCAGATATAGATCGTCTTGCTCCTAACTAAATAATGTATTTGTATGTAGTGGATCTTGCTCATGTGGAGATGTCAATCTCTTCTTTTATTTTTGTGCAAGACAATGATAATTTTAATTAAGATGTTTCCTTCCACCTTTTTGTAAACCATAACTTTTCGAATATTTAAACTTGTATGTATGTTTTTAAATATTTTGGATTAACTGAGAATCACCATATTAAATAAGTGAAATGATTAGAAGTAAGCTTGTTACAACATATTATATTATGAAAACATTTTGTTAATAATCTTTGATTATTATATTACCAAAATCTTTGTTAACCATATAATATTACCAAAATCTTTGATTTGTCCCTGACATATAAATATAAATAAATAATTATTTCTCTTAACAATTAATTTAGACATATAAATTAACAAAAAAATGCGTGTCTAAACATTTTTACAGAGCCTAACTATACCAGCATTACAAGGGCTGAACGTTGCTTTCCAAACTCATGAGGCACGAAAGAAGAAAGGGAAAGGGGGTAAAATCAGTGGCTTAACATAACTGCATGTGAAAATGCTTAAGCTTGGAGCGTTGGACCGACAATCACAACACCGTTTGCCACTGCCACATAAATATAGGACTATTTCATACTTGCTGTACGGTAGTTTACTTGTCTCCTTTTTTTTAACAGCCCATATTAAAGTATAAATTAATAAAAAATAATCTCCTTTTCAAAAATATATACACAAAATCAGTGTATACATCGGGTGGCCTTTCGATTCGTTCAAAATAGTACGACGCACTCGATAAAATTAATATTTTAAAAATCGACTATTAATCGAGATTAATGTTATTGCAAGATACATAAATTCTACGCGAGGAATTACAAAGAATTTAGTAATAATAAAGTTAAATTAATTCCTTATATATAAAAAGTGTAAGGGAGATTTTATCCAAAATTTTGGTAGGTCACTACCAAAAGTATACCATCCGTTGGATTATAAAACTATAAATTTTCAAATAGACGAGGACCGTTAGATATAATATTAAAAATTGTATTTGATTAATAATAGGATAATATTTAAATACTAAAAGGTGTATTTTGATAATTTAAACCAATTATAAATGAATTTTCTATATTGAATAGAAATTTTTATGTAAAAATTCGTAATTATCTTTTCTCTTTAGTTAATAAAGAAAAATCTATATTTGGTAAATAAAGGTTATTCTAATAATCTAAACTACATATAAGTAGATTTCCTAAATCGAATAGAATTTTCACCAATAAATTTTGTCACTTTATTCTCTTTTTAGTTTTAGAATAGTTTTTAATTGGAAAAGAACAATTAAACCACAACTAAATTAAAGATTATTTTGTGAATTGCACGTGGACTATAAAATTGGCCAAATCTAACTTTTATAACTCAATATAAACAAATATTAAATTGAACGTGTAAAAAATAATAACTATCAAATATTTAACTACAATTTTTTTGGCTAAATTTTTTTTAACAATAATTTAATCATGTAAATTAATAACTTTTAAATGTTAAAATATTCATAAATAAATATAATTATAAATATTAAAAAAACAATCGTGCATGGATAATAATAATATAATTATAAATAAAATTTAAATAACCGTGTATTCACGTCAGAATTAAAATATATACGTCCTACGTTTGTTATCTTTGGTCAGTCGTGTACGCTGTACCAATCATGAACAATACTACAAATATATATTATCCAACTTGAATCGATGTACATGAACTCCTATTTTACCTAACTAACCAGGCTGCTTTCAAGTTTCAGATGTTTCGTTTTTGTTTAAATTAATAAAACTACAAACACACTTGTTATGACTTTATTATTCTACATTTATTTTTATAATGGATGTGACTAAGCTTCCTGATGTTCTTAGATAATCTTACTAGACAAACATCAAGAGTTGTACGTATCTCCTTTACGGAAAATCGAAAATTTGATATTTCCGAAAAATAAAATAAAGTTGTTGATATTTGAACACCTTAAATTAACGGTACCGTATCCATAATAATGCTTTATTTGTCATATACTTGGGTGCTTTGTTTGTCATATATTGTGTATTGATATTTGATGTGTCGTGAGTATTATTGAACGAAAAAATATTTGCTTTATATTGGAGCATCGAATCATATCTACGTCTCACTCTCTAAAATTTCCTATTCTGGTTGCCTTTAGTTTCAACTTTAAACAGAGAGAGGCCTTCAAATATAAACAACTACTTCAAATATAAACAACTACACACATGCATTCAAAACCAAAGTAACAACATCTCTCATTACTTTTATTTATTGTTGTCACAACACAAATGAGTGGTTCAACATTTGGCCGGAAAAAGAGTACTTGAGTTGCCGGAATTTAAAGAATCAACAATGAGTCAACATGGGATCACCACCGGAGATTCATGTTCAGACAGGACAGTGATGGTGGGAGTGAAGATGGGCTCAAAAAGCAGAGAATTACTAACATGGGCACTTGTTAAAGTTGCGCAAACTGGTGATCGTGTCATTGCTCTTCATGTTCTTGGTGATCACGGTAGGGTTTGTAGTATTAAATTTCTAAGAAGCTTAATAATACATGTAATCTGGTGAGTTTGGTTTGATGGATCATTGTACTTTACAACTCATTTTTTTTATTTTATTTTATTAAATTTTGGGTTCAAATGAGCATCATCATTTTAATTACATTTTGTGTGTTAGGTAATGATCGTGTTTGTTATGTATTTCACTAATATTTCACAGAAATGAATGTATAAATTTTAAATAATAATATTTTAATATAAATGATTACAGAAATTTTCGATTTTGGTTCCGGTTTCGATTTTCGATTTTTATGTGAGACAGTTTTGATTGGTTGGTAAGACCAAACTCTATGGTAATGGACTAATTGCTGAATGTTTGTTTGTGTGTGTAGAAATAGTGGATCAAGATGGCAAGTCATCTCTGCTGACACTAGTGAAGGCTTTTGATTCTGTTCTTGCTGTATACGAAGGCTTCTGCAACTTAAAACAGGTTCTACATTTATCTTTTTAAAAAGATAATCACCCTTTATCCTTTCTTTTTTGTTTAGTATTCTGTTTTAATTTGAAGAAAGCAAAGGGGGAAGAGAAACAAAAATACTTATTATTTTGAATAGCAGGTTTATTGTCTTGTTAGCTGGAAAAGATGAAATGTTTATTATAAAAGTAGATGTAATTGTTTATGATTTTTCCTAGAAGATTAAATTTTGAGTATGATGAAACTTTTTGGTTGTATGTGTTTTCTCAGAGCAAGTCCAATGCAAGATACAAAATGGCTATAGTCATTTTATAATATGACACCAAAAAGTGAAAAGTGATGATGTGGGTATATGCATCCTTGGATGCAAATTTGGCACCAAATATGCATTTACGCATATTTACATTCAAATATGCAACTTCTTTGGAGTTGATATTTCATTTGGTGTCAAATTATAGAAATGACATCAAGTTTGGTATTACGTTGGACTTGCTCTCAAGATTGAATTTTGAGTAGGATGAAACTTTTTGGTTCTAGGTGTTTCCTCATTTTTTTCTTTAATCTAACAGACAAATTAGAATTTAGTCGAGACCTGAGAGTTAGATGTTGTCGGTGGATCTTAACAGTGTGCAATGCATTTTGTCTGGTTATCTTAGTCAAATATTCTTTTATATAAGTTGGGGGACGGTCTACAACAATCGATTGTTGTAGCAAACCGTACCGCGGAAAGTATATTCTTTTATATAAGTTGGGGGACGGTCTACAACAATCGATTGTTGTAGCAAACCGTATCGCGAAAAGTTTCCCCGATACGTGTACAATAGAGTTTCAAGTGTACATACATGGGGGTCCATCGTTTGTTGTGGGCCATTCTTCAAGTTTGTATATGTTGTCTTTTTCTCCTTTTAGAGCTGGAAAACATTGAGATTAAGTGGATTCGCTTAGTTGACCCTTTAAGACTTTTGTGCTTATGTTTGTCAGGTCGATCTCAAGCTGAAGATCTGCAGAGGGTCATCTGTCCGCAAAATCCTAGTCCGTGAAGCCAAATCTTACTTTGCTACTGAAATTATAGTGGGGACAGCTCAAAATCATCATTCACTTCGGTCATCCGTCTCCGTTGCAAAATACTGTGCTAAGAAACTATCAAAAAATTGCTCGGTTCTTGCTGTTAATAATGGAAAAATTGCCTTTCATAAGGACACTTCTTCAAATTCTAATCTTGGCGCGGCTAAAGGTTTCATTCTTTTTTATTCCCTCCCTGTTTTTATTTTTTAGATATTACACCAAAACAATTGTTATTGCAGAAATGTTCTTAGATATGTATTTTTTGCAGGAGTTGAAGAGGATCATAGGAATAGTATACTTTCTGCACTTCTATGCTCATCAAGTAAGGAATGTAATATATTATCGGATGCCAATCCCATGCTGAAATGTGAACATGATATTTCTGCGAATTTGGGTCAGACACAAATGAAATATGGCTATGATCTTGAGGAGAGGGTCAGAAATTGCTCTCTTTGTTCACCTGATTGTCATGCTGTCGACAATACATGTGCCCTGTCAATGGATGACTATTCTGCTAATAGTGAAGGATGCAACTCTATGGCTATAGTGCCTGTTGGGAAGTCACAATCTCTGTCGACGAACGAGTCACCTGAAACGAAACCCGGATGGCCACTTCTTTGCAGAGCTGGTTCAACACCTTGGGTAACTGGCAGATCTTCATCGCCTTCTGTGAGTCAGATATCTGTTGTTCAATGGGCCATGCGGTTGCCTAGTAGAAGTTGTGCTTCAAGCTTTGATTTTAGTGAAAGGCTAGGCTATTTTCGTTGTGACGAAGGTCAATTCTCCGAACTGAATGGCGAGAATGGTGCAGTTGTTCCCGTTGGTAATGGGATACTGATTGCTCCATCTTTTCCAAGTACTGCTAATAGAAGCTTACCAGAAGAACTGGACGGCCTGCATGAAAAGTACTCAGCAACTTGCAGATTGTTTCAATACAATGAGCTTCTCTCTGCAACATCGCAGTTCATTCCTGGTTTGCTTCTACCACCGTACAATACCTATTACTTGAATATTTCATATATGTGCACCTTGTAACTGAAATATCATGCTTTGATGCTCCAGACAATCTGATTGGAAAAGGAGGCAACAGTCATGTTTATAGAGGTTGCCTTTCTGATGGAAAAGAACTCGCTGTGAAGATTCTCAAGAAATCTGATGATGTATTGAAAGAGTTTGTTTTGGAGATTGAAATTATAACAGCTTTATGTCACAAAAACGTCATCTCTCTTTTTGGATTCTGTTTCGAGGACAGCAATCTCCTCCTAGTTTATGATCTACAATCAAGGGGAAGTCTTGAGGACAACCTACATGGTACATTACTATGTTTATTCAAGTGAAAGAGTTGTGATTTACTATTTTTCTCATCACTGAATCCGTTAATGGGATACTCGTTAAAAACAGGCGACAAGAAAGATCTTCTTGCATTTGGATGGAGTGAGAGGTATAAAGTGGCTGTGGGCATAGCTGAGGCGCTGGAATATATCCACAACATAAGTTGTAAACCTGTAATACACAGGGATGTGAAATCCTCAAATATTCTCCTTTCTGATGATTTTGAGCCACAGGTATTGTTTTTGTGCCCTTGTAATTTTTTAACTCAAGCTGGTAAATTAAAGTATTCATAATCATGATCCTTCGGTTATTTCTTTACAGCTCTCTGATTTTGGACTTGCTAAATGGGCATCAACCACATCTTCATACTTGACGTGCACTGATGTAGCAGGAACATTTGGGTAACGTTCTCAACCATCCAATATGAATTCCAATCTTTGCTTTTCTTTTTCATAGAAACGCTTGTTATTTAATTTACAACTTGGCAAAACTGCACAATTAATAACTCATCAGCACTTGCATTGAACTTTTGTTTTCCTTTTTTTCAAAAACAAATGCAGTTACTTGGCTCCAGAATACTTCATGCACGGGAAAGTCAATGACAAGATAGATGTCTTTGCTTTCGGGGTTGTACTCCTCGAACTTCTCTCAGGAAGAAAGCCTATAAGCAGTGGACATCCTAAAGGGGAAGAGAGCTTGGTCATGTGGGTATGTTTTTTCATCTCGTCAATTTTTGGAGATCTGTTTTCGTTTCACTAAGTGCATACAAATCTATTTTTAAAGGCAAGACCGGTTCTGAATGGAGGAAAGTTTGCCCAAATTTTTGACCCAAGCTTGGACACCAACTACGATGATGACCTGATGGAGAGGATGGCGCTAGCTGCTACCCTTTGTATTAGACGGTCGCCACGAGCTAGGCCCCATATTAGCCCAGTAAGTACTATGCAGCCTTTTGTTTTACAGTCGCTCGCATTTTTTCCTGATCATTCAGAGCTGCAGTGAGAATATAGATTATTTCATTTCTCAAGTATAGGTGGCCTTGTTAATTGATTTTCGAACTTTTCTTACTGCTTCCGGTTTTAAATGCATCAGATATGATGGATATTTACATTCATTCTGTTCTCTTATTCATTTGATTTTGGAATAATAGGTTTTAAAGCTTCTCCAAGGCGATGTTGAGATACTCAAATGGGCAAGACTCCAAGTGAATACCTCAGAAGGATCTGATGCTATGTTACAAATCAATAATCCAGAAGACACCGACACATATGATGATGAAGGACTATCAAACGTAACTCTTAACAACCACCTAAGCCTCGCATTACATGATATCGATGAATCGTCTCTTTCCGCAAGCAGCATTGAACAGAGTATCTCACTAGAGGACTATCTGCGAGACAGATGGAGCCACTCATCAAGCTTTGACTAAACCCCTTTCAATCAATCGTAGTAATAGATGAGAAATTCTTTTGTGTATCCCTCTTAGTCTTGGCCTTGCAACTTATGGATGCTTTTTGTGGGTGTTTGATGAGAGGCTGTTTGCATGTTTGTTGCCCTCCTCCTCCCTCGACCCTTCTTTATCTTAGTGATTTCAAATGTTATTTTGGCTGTCCACGATTGGAAGCATCATTTATGAAAATTTATTTATCAAGTGCCGTATCAATCTTTAATACAAAACCTTAATTTGAATGAGGATTTATGATAACAAGAAAGATAGATCCTACTCAAAACCGTCATTTACAAAAAAAAAGGTAGTATCCACTGGAGGGAATCAATGCAGTGGAAATAAGATCAAATTTGAGCTACTTTTCTGGACATGGCCACCCAAAAAAGTCCTTGGTTCATTGTAGTCCATCAATCTGAACTAACATTCATTCCTTCCAATTCTAAAATGACATGATGATCATTCCTTCCCACTCTTAAAAATCATTATACATCATTGACCTTGAGATAGAATATTGTCACTCTTGTCATACATGTCGTAATGAATCACACATAGTTTTCTTCACATTTTGTCATTCTAGTCCCTCCTTAACACAGTATCCAACCAAATACAGCCTTGGATAGTCTAGAACTGAAGAATAGAAAAACAAAATCTACATATTCATTGTTTTTTCTAGTGAAGCCCGATTTCTGTAATTTACGGACCTTGCTACATTAACAGGGTAACTAAAAAGCAAGAGCCCACAGAGTCACTGACAGCATATGCACTTCATCTATACTGCTCTGACACACAGCATGTACATACACTACCTGCTTTACCCCGGGGGATATATATAATATTCTAAGCATTGGGTGTTGAAATGGCAGCCCAAACTTCTAGCGGAGACTTGGAGTGACTGCCGCACATGATTTATCTAACCACGGCTTGAATGCTCCATCTTGGCAAGCTCTCTGACATTTAAAAAAAAAAAAGGAATGTTCATAAGTAGAGGCTTATAGGTTAGACTAGTTTTTGAATATAAAATAATCAGGATGAAGATGCAGAAAACTAGCCTACAAATTCCTATAAAGGCACATAAAACACATATAGCTCATGGACACACAAATTTGGTGAATTAATGTACTTCCCTGTAATTTGTGTGGTATTTTCATAGATTGCTAAAAATTTATTATACACCTATGACCTATCATGTGTGCCAAACTGCCAACAGAACATCGTCATTATGGACAAACACACTTACCCTCTAGTCCAATATGATAGTTACTACCTACAAGTCTACAACTCCCTTTTTAAGCATACCATAGAGGATTAGCAGTTGCAAATTGTCATCAGTCAATTGATATTATTTCTGAAACATCAAAACAATCCTATACTTGCAGCCTGCAGGTACCTAATCTATCAAAATCAAGGCTCAAGGGCCAGCACCAACTGCTCTTAGCAAAACCACTGATACATTAAGAGGTACAAGAACTAAAGTGAAGTAAATAAATCGCTCCGTTTTAATTTACATTTATTTCACACCCATATCTATTTCATGACGCAATTATAGCTGCCTCTTAAGAAAATGCATCATTAATACTATATAGAAATTGTTTACATTAAGTCATTAAATTTGCATTTGGTCTTTTTACAATGCACCCCACTCTATGTCTGCATCTTAATATTTAAGAGAACTGTAAGTATTTCTTCAACACCAAATCAGATTCAGACTGCTCCTGCAACAACTTTATTCCGACAAAGAAAATAATATTTTTGAAGTATCAGAAAACTATTACTTGCCAATATGGCAAATTAAAAAAGAGAAATGATTTTAGATACCAAAGATTTTTCCCTTTTACAAAGGGAAAAAGGGACTTACCTCGTACCAATAGATAAAACCTCGTAAAATATTCAAACGTCTGGAAATTTTTCGGCAATGACGAAGTCTTTTTTGAACATCTGCACACATGAATTTAAGAAGATATTAATTTGACTGCAATACATAACTGAAAGAGAAAAAATGGGATAAAGTTTATAGAACAATAACAATCACACAATTTTTGTTTTTCAAAGAAAGATCTTGAAACAAGACTATGGTAACCTAGACACGTTTGAATCTGTCAAAAAAATCATTTTAAAAATAAAAAGAAGCTCCAGCTACTGAGCAACAAGAGGCAATTTATACAAGCAGATTATTATTAGGCTCTTTTTCTCATATACATTATAAATTTATAATACCAATTGAGACAGAAACTATTGATAGAGTTCGGCAATTATAATTGAACACTGTCAATGCATATAACGGAAAACTATCAATGCATTATACTATGATGTGGCAGTATAGATTGAATACCATTGTAAGAGATTAAAATTTAAAATTATTATAGAAATTTAAAATTAAAAGTACTTGCCAAATAAGAGGGATGGTATCAAGGTAGAGCAGGCTTAATACAATAACACGAATAAATACATAAGTTTCATTCTCAGTTTCTTCAGTGTGCTAACTAATATGTGACTTGGGATAAAGTAATATATAAACTTAAGGGTGCGCGTTAGCACTCCTGCAAAAGGACGGTATACCTAACGCTAATCTTTGCACAAAATAGTCATGGAGGGCGTGAGTTTGAACTATCTTAACAATTAACCTACCAGGGTGGTAATCAAGGGGAGATTTGCCATATGTATTTGACACTTCTTTTCCTTTCAGTCCATCAGAGAATTCAGGGCCCCCCATCAGGTGCCGATATTTTGCTTTCTGCATCAAACTTTTATACTCTTCTAGGTTAAATGGCCTTCTAAGAATATCCATGAGCTCTTCTCGGAATTCAGGATTCTCATAGTCACTTGGGCTTTCCCTGCGTAGAGGGTAATCTTCAATCACCTAAAAGTTTATAGAGCAATATCAATAGTTAATAGATAAATCACCTAAAAGGTGTGCAGCTATACAATTACAAAGCAAAGGCAAACAAATTTTGACTGAAAGGGAAACTTACTGAAGCATTAAACACTTTCATAACTTCAAATTTTCTTAAGTTTTCTTGATTGTCCGTGTCCAGTATTTCCAAATCAGAAGAATGTTCATTGTCCTCTTCGTCATAATTCAAGCTATTAGCATTCACATCTTTGACCTCAGCATGCTTACCAAACTTTTTGGTAAACTTATACCGTCGCATATTACTATCATTTGCACTATCTCTTCCTTGAATCATTTGCCTCCTTTTCCTGACCACAGCAATCGTGCGATCGTCAAACTTTTCCTCTTTGACCATTACATCCAAATTTCCTATGCCAGAAGAAAATCTTGAATTCTCAATTTCCTTACCTTGCTGAACCATTAGATCCCTCTGCTCACTCCTTGGACTTGTTCTTCGATAATGTCTTTTTGATTTCCCTGCAATATCCATCAGATTACTCACATGGTATGGTCTTCTCACAACTTTCTCATACCTTTTCTTTGATTTCCTGAGATGTTTCATATTATGACCATCATCCAAATTTAAAGGCCTTTGCCTTTTATTCCTAATAGTCGTAGAAGGTCTGTTATTCTTACTGATTATAACCTCTTCCATCTCAATGGGTTTTCCTATGCTAATAATTTCCATATTATCTCTTCTTTTGACAACTGAGCTCCTTTTTGTCACAGGAGATCTATTTGAGTTCCCAGAAAAACCTTCTGTCCTCGGCACGACCTTATCCATCTCTTCTTTCCTTGTATTATTCTTCAGATAATTAGCAGTATCGCCCTTTTGTTTCCCTGGAACATTCTTAACATTATCACCCTTCAATTTCCTTTGGTATTCCTTATGCAACACATCTTTTTCATACTTCAAAAATGATAAAGACCTATCATTTTTCTTGACTTCCAAAGCAAATGACTGTCCATCTACCTTTAGACCCTCCAAAAATTTCTTGTAATCAGGATCTACAGTCCTTCTCTTAGCACCAAATTTTACATCATTATCGCGATAATTGACCCTAAGCTCATCTTTTCTTAAATCCTGATCTTGAACATTTCCAAGTTTCTTCATACCAACAGCAGAAGAAGCAAACAAATGCCTTTCTTCCTTTGAATCCTCCTTAAACATTTTGAAATCAGGATCAACAGCATCTTCCCCAGTAACATCAACAGAAACACTATCTGCAGCTTTACAAACCAAAGATTTCCCACCTTCCCTTAAACCCTCCTTAAACATCTCCAATTCAGGAAATAAATCATAACACAGAAATTTTTGAACTTGAACATTTTCAAGTTTCTTTAAACAAACATCATCAGAAGCACTATCGCCAACTTCACAAAGCAAAGATTTTTTACCTTCCCTTAAACCCTCCTTAAATATCTCCAATTCAGGATCAACATCATTACACAGAAATTCTCTATCTTGAACAATTTTAAGCTTCTTTAAACTAACATCACCACAACCACTATCGTCGACTTTACAAACCAAAGACTTCCCACCTTCCCTTAAACCCTCCTTAAACATCTCAGAATCAGGATCAACATCATAACACAGAAATTCTCCATCCTGAACAATTTCAAGCTTCTTTAAAGTAACATCACCACAACCACTATCGTCGACTTTACAAACCAAAGATTTCCCACCTTCCGTAAAACCCTCCTTAAACATCTCAGAATCAGGACCAACATCATTACACAGAAATTCTCCATCTTGAACAATTTCAAGCTTCTTTAAACTAACATCACCACAAGCACCATCTTCGACTTCACAAACCAAAGACTTCCCACCTTCCCTTAAACCCTCCTTGAACACCTCAGAATCAGGATTAACATCATTACACAGAAATTCTCCATCTTGAACAATTTCAAGCTTCTTTAAAATAACATCACCACAAGAACTATCTCCAACCCTACAAACCAAAGATTTCCCACCTTCCCTTAAACCCTCCTCAAACATCTCAGAATCAGGATCAACATCATTACACAGAAATTCTCCATGTTGAACAATTTCAAGCTTCTTTAAACCAACATCACCACAAGAACTATCTTCGACCCCACAAACCAAAGATTTCCCACCTTCCCTTAAACCCTCCTCAAACATCTCAGAATCAGGATCAAAATCATTACACAGAAATTCTCGATCTTGAACAACAATTTCAAGCTTCTTTAAACTAACATCACCACAAGAACTATCTTCAACCCTACAAACCAAAGACTTCCCACCTTCCGTAAAACCCTTCTTAAATATCTCAGAATCAGGATCAACATCATTACACAGAAATTCTCCATCTTGAACAATTTCAAGCTTCTTTAAACTAACATCACCACACGCACCATCTTCGACTTCACAAACCAAAGACTTCCCACCTTCCGTAAAACCCTCCTCAAACATCTCTACACCAGAATCCTCATCATTTCTCTCACCACCTAAATCTACCCTAATAGGTTTTAAAACACTACCAACATTAGGGCATGCAACAACAACTTCATCATTACCCTTAAATTTTTTACTTTTAACAGATTTAATCTTCTTTAAACTACCAGTAGCAGGAGAAACATTAGTAATACTAGGAGAGCATTCTTTAGAAAGTTGTTTTCTAAGCAAACGCCTCTTGTATCTAACATCATTTTCATCTATATGCCAATGTATATCATTCCAATCAATACGATTTGCCATTTTGTGTAAACTCACCAGATAAAATCTTCAGCTGGGTATTGTTGAATCTCGTCCGGCATTCATCAGAACTGTCAGCTGATGTTCTTCCTCGTCTGTCCGTGTTGGTACTTTAATTGTCTTCTTGATTAACCTTGTGGAAATGAAACATGGGGTCCAATTTTCACTTCTATATAACATTTTAAAAATAATATAAGTAATAAGATTTGTTTTAAATTTCTATTAACTATTAATTTCTCAAAACAAAATTTTTATAATTTTTTTTACTTTTTCATCCTAAAACGAATGTCTATTTTAGATTAAAAGCATTACAAAAATAAGAATACCATTAATATTTTGATTACAGGAAAATCGATTTTTTTGTCACTTAATTATTGGGTCTTTTTTAAACTTACCACCGAACAAAATCTTATTCAAACATTATCACCAACGTTAGGATCGTTTATGATTCTAGTCATTCCGTTAATTTATTTAAGCGGACCATGAAAAATAGACTCCAGCGTGAACAATTATGCTGATGTGGACTTCTAACCTGGTATATGTATTTCTGTCTATATATAATCCATAATCCTAATCCTAGAGTCTACCATAGTGCTCTTGTAAAACAGACTCCAATTCAGACATGGCAATTTTTTTGCCCACCAACATTGATTTATAGTACATATTAGCTTGTACTTCTGATTTATTGCTTCTGCAAAGTCTTTGAGTTTCCATCTAGGATTACTTCTTATGGTGCTACCAAAATTTTTTGCCAACCAGTCAGACTTGACCATCCTTTGCTTGCTCACAATAATGCAGTTATGTTGCATTTTATAAGTCTTTATCTGGAATGCCTCATCATTATTCAGTCCACTGGCCCATAGCTCCCATTTACAACCTTCTCTGCATTTGGCTTGCATTCTTTTGAAGTCATTTCTTTTTATGAAGACTCTCCTTTGTTTAGCCACAACATAGTTCCTTATAGCTTCTTTCAGTTGCTCCCTGGATGTAAAGATCATTCCAGGTTCAAACTCTATGTGTTCAATACTTGTGTTTGGATCGAATGTTGGGTAATTAGGCTGCTGTTTCTTTTTGTTTTTTCTTGTACTGACAACATCTTCATTTTCACTTGTGTCACTTGATTCCATACTTAGAACATCAAATGAATCACAATCCTCATTTTCGTCTACCATTTTCCCAACCTTATCAACACCAATGTCATTGTTGTCATTAAATTTGGGAAATGCTTCAGCTATCTACTTATACTCATACTGCACAAAACTACTCCATTATGGTATTTCCCCCATGTGACCATCATGTTTTCTTTTACTCCTCACCTCATGCCTCTCATGCTGCTCTCTAGTATCATACGTAGACTCTATTGACACATTATGACTACCATTTCCTATATGCATTTCACTGAGATTACCCTCCTTTAGAGGATCAATCTTTCATTCCCTCAACATTTTTTTCTTCTCCCTAATCGCCTCTAATTCATAATCAACATCTGATTGCACATTATCATCATCAGACTCCAACTCATCCTCATCTTCACTATCATTATATTCATCATCCTCATAATCTGGATCATCTGATTCAACCTTATTACCCTCACCTGCAATATTCATCCTCTCTTCTACAACATTTTTTCTTTTCTCCTCACCACAATGATCAACATATATATTAACAAAACCACCTGTTTTAGCAACTTCTTGAAGGTCTTTAATTGATTCAAGGTTCCATATTAATTTGTACCCCTCTTTCCCTATGACCTTATCTGACTTGTAGTATAGTTTTAGACCATCACCATATCCAATTTCCTTTAGAAATTTAAGTAAAGTTTCAACAAATAATGATCTACTATCAACATTATAAATGTTTTCGCTTGTACCTTCCGTGTAGTAATAGATGCCTTCTCTCATTTTAAACTGACCCCCGTGATTAATCTCTAGCCTGATCGATTCCATGAGACCCCCGAATATTACAACATAGATAGTTAAAAACCCCTGAATATTGTGTAAAAAACCCTGATATGCATTCAACAAAGATAGTTACAACAAAGATTAGAGTTTGTCTACCTTGCAATTCTAGTGATTGAATTGATTTGGAAACCTTGAAAAACCCTAGCTCTTTTTCTTTTTTTGTATTTTAATGACATAATTAGCCAGATAACCAACCACGTGTAAAAAAAGTGACAAATAGGATCAATAGTTAACATCCGTTAAGTACTTTTAACGGAATGATTAACTTCTTCTTCTTTTTTTGTTAGGAACGAAATGATTAACTTCTAATCAAATAATTAGTTGGCACTTAATTATGAAAAACAATTTTGTTGGGTGGTAAGTTTAAAAAAGGCTCAATAGTTAAGTGACAAAAAAAATCAGTTTTCCCTTTGATTATTTACAAAAGTTTGACAATAGTTAACTGAAATTTCATAAATTTTGCATCACTCATTTAAATTAACTGCTAAAATTTGCACAATTATTAAATTAACCGCTAAAATTTGCACAATAGGCAAATCAAATAAAGAAATGTCATTAGAGTTATAAATAATAATTTCATTAAAATTTAAATGAAATTACAATCCTAAAATCCGGAAAAAATAAGAAAAATAAAAGGAAAACCGGGCCAAAATCAGGTCCATAAAGCAATTACAGCACATACGATTTTACTGCTCTTGGTCTTGGGAGTTGGGATAGTAGAATAAGTGTGGAAGTCTTCGGAAGCCAAATGGCCTTTCATTCTTTCTTTGCACATCTAAATACTTTTCATTAATAAGCCGCCGGAAAATGCTACAAATGCCGCCGGAATCTTGTCAGGAGGACATACATCTCCGATATCATGTAAGTATATTCTCGTACATAAATAATTGTATATTTTTAATTGGTGTTGCCTTGGATTGAATCAAAGTTGATAAAATAGTACTCTCTCCGTCCTCTTCAATTCAATTCTTTACATCAGAAGATGGAATTCGACACGCATTTTAAGGCTCATTTAATATATATTTTGATAAATTATTTTAAAATTTTCTTTTTTCTGAATAAAAATATAATATTTAAATTTTTTTTCTAATTTTTTTTCAGAAAAAAAAAGTTTTAAAAATAAGTTGATGTTTTGTGTAATATTACGATCCTTAATTATTAATTATAAAAAGTCCGCCCCGCATCGAGATAATTGGTAAATTAAAACACGTTTATATTGAGTAATGCTAATTATATAGAATTGAGGGAGTGTGGGTAAGGGGCAGCGGAACACATGATGGCCCGGGGTGACCCTAACCTTTCTCCGGTTTACATGGAGTCAAATTATATCAACAGGTGAATTTGCTTGGTGCATCCGTTCATTGTGCCCCTCCGCTGCCATTGTGGACCTATTGATCCCTTTCGACTGGTTTCAAGGGTTGGCTCTTGTGCCATAAATCCTGCCAACCAGGTTCGACGCTCCCCCCCCCCCCCCCCCACCCTTTTAATTTTTTAGTTTCATTTTTGTTATGATTTTTAAACAAAAATAAAAAAAAATAAGTACCATATTAGTAAATAATGCTGAATTTAAGTACCAATTGTTTCTTATTAACCATTTTTATCTTATTTTTTGTTTATTATTCACGTCCCACATCATTATGTTTAAAAACTATAATCTTATTTATATACAATGATATGTAATATCTATATTGCGTAGTAGCACCCAATATCACTTTAATAACTTTTGACAAAATACATACTTGTGTATCTCAACTGGAGGATCAATGCTGAAACGGCAAATCCGGGTTCAAATCCCGGTTGCGGCAATTTTTTTTTTATTGTTTAAAAACCTACATTTGAACTTATATTTTTAGAATTATTTTCCTAGACATATAAATAAATTCAAACTGTTACATTATTACCCCCGGCGGATATTTATTAATTTGAAATGTCATACTTGTGATGCGACAAACCTAATTTGATAGTCATGTAGTGTAGATAGTGTCAAGTGCTACCAAAGCTTTAAAGTCATTAAAATCAAGGATCAAATGCTTTTGAATTTCTACCTCGAGCTGTCAAATCACTACATCTACCTCAATGTGACGGTTAACATTCATCATACTAGATGGTTCAACTCCAGGGCACTCATTCACTAATTGCTAGCAACAAATGTTATATGTATCTAAACTTTAGGAGTCCCCGCTTATTTTTGTATGCAAAAACCCAGATTAGTAGTTTGTAAACTTCAAGGTACTTGATGTTAGTTTTATAGTTCAAAAGAATGTAGTTACTGTTAGTCAGTTATCCGTCACTAAGCTGATTTGCTGCGTTTTCCTTCCATTCTAACACCATCTTCATGCATTTCCAATCACTTAGGAGTTTTCCTTTCTATTTGAACACCATCTTCATGCATTTCCATTCACGTAGGAAGAAAGAACACTTGAGGGAGTTGGGTAAGGGGCAGCGGAACACTTGACATCCCGGGTGACCCTAACCTTGCTCAGGTTACATGGGAGTCAAATCATATAAACAGGTGATTCAACCAGTGTATCCGTTCATGTGCCCCTCCGCTGCTATCGTGGACCTATGGATCCGTTTCGACTGGTTCAAGGGTTGGCTCTTGTGCCGCAAATCCTGCCAGCCAGGTTCGGCGCTCCCTCTACCCCCTCTTTTGCGTTTTTTTGTTGCATTTTTTGTTTAAATTTGTTTTACCTAGTTATTAAATGTTTTCAAACATTACATTTATGAAAATAAAACAAAATAAATAAACCTAGTTAAAATGCTCTATAATTTGTTTCATCTATCAACACTGTTTGCAGTGATGTCCCAAATGTCACATGTCGGACTTGGGGCACAGTTTGTTCTTTGTCAGTGGTGTTTTTGTTTTACATTCGCTTGGTTTAGTGTTCATGAATTTGCATAAGTTTTACTTTTCTGAGAACTGTTTTATTGTTTTTGCTTTGTGTCTTCCTCTGCTCTTACCTACACCTCTTCACGGATCAATGAGTAAATTGGTTCTGGAAGATATGTTCACATAGCAATATATGTGCTTATGTCATGTCAAATTTGTGTTTCTTGTTGCCTCTGATGCTTGTTATTTACTTAATCCATCAAAATGATACTTTGTTTACATTTGTGATGCGACATTTTTAGCTGATAGTCAGGTTCAAGTGCTATCAAACTGTTTCTTATTATCCATCATCTTATTTCTTGTTCATAATTCACGTCTATTGTTATATTTTAAACAATTATCTACTTATTATTTTTTCCAATATTTACGTCCCACGTCATTTTGTTTAAAAACTTGTTGGTCCTTGACTATTGCGAAGGGGGGGGGGGGGTTGAATGCAATACTGATAAAGCTCAATCTACGTTTCAACAACTAAAACCAAGATTAAAGATTATAAGTTTAACAATTGCAAGACAAGTAGACACTCAAGTAATTCTCACAAAATAAATGTTTTATTTATTTTGCAATGGGTTGCTACAACCTCAAGAAAAAGTGTATCTTTTCTTGAGCTTCAGTTTCTCGAGTGATTACAAAGAATGAATTGAGAGATAGACTAAGTAGGCTAAACCTATCACTTTCAATCACGGGTCTTTGTGAAGCTGTTGTCATTTTCAAGTGGCAGCTTCTTACAATTTTCCTGCCCGTGATTCTTTCCTAAATTTCTATATAGACAGTTTATCAATACATTACAAAGCAATCTAGAAACATTCTATATTAAGCTAACACAATTCAGTAGATGTAGATTTGTCATACTCTGGAATTGGTGAGCTTTGTCATGTGATTTCTCAAGCTTCAGTCGTAGTCTTGCAGACCTGTTACAGTGTTGGGATGCTGCAACACGCATGTTTCTTGAACATCCAAACTGTCACGAGTTTGACTGGATTGTTTACCAATACAAATGTGTTGCCCAGTAATAATCTATTGTAGAAGGGGGGTTGAATACAATAGTATAAGATAATCGACTTCTTAATGTATATATCACAAATATGAAAGAAAGATAACAGCTTTATTAAATTTGATATAAAACTGTTACAAACTCTCTCAAGAAATTCTGATGTTCTTGAGAGCTGCTAGCTTACAAAAACTCTCTCAAGAAATTCTATGTTCTTGAGAGCTTCTATCTTGATTCACAAATATTCGATTATGTTCACGTACATAAATCGAAACCAAAACTGTGTTTATATACTACACAGCTTCTCTATCAATGATAAGTCCTAATCAATTACAAAGATTGAAACCTATCCATAATTGATAGCTACATTCTACAAACCAGGAACCGACAGAATAAACTTCCATGTTTAACTAGACTCCAAATATAACTCGAAGTAGGAATCCTGATCAGCTTCCAGTCCTGATGATCAATCCTGATCTCAGTCCTGATATGTATCTTGATCCTGACGAGCATGCAATCCTGATGATGTCAGCAATCCTGATCAGTTGAGTCTAGCTCCTGACGATCATTGAATTCTGATCTAACAATCTCCCCCAATATCATACTTTGTGAAATAAAGTATAGATTCCTAAGATTCAATGATGTCAAAAACATATATACAAAATGTACAGTATCTGCAACAATAACTTATCTGTTTAAATTCTTTGATAGAACAGATTCATCTTCAAGAAGTTGGATAACAAATTTTCTTCTTTTTCTTCAAGAATTTGAATCAGTCTTTCCTTAAGATTTCTGAGTTCTTCATCTTCCTCATTAATCTGGTAGATAGCTGCTCTGAGATTCAATATGGAGCTTATCTGAAGACTATGCTCTTCAAGCAAAAGATAAGCAATTTCCTTCCCATCAGGATTGAGAGTAAGTTGAGTCATGCCAAAAGTTACTTCTTTAACAGCAGTACCCCTTTGCATTTCCACATCCTGACCTCTTTGATTTAAGTACATGGGAGTATAATTACCATTGAAATTACTATTTCCATCCAGTCTTCTTCTTATTGTTGACAAAATCATGTCACTCCATTCCTTGCACATTTGATTCTTCGATCTCAAAAGATAATGAACATATTTCAGTTCCTGTGTAGTTTTCATCAGCAGATCTTGAATAGATAAAATCTTCACACTACCATCTTTCATGAAGTACAGAAGCTTTTCTTTCTTGTCAAAACCATCATGACAATCTATAACTATATCAACAGCTAGTAAATTGTTCAGGTTTTCAGAAGTTAAAGTACCTCCAATTTCAGTTAAGGAGTAAGGATCAACATATGACATATTTAGATATTCAGCATCCCTGTGTCCAATACCTCCTCTTGAATTACTTGTCAATTGCTTCAGATTTTAAAATATCTTTAACCAAAGTGCTTTTGATCTAACCATCTCAGATAAATCAACAACACTTGAAGCGCTTGTAATAATTCCTCCATACTGAAAATTGATAAGTGTATCACACCTCAGTGTACTAATATGTTTCCACTTCTTATCCTTTTCCTTTTCAAAGGCATAGCTTCTTTCTCTGCTTGGGTTCCTCCACACTCTTCTGTTTGAGAGTTTAAGCCTTTGTACATAGAGATTGAAATCTATATTTGTTGATCTTGTAATTTCACTTCTCCTGGCTTCTTCTTCTTCATCTACTTCCTTGTTGTGAAAATCAACCACAGTAGATAAAATTATCAAATCAATCTCTTGCATAATTTCAGAATCATCAGGATCTTGAATATTATCAGGAACAACATCAGGATTAGATTCTTCAATTTGATTTGTATTGCAGAGAGTTGATTTTCTTGATTTTCTTCTCAATTCAGGTTCTTCTTCAATATTTCCATCATCACCAAAAGTAGATCTGTCAGGAACTACTAGAGTTTGAATAGGTTCAGGAATTTCTTCAATTCTTAACCCTCTAGACCTTGTCTGTCTAGTTATTGTTTGAGTTGAAGAACCTCTTCTACTTCTTCTAGCTCCTCTCCTACCTCTGCTTCCTCTACCTCTAGCAGAAACAGGGTTATTAAAGCTTTCCATCATTTCTCTCTATTGTCTTAAGAATTCTTCATGTGAGAGATCAGGATATTCTTCACTTGCTGCAGAGAGTGCTTTTCTTGCAAATAATTGTTGAACTCTTTTATCAGTGTGATATAGAGTAACAATTCTGCCATCTTTTGTAGAAAACTTCTGGAATAAATTTGATGCATCTTCAGGATTATCAATAAAAATATCTTCATCACCTTCAGGAATTGTAGCAAGAGTATGTCCATGACCAGGTGTCAGGATTTGTTCTTCCGTCAGGATATGAGATTGCACCAACGTTCTTACTGTCTTAACTCCAGAATCAGAAACATGAGTTGACTGCGTTGTTTGACTTTGTGTAGTTTGAATTGTAGACTTCATAACAGCAGCATCAGAGGTTTCTCCTTGTATCACTTTGTCACAACCATCATCTCCAGTATCATCATCATTATTCCTTAATACTAGATCAGGTGTGCATTTTGTCTGACTAACCTTCTCCCCCTTTTTGACATCAGGATTTGACAATAAATTCAAAATTAAGGAAAGAGAGGCTTGAATGTCAGTTACCTTAGTATCCAGAGAATCAATCCTTCTGTTGATAGAGGTTTGTTCAGAAATAACAGATTTCATTGGGATTCTACTACCCTTAGCTGAAAAGCAGTAGGCACCTTTGTAAAACTTTGAGAAATATCATTCCTCACCAACTCAGTTGAGTTCTTGATAGAATCAATCTCACTTTTTAGGCTTTTGGATAACAGAGTTGTAGCCTTCAAATGATTCATCAAGTCTTGATTCTCTATAGATTTCACTGCATCATAGGCATATTCCAAAGCAGAAGAATAACTTACAGATTCAATAGATCTGTGCCATGAATTGTTCCATTCATTCTGTCTAAGTGCCTCAGCAGGATTAAAGGAAGGAATAGAAAAATCTTGTCTCTGATCTTTCACAGTGGAAGCTTTGTCAACCATATATGTACTTGATGAACCAAAATTAGTTCCAAGACTAATTTTGAGTGTTGTAGCAAGCTATTCCTTCTATTTTCAATTCTCATCATCATCACTATCATCAGAGTCATCATCATCAGCACCATGAGTATCATCAGGATCAGGAATAGCTATACCGTTCATTTTATCCTGTGAATCTGTGATAGGATGATCCACTGGTCTTGAACGAAGTGGCTGTATCAGGATAGGTTCAACATCAGGAGCACCACTAGCGTCAGGATGAACACCGTCAGGATTTGATATGCTTGCATCAGTATTTGCTACCAATGGTTCTTGTGGAGCTTGAGGTTCAGAAGCTTCTTCAACACTTTGAGTCAAAGGTTCTTGTGTGCTACCCTCATTGACAGTGTCCTCGACCAATCTTTGAACTTCATCTGCACCAGAAATCCCTTGAGCATTGTCAGGAAATTTCTCAGAAACTGTAGCTTGGCCTGCATCTTCACTTTGAGAAGATAGTTCTTGTGTAGCTGGAATGTTGATGTCTGCATTCTCCCTTTGAGAAAATGGTTCTTGTGGGATCATTCCACTAGCTAAGCCTTCACTCAAACTTTGATTGAGTAGTTCTTGTGTGGCTGGATCATCAGAAAGAGCTGCTGAATCACTTTGAGGTTCAGGTTCTTGTGGGCTTGATCCTTTCAGTTTCTTCTGTCTCTGATAGACTAACTCTTTTGCTTTCCTTAGCTTTTCTATTGGATGTTTTATCCCAAGATTGGAAGCAGCAGCACCATACTTCTCCCATGAAATATCAACATGTCTTTTTGTTGGAGAGTCCTGTGCTGGAGAGTCTGAAATATTAACCACTTGACTTAGTGCAGCATCAGGAATACTAACAACAGGATTTGCTTGAGCAGTAGAAACTGATTGCTCATTCAGAATAGAAGTGTCATGTACATCAGTATCCTGCTTCTTTTCTAAAGTAATATGATACCTGCTTTTTGATAACTTCCTTTTCTTCTGTGGTGTAGACAATGGAACCACAGCTGCAGTAGCAGTATCAGCAACTTCCTTATTCACATTCATCACAGAGGATATAGGTAAGTCATCCTCTGAATCAGTCTCATCCCTGAGTACTAACTTTCTTTTAACGAAAACAGCCTCTCCTCCCTTTGCAGCTTTCTTCACCAGTACCCCTTGTACACCCCCTTGTAACTTCCTTTTATTGAGTGGTGCAGAGGAAAAATCCTTTGAACCTGATTGTTTTCCTGACACATCAGTTCTAGCTGACTTCTTTGCTTTTACAACTAAAGTCTTTTGAGAGACAATAGAGGTGGCAGTTGACTGTTTAGACTGTTTAGGATGAATGCTTGGGTTAGGAACAAGGTGTGATTGGCCTTGCCCCATAGCATTAGAAATTAAACCATAACGAGTAGGCATTTTCCTATGTAAGAAAAACCTAACCTCATCAGGAATAAAAGCATTTTCTATGAAACCATTTGCCTTATCAGGATTAAAAAAAATATGAAGTAAAATAAAATTTTATTTAAGAAAACAAAATTTATTTTGATAATCCTGATAAGTGCTGTTTTTTTTAAAAATGATTACAAAACAAGTAGCATAATACCCATGTAACCATTCTTGCCAATTACCGAGGCAAAGTAATTATGAGAAACTGAACAGTCGCCTCGATATTGATAAAATGACCTACATCCTTAACACACATTCTCTATAAAATAGAACTGTTAAACAGAACATCATCTATCTATTAAAACACAAACCCTCTCCAGAGAAAAACTTACGAAAATATTTCACCTTCCTTGTTTTTCAATGGCTGCCAACCAACAACAAAACAACTTACCTGATGCTGAGCTCGATATCATATGGCAAGAGATGGAGAAGGCTCTTGCTGAGATTGAGCCACAACCAGTTCCTGACCCTCAGGAATATGAAGCATTTGTTAACGCAATGTTTGATGTGGTTTGGCACAACTTCCTGCAAGCCAATCCGGACTGGAATCCGCTTGATAACCTCATCTATGAAGAGGATGAGGATGATGAAGAGGATGAGGAGCTCAACCAAGAGCTTGAGAAAAGAAAGAAGAGAATCCGTGATGCTTGTATGTCATGCAAGTTGGAGGCACGGAAGAGTCCCGGTGGTCACAGTGACGATCCGCCTTCAAGTGAATCAGCTCCTCTTCTTGTCCTTTAAGGATGGAACAAGAGACAGTCCATTCCTGATGGATTGTGAAGCTGCTCAGGAGCGTTCATGCTTATTTGAAGGGCACGTGTTCCTGAGTAGAAAAGTAGACTAGGAAAAGAATATGTAATTTCCATTTTCATTTGTAATGAATCTTCAAGATTTAATGAAAACTATCAATTTGCTCAATTGTTCTTGTCCTTCTTACTTTTCCTGCACAATTTGTTAGTAACACTGCATTTGATACATAATATAACGAATAGTAATCGCTGACAAAAATATAATTGCAATTGAAAATTAAGACTTAATAACTTAATCAAAGACTAAGTAATGATCTTATTTGTCATAGTTTACCAGGAGTGTTGTTGACAAATTGTCTTAGAACTTCTGGTTTTCATACCAGCTTCAATATCTGAGCATCAGGATTTGACCAGTTGACTTCCTGTCAGGATTGCATCCTATCAGGATTTGATCAAAGAAAACATACCTTTCTGAATAACCATCAGGATTTGACAGTTATCAGGATTTCCTCTCTATAGTTTTCCTCAGAAATTCTCAAAGTTCATCATTCCAAGTTCATTCACCAATTTATTGAAAGTAGCTTCAGGTAGTGGCTTGGTGAATATATCAGCTAGTTGTTGATCAGTAGGAACAAAGTGAAGTTCAATTGTTCCTTCCAGAACTTGTTCTCTTATGAAGTGATATCGAATACTGATGTGTTTAGTAAGAGAATGTTGAACTGGATTTCCTGTCATTGCAATAGCACTTTGGTTATCACAATAAATAGGGATTTTTGAGTATGACAGGCCATAATCTAACAACTGATTTCTCATCCACATTATCTGAGCACAACAACTTCCTGCAGCAATGTACTCAGCTTCTGCAGTTGAAGTGGAAATGGATTTTTGCTTTTTACTGAACCATGAAACTAGTCTTCCACCCAAAAACTGACAGCTTCCTGAAGTACTTTTCCTGTCTATTTTGCATCCTACAAAATCAGCATCTGAATAACCACACAACCCAAAATCTGATTCCCTTGCATACCAAAGGCCAAGTGAAGAAGTGCCTTTTAGATATCTGAAATTTTTTTTGACTGCAATCAGATGGGGTTCTCTAGGTTTTGCTTGAAATCTTGCACACAGACAGGTTGCAAACATGATATCTGGTCGACTTGGAGTGAGATACAATAAAGAGCCAATCATTCCTCTGTAGTGAGTTACATCTACCTCAGCACCTTGATCAGGATCAAGTTTGGTAGCTGTAGCTATGGGAGTTGTAGCAGGAGCACTATCTTGCATGTTAAACCTTGTCAATAAATTCCTTGTATATTTAGACTGATTGATAAAAATCCCTTCATCAGTCTGTTTAACTTGAAGACCAAGAAAGTAACTCATTTCTCCCATCATGCTCATTTGATATCTTGACTACATAAGCTTGGAAAACTTTTCACAAAGCTTATTGTTTGTTGACCCAAAAATGATATCATCAACATAAATCTGAACTAACAACAAGTCCTTACCATGATTCAAATAAAATAGAGTTTTATCAATAGCACCTCTTTTGAATCCACTTTCCAGTAAGAATAGAGCTAAAGTTTCATACCATGCTCTTGGAGCTTGTTTTAGTCCATAAAGTGCCTTATCCAATCTGTAGACATGATCTGGATATTTAGGATCAATGAAACCAGGAGGTTGCTCAACATAGACTTTTTCCTCCAGTTCTCCATTTAAGAAAGCACTTTTAACATCCATCTGGAAAACCTTGAATTTCTTATGTGCTGCATAAGCAAGAAATATCCTGATGACTTCTAGTCTTGCAACAGGAGCAAAAGTTTCATCATAATCAATTCCCTCTTGTTGAGAATACCCCTTTGCAACTAGTCTTGCTTTGTTTCTGATTATTACTCCATCAGAATCAGTCTTGTTCTTGAAAATCCACTTTGTACCAACAATTGATCTATTCTTTGGTCTTGGTACTAGTTTCCAGACTTCATTTCTTTCAAATTCATTCAGTTCCTCTTGCATTGCAGTAACCCAATCAGCATCTTTAAGTGCATCTTCAACTTTCTTTGGCTCCTCCTTGGATAGAAAGTTATTGTATAGACATTCATTTTGAGTTGCACTTCTTGTTTGAACACCTGCATCAGGATCCCCAATGATCAAATCAGGAGTATGACTTGCAGTCCATTTCCTTGCTGGTGTGAAATTGTTTCTTGACGTAGATGCTCTCCCTGGATTGGTGTTATTTTGATTTGAAGAACTTGCTTGTCTTGAAGCTCCCCCTGAATTATTGCTATGTCCTCCTGATAAGTTATCAGGATCATCACTTGAATCTGTATCTGAAGAATTCTGTCCTGATGATTGATTTGACTCTGAACTTGTAGTAGAATGTTGTTGCTCCCCCTCAACATTAGCACTACTAGAAGTATCACTATTGATTGAATCATCAGTATTTGCACCATCAGCATCTGGTGTGTCATCAGGATTTGGTGACCCATCAGGATCTGATGTATGGACAAGATCTGATTCACTTTCCTCAGGTTCCTTGGTAGCTTCATTTTCAAAAATCAATCTATCATGAGAGTCTTCATTGATTCCAGCAATCTTCTTGTCATCAAAAGATACATTTATTGACTCCATGACAGTCCTTGTCCTCAAATTAAAAACTCTGAAGGCTCTTGATGCAGGATAGCCTATGAAAATTCCTTCATCAGCCTTTGTTTCAAATTTCCCTAGTTGTTCAGGATGAGTTCTGAGAACAAAACATTTACAGCCAAACACATGCAGATGCTTCAGACTTGGTTTCTTCTCCTTGAGTGACTGATAAGGAGTAACACCATGCCTGTTTATTAATGTGAGATTTTGAGTGTAGCATGCTGTGTTGACTGCTTCTGCCCAGAAATATGTAGGTAAGTTTGCTTCTTCCAACATAGTTCTGCCAGCTTCAATAAGAGTTCTATTTTTCCTTTCAACTACTCCATTTTGCTGAGGTGTGCAAGGAGCAGAGAATTGTTGAATGATTCCTTTGTACTTGCAGAACTCTTCCATTTTTGAATTCTTAAATTCAGTACCATTATCACTTCTCAGTATCTTGACTTTGTACTTTGTGGTTGTCTCAATCATTCTCACATGATCCAACAGAACTTCAGGAGTCTCATCTTTTCTGTGCAGAAAATACACCCAGGTGAATCTAGAATATTCATCAACAATTACAAGAGTGTACCTTTTCTTACTGATGGACATGATGTTGACTGGACCAAATAGATCAAGATGTAGCATGTGATATGGTTCTTAAATAGAGGATTCTGATTTACTCTGGAATGATGTCCTTCTTTGTTTTGCTTTCTGACATGCATCACAGAGTCCATCAGGAGTATATAACACTTTTGGTAATCCTCTCACTAAATCTTTCTTAACCAACTCATTGATATTGCTGAAGTTGAGATGAGAAAGCTTCTTGTGCCAATTCCAACTTTCATCTACTGAAGCTTTACTGATCAGACAGGTAGGGGAGTCATCAGTATTTGATTGAATGTTGGCTTCATATATGTTACCATGCCTGTAGCCAGTCAGTGCTATCTTGCTTGTTGTTTTACTGACTACTTCACAATGAGTGGAATAGAAGTTGACATGATAACCTCTGTCAGTGATTTGACTAATACTCAACAAGTTGTGTTTCAATCTTTTCACTAGAGCTACTTTTTCAATGATGACATTTCCAATGATTATATTGCCATATCCCAAAGTTTGTCCAATGTTGCCATCTCCATAAGACACAGTTGGGCCAGCTTTTTCCTCATATTCTGATAACAAGGCTTTGTTTCCAGTCATGTGCACAGAACATCCACTATCCATGACTAACACATTTTTCTTTTTACCCTGCAATCAGAATAGAAACACACTAGTTAGAACATTTAGGAACCCATACTTGTTGGGTTCCTTTTCCATGCAATTTATTAACTTTCACAGCAGAAGACTTTCTGACCTTAGCAGTCCTGACATGATTTACTCCATCAGGATTTGCTTTGTCAGTATCAGTATTAACAAAAGCATGTTCCAACTTGACATTCTTAATGCTACCAGAGTTTGCACTATTTTTATCAACTTTAGGCAATGGATCATAAAAGTTATAGTACAACTCATGATAATCTTTACAAGTATAAATAGAATGCCATATACTACCACAATGAAAACAGGACTTCTGTGGTTTATAAAATACTGATCTATTCCTAACATCAGACTTAGAAATATCAGCAATCTTCTTCTTACTCTTCTTACAATCAATAGCAAGATGATTAGAGTTACCACAGTTAAAACAACACTTTCTAGGTGCATTTGGGATATATTTGTAACCATTCTCTTTATTGATCCCAACTTTATCATTCCTGTTTTTCTTAACAGTAGCTTCCTTTTTCTTATCTGTCACCTCACAGATTTTATCCTTAAGCTGTTTATGAGACAATATACCTACATTCTTAGTGACTTTATTCATGACATGTTTAAACTTTATAATTTTAATTCCTTGAGTAGAAGTAGATCCTTTTTCAAAAGTAGAATTGGAATCCTTACCAAAAACAAAATTAACAGGAGTAATCTTAGATTTGGTTGTATCTAAAACATGTCTATAGGTCTTTGGACTGACTGTCTCATCAATGACAATTTTCTCTTTCAATTTCTTATCCTCATCTGACTTATATCCTAGACACTCTTTCCAATTCTTAGAGGTATTAATCTCATGAAATTTCCTACCAGAGTCTGTCCAGGTTCTGATTTTCTCATTAGCATTTTCAAGTTCCTTTTCAAGAGCAGTACATTTGGATTTCATCTCTAAATACATGTGATTCGCATTATCACATTCTTTTTGTACTTCTTGCATACGAGAAAATTCAGCTTCTAATATATCATTCCTTTTTCTAAGTTCAGACATCTCAGATAAGATCATAGTATTTTCAGCAGTTTGACTTCTAAAGCTAATATGTAAAGACTTTAGAAAACGTCTTAACTCAGAAGTATTATCAGTATCAAAATCAAAGATAGTATTTAGTACCTTATCATCAGGAGCAGAAATTACATCAGTGTTGGCCATTAGAGCATAGTTGACCACCTCAATATCAGATTCTGAGGAAGAGTCCATCCAATCCTTGCTTGATGTGATAAGTGCCTTTGTCTTCTTGCACTCAGAAGCAAAGTGACCCATACCATTGCACTTGTAGCATATAACCTTTGACTTGTCAAATTTGCTACCCTTGCTGTCCTTTTTGATATACTTATCTTTGTTTGAGTTGAAAGCCTTTTTCTGAAAGTTGCCTTGTCTTCTATTCTTCCCGAACTTCATCCTTCTGAAGTTTCTGACAATCATAGCAACCATCTCTTCCATGTCTGAGTCAGAAGAATCATCATCAGTATTGGCATCAGGATTGCCATCAGTATCTGATGAAGAGTCATCAGGATCTGACTCAATTATTCTTGATTTACTTCTAAAGACCTCCATAGCTTTTCCTTTTGATTTAGCCTCTGCTTTCAAAGCGATTGATTTTGCCTTGCTGCTTTTCTTGTTCTTTCTCTGTTGGGCTTCAAGATCATGAGTTCTTAGCATCCCATAGACTTCATCAAGAGACACAGTGTTAAGATCATACTGATGTCTAATGATCGAGGTCTGAGTGTCCCCTTCTTCAGGTAAAGCTCTTAGAAACTTGGTGTTTGAATCTTCAGTTTCATATTCCTTGTCAACTAAAGATAAACTGTTCAATAGTGTCAGAAATCTATCATATAGATCAGTTAGGCTCTGGTCTTGCATCAAATTGTTCATATTCTTGAATCAAAAGAGCCCTTCTGTTTTTCTTGACAGATGCAGATCCCTGGCACTGAGTTTCCAAAGTATCCCAGATTTCTTTTGAAGACTTACATGCAATCACTCTATTTGACATGACAACATCAAGACTACTGTGCAAGATATTCTTTATCTTTGGTTCCCTGAGTACATGAGCTTTTTCTTCTGGAGTCCATTCACTTTTAGCCTTGACCACATAATGTTCAGGTACTATATCTGTTCGTTCTACAATCCTTGTAGGAATATATGGTCCATCACGAATCCTGTCCAAATAGTCAGGATCCATAGCCTCCAGGTACATCAGCATCTTTACCCTCCATGTTGGATATTCTGATTTCTTCAAGATGGGAATCTTCATGCTTTCATACTTGGTTGTCGACATCTTTAGATCGTATCTGATTCAGAATTAAATCAGTTTGCTCTGATACCAATTGTTGCCCAGTAATAATCTATTGTAGAAGGGGGGTTGAATACAATAGTATAAGATAATCGACTTCTTAATGTATATATCACAAATATGAAAGAAAGATAACAGCTTTATTAAATCTGATATAAAACTGTTAGAAACTCTCTCAAGAAATTCTGATGTTCTTGAGAGCTGCTAGCTTACAAAAACTCTCTCAAGAAATTCTATGTTCTTGAGAGATTCTATCTTGATTCACAAATATTCGATTATGTTCACGTACATAAATCGAAACCAAAACTGAGTTTATATACTACACAGCTTCTCTATCAATGATAAGTCCTAATCAATTACAAAGATTGAAACCTATCCATAATTGATAGCTACATTCTACAAACCAGGAACCGACAGAATAAACTTCCATGTTTAACTAGACTCCAAATATAACTCGAAGTAGGAATCCTGATCAGCTTCCAGTCCTGATGATCAATCCTGATCCCAGTCCTGATATGTATCTTGATCCTGACGAGCATGCAATCCTGATGATGTCAGCAATCCTGATCAGTTGAGTCTAGCTCCTGACGATCATTGAATTCTGATCTAACAAAATGTTATCCCTTCATGACAGTATCCTGATGGCTAAGCTTGTTGTCACAGGAATGCGCTTTTGGTGACAGTAAGAAATCCCCGCTAAAGGTGCTGTCAGGATTTCCAAACTTGATGTCGGGCTAAGGTAAAGTTGTTGTCAGAAGGCTCCCGCCAATGTTGCTGTCAGAGTGAATGTATTGTCGTGACTCGTAACATGCTGTCTTCAAGTAACCTTACTGTCAGTGCTGTGACATTAATCTTTATTCTTGCCGTTCATCTTGAGTACTTCTTGAGGCTTGAACAAACTAATGAACTTCTACCAAAATGTACTAGAATCTTATTTGCAGCAAACAAAAACGGTTACAAAGACATACTCTGGCTGTGACAGTATGTTCATACTTAATAAAATTAAGTAAGTAAAATGTCTAGTTAAGTTGTCTCATAGCCATCACCCAAAAATCCTAACAATCTCCCCCAATTTGATTTTATGGATAATAACAACAAATTTACAATTAATACTAGCTGACAACTTAACTAACAAGATCAGAATCTGACAAAAGATTTTTACTTAGCTTCAGATTTCCTTTTCTGTCTTGCTTCATCCTCTCTGTTGAGAGCTTCCTTAAGAACTTCTCTGAGTCCTTCCACCAGTGCTACTTCATCAGGAGTGATAGCCTCATCTTCAATTTCATCAATATGTTTCTGGAGTGTCATGGAGAGACATACTCTAGCATCCTGAAGATCCAACCATAACTCTTTGCCAAAAGCATGAGTTTTGAACTTCAGTGTGCCATTAAAGTCTTTGAATCTGCTTCCAGGGTATGCATTCAGAGTTTTTCTCCTTGACTTATCCAACTTTGAGTCTTCACCCTTTCTTGCTTGAATAATGCTCTTTATCTCAGAAGAGCATTGCTGTTCCAATGGATGAATTGATCCAATCACCAGGAAAAGTAGGTTTTTCAGTGCACTGGTTCTAAGTTTGTGAAAGCTTCTTACTGGAATCTCTTCCCATATGAACTTGATTCTCAGAGGATTCTCAAGCATACAAGATTGGTAATTGGGTCCTTCACTTTCCATCTTGTTGGCTTTTCTGCTTTTATCCAAGAATGTGTCTTCTGTATCTTCAGTGGTTTCTCTTTCTGTAGGCTCTGAGGATTCTTCTTGACTTGGTTGGGTTTGCACCACTTCTTCAGGAACATCATCTTCATACTCAGCCATTTCTTCATCAGAATATTCAAGTAAGTGAGCAATGTCATTATCATCATATAGTGACCATTCTCCAAACTTCTGATAGAATTCTTCATCCCTCAGGGCTTTGTATGCCAACACATGGTTCATGACACTTTCAGGAACGTTGTCATAACCTTGCATTAGATTGACCATCCTTACCAAGTAGAAGTATTCAACTCTCCTTGTTTCTGTTCTCCTTTCCATTGAAAGAGTTGCTGATACAGTATATGATGACACTTCCATGGAAAAGTCCTTTTTGACCTTCACAAGTCTTGATGCATCAAACCAAAGAATATATTCAGTTGCTTCATTGTTGTTATCCAACTTTACCTCGACGCTCTTGATTTGATCAGCTTCCTTTTCCAAAAGATCCAGAGAGCTGTAGAGTTTTGATTGGATAGGTTTCTTCAAGTTTCTGCCAAGCCCAGTGGCTTTCTCCTTTCCTGAGTACTTGTGTTTTCCTTTTATTGCTTTTGAAGTCTCCTCGGGTTCAGGTTCCTGTCTAGAGAACCAGGCCTTTGCCAAGGTTTTTGTCCTCTTTGGCTTGACAGTAGGCTTGATTTCTTCTTTGACAGCATCTTTGTTGACAGTGTCCTCCATGACAATATCTTTCTGGACAGTGTCTTCTGTGACAGTCTCTATGGTGACAGTATCTTTTTCAGCATTTATACTGTCAATGGCACATCTTAAGATATTTGCCTCCAAAGCTTCAAAAATTACTGACTCCTCTTCTTCTGTTGCTTCAACATCTTCCTTTTCTTGTACAGGAGCTTCTTCCTTATTTTCATCCTGGGACTTTGATCCAACATTCCCAGAGGTGCTTCCACTAGCATTTCCTGCTTCTCCAGTTCCTCCACTACCATCCAACTCATCATCATCATCATGAGGAACCTCATAGGAGCAGCTTTCTCCTTGTTCAGCTCTGTTGGAGATTGCTTTGGAGATCATCTTCTTCATAGTAGAGCTCAGTTCCTTGTCCCTTTTCACCAGCAAGTCATAAATTGCTTTGACAGCAAGAACTCTTTCCTTGTTAGCTTTAGAGTTGAGAATCATGTTTAACACCTTTAAGATTGACTTTGACTCCATTGTTGAAGTGCCTTCTAGACTCATGTATGCACATCTCTTGCTACCACTTTTGGTGGTATCTGCATAGTAGACACAAAATGGATTGGTGTAGACTTCTGGGAGTTTTTCTGAAATTAAACTCGGTATTTGCAGATGCAAGATCTCATTGAAGGCTGTATGGTTTGCTGTGATTTTGTTCTTCATTACTGTTAGCACTCTTGCTGGAAGACTCTGCAGCAGCTGCATAGTAATGAACATGGATATTCCAGTGTTTAAGTACACATCAATAGCCCACCTCCTTTCTTCATTGATCTTTACACATACACTGGTGATTTTCTCCTTTAGAAAAGTTGAGCAGTTACTCAATCTTCTACTAGGCTCCTTCATAGCTTCATCAACTACCTTGTAGAAGTCTTCATCATGATTCTTCAGAGTACTTTCCCTGTAGTCAACCATTAGAGCATTAACATCTTTTTGGCTGAACTCTGTTCCTTCACTCCAGGTGTTTCCAGACAGGATGTATTCAGGCATCTTGTCTTTCCCTTTTCCCAACTTGTTATGCTCCTCCTTTTCTCTCCATTGCCTTTCAAGAGCACTCTCCTTTGGAGTTGGGGTTGGCTCTCTTATAGTCACAGGAGGAAGTATTGGGTTCTTGGAAGAAACAGCCTTTTGCATAGCTTCCAGGGTTTCCTTGGACATTAGAACTTTTCCTCCAGCTATCTCATATTCAAAGAGATTTTCAGCTTCCTGCATTTGCTCCCCCTTACTTCCTGAATCTCATTGAGTTCCCCTTTTTCTCTTGGCAGACACTGACCTTCCTTTAGTTCCAGGCTCCCCCTCACTCCTTGAAGCCTTCTTTGAGCCAGGCTCCCCCTGAGCAACATCCTGTTTGGGGATACCTTCTGTTCCTGATTTTGCCTTTTGAGATTATGATCTTACCTTTGTCTCCCCCTTAGGTAAGTTGGCAGCACCAAGATTTGCAGACAGAGCTTGAATGGCTTCCTGAATGGTAGAAAAACCAGAGGCCACCATGGTAGGCAGGCTGTCAATTTTGAGTTCCATGGACATACATCTGTTCTCTAGAGCATGCAACCTGGAAGATGTAGAGGGGCCACCTGATCTTAACCTTCTTGGAGGTGAAGGAAAAGAACGGGGCTCGGAGGCTGTGGGGGTTCTCACACTCTCAGTGTTTTTCTGAGTGATCTCATCACTCCTCACAACAGAACTCTCATGGCCTAAGGCCTGGACATGTGTGGCTCCCTCAATTTCACTCTGGGCATGCTCAAGTCCCTCACCTTTTGCCAGCTCATTTGGCTGCCTCTCATTTTGATGCTCGCCTCTTTTTTCTTTTATCTCTTTTTTCTTTTGCACACCCTCACTCATCCTAGATGCATGTGTATGAGCAGTACTGACATGCAAGGAAATAGATGGTTTAGAATGTTCCTTTAAGAACTGGGATAGTGGCACATCATCATCAGAGGCATCCTCAAGAAGTACAACATCAAAGTCAGGCTGTGTAGAGGTGACAGGAGCTTTGCCATGAATGTTACTGTCAGTTGGAATATTGACAGTAGGTTCCACTGCAACGTGGACAGCAGGGTTGATTGTGACAGCAACTTTAACTGAGTCCTTGACAGCAGAATCACCTGTGACAGCAACATCCACAGTGTCTTTGACAGCAACTTAGGCTATGACAGCATCTTCCCTGAGGTAAGATGCTCCTTGGAGATTGAACAAAGTACTGGTTGTTTCATTTTCTAGCAGAGTTGTACTTTGCTCTTTCTCAGTGTTTGAAGGAGTGATATCCATCTCACTTTGAGAAATGGGTTCTTGTGGACCACTTGATGGGGGCTCATCCATGAGTGAAGATGGATGATCAAAACCTGAAGGGTTGGGACTGTCCCCCTCTCTAGGTTGTGGAGAAGAAACAAATGAATGTTGATAAGTGGATTTTATATCTACTTGGAACGCTTCATATCGGCTTAAATTGATGACTTGAACTCAAGTATGTGGTGTGTTTAATGTGTTTTCATTAAGTTTTGCAGAACCAAGAGTTGGAGGTTAATTTGATTAAAATTCGGATTTTCCGGGTAGGTTGCGCAGTCTTCACTGTTTTGGCCATATCTGGAGTTCTACAAGTCCGATTCTGACGATCTTACAGCTCACGCAAAGAGAAAGGAATTCTGGACAGAAATCCCCGCGCGCCCGCGCCATTTCCCGCGCGCCCGCGCCACACTTGACAGAAAGCTCCGCGCGCCCGCGCCACTACCGCGCGCCCGCGCCAGAAAAAATACTGAAATTTGCTGTTTTGTGATCAGAAAAGGAAACATGCCATATTTGTTAGCCTTAAGACTTTATAAGTATTTGGTGGACGTTTTCTAGGGGATATACAGAGAGATATCAAGATACATACAATTAAATACGTCCACCGGTGAGGAGAACAAGAAGACGACTGATTTACGAAGATCTACTTTTCATCTAATCTTTGTATTCTTCGAAATTAGGCGATACTTTGGATTCTCGTTTGTTCTTTCTAAACCCTAGTTATTTTATTCAGTTTTCCAGACTTATTACTATCATGTTTTCATCAGAACCCACGATGATGAACGGTTCGATTATGAAGTAATCGTCGTCGTGGGATTCTAACGGATTTATTTATGGATTTTAGTAGTTAATTGTTTTAAAGATGTGTGTGTGATGGCTAATTGATTTCCTAGTATTGGTTGTGCTTATTCTTCTTGGATGCATAGCTAACATCTAAGATTGTTTGTTAATCTCTATTGATTGCGAAAGTGGATATAGAGGTTTAGAACTTGCCATGCTAGCATAGGTTTATGTATGTTTGTCATGCATGATTCGTAGGTAATTTTAACCATCTTACCTGCCCTGTGTAATCTTAATGGATAACTTGCTCGTTAAACCGTTATGTTTTCAAATCTTATAGACATATAGGGTCTAAGCATAATTGGTGTCTACCCAACTTCTATCTATTTTGTGGATGTTTGAGTAGTTTGGTATATGTATACTGAAAGGTAGCGTATACTTATTTCGTGTTATCCGATTAGTTGTCATAACTGTCACATACATTGATTAAAGACAAAAGACTTTAGATGAAGTACTTAATGAAGTTAGGATCCCATGTTTATTCTTATAAGTAAATTTACAGAAATCTGTTCTTTAGTTAATTACAAACTCATTAGTTAATTAAAACACAATCTTTGATAATTGTCTTAGCATTGAATAATAACCATACATTGTTGCATAAGTACTAAACTATTATAACCAAAGCAGTCTCTGTGGGAACGAACTCTACTTAATCCTGTATTACTTGTGACCGCGTACGCTTGCGTGATTTTGTGCGAACAAGTTTTTGGCGCCGCTGCCGGGGACTCGGTGTTATTTATATAGTTTATGTGCTTGTCTTCAGTGGTCGTTAAAGTTCACTGACTCGGATTATTCTTTCATCAATTTTACTTTGTTTGGTGAGTTTCAGGTATTCTAGTGAGCGTGTATGCGAACACGTTCTCAATCTCGTAAGGAATCACTTGAATTGAATCTAGTTATGGGAGAACCTGTAGCACCAGAAACGAAGGCTTTGAAGGACTATTCTCAGCCAAAGATCAATGACATTCAGTCGAGCATTGTCAGGCCGGCTATTGCAGCCAATACCTTCGAAATCAAGCCTGGCACGATTCAGATGGTGCAGAATTCAGTTCAGTTTGGGGGTGCTCCAACGGAAGATCCTAATATGCATATTAGGGATTTCATTGAGATCTGTGACACCTTCAAATTCAACGGAGTGTCGGAAGATGCTGTGAAGCTGAGACTTTTCCCATTTTCTCTGAGGGATAAGGCTAAGGGATGGTTGCATTCTCTACCAGCAGGTTCTATTACTACATGGGAGGATCTTGCTCAGAAGTTTCTCACTAAATTCTTCCCCATGGCTAAAACAGCTGCAATCAGGAATGCTCTTACTCAGTTTGCACAACATTCTGGTGAAACTTTATGTGAAGCGTGGGAGCGTTACAAGGAGATGCTTAGGAGATGTCCACATCATGGATTGCCCGACTGGATGGTGATTAATTGTTTTTATAATGGTCTTGGAGGTCAATCTCGACCAATGCTTGATGCGGCATCAGGTGGAGCTCTATGGGCTAAGAGCTACGAGGAAGCTTATGAGTTAATTGAGATGATGGCTGCGAATGAATATCAGAATCCTACTCAGAGATTATCACAAGGCAAAGTAGCAGGAGTTCTTGAAGTTGATGCAGCTACAGCTATAGCAGCCCAGTTGAAGGCTTTGACAATGAAGGTAGATTCTTTGACGAATTATGGAGTTCAGCAGGTGGCTAGTGTTTGTGAGCTTTGTGCGGGCGCACATGAGACGAATAATTGTGCCATATCTAGTGAATCGGCGCAGTTCGTGAGTAACTTTCAGAGACCATCACAGCCAGTTCCAGCCACCTATCATCCCAATAGCCGGAATCATCCTAATTTCAGCTGGAGAGACAATCAACAATCTCAGCAGCCTTATCAGCCATTCCAAGGTCAGCAATTTGGAGCAAAGCCTTACAATCCTCAGAATTTTCAGCAGCAGCAAGGGCAGAATTTTCAGCCACAGTATGCTCCTAGGCAACAATTTCAGCCACCAGGATTTCCGCAACAACCTCATGCTAGTGCGGGGCAGTCTTCGAATGAAAAATCTGAATTGGATGAGTTGAGAATGATAGTTAAAAGCCAGGCGGCATCGCTCAAGACTTTGGAGAATCAGATGGGGCAGTTGGCAAGTGCCTTACTCAGCAGAGCTCAGGGAACTCTTCCTAGCGATACGGAGCCTAATCCAGGAAAGACAGTTGTCCAAGAACATGTGAAAGCAGTTACCTTGAGATCGGGAAAGGTCACGGGCAATCAAAAATCAGCAGTTGAAGAAGAGGAAGAAATTCAGCAGCATCAGGTGGAACCTTCTAAGGAAAAGCCAATTTTTGATTTGGCAGCTAAGCAGTTGGACGGTGAGGCTGAAAAGAGCAAAAATTCTGCTGACAAGTCTACTTCGGAGCAGACTATTTACCCACCTCCTCCATACCCAAAGAGGCTCCAGAAGAAGACTACAGAGAGTAACCAGATCTATCCTCCTCCTCCATATCCAAAGAGGCTACAGAAGCAGAATCTTGACACAAAATTCGCCAAATTTCTCGAGGTTTTCAAGAAGTTACACATCAACATACCTTTTGCAGAAGCTCTTGAACAGATGCCGAGCTATGCTAAGTTCATGAAGGGTATTCTATCTCGGAAGTTGAAACTCGAGGATTTGGACACCGTTGCTTTGACAGAGGAGTGTAGTGCAGTTCTACAGCAGAAATTGCCACCGAAGCTTAAAGATCCGGGAAGTTTTACCATACCTTGCACTATTGGCAATCAACTTTTCAGCAAATGCTTATGTGATTTGGGAGCTAGCATTAATCTAATGCCAATGTCTGTTTTTAAGCAACTTGGGTTGCCTGAGCCGAAACCAGTTAATATGACCTTACAGTTGGCTGATCGGTCGATCACATATCCGAGGGGTATAGTGGAGGATGTCTTGGTAAAGGTGGATAAGCTGATTTTTCCTGCTGATTTTGTTATTCTTGACTTTGAGGAGGATAAGAAGATTCCTATCATCTTGGGAAGGCCTTTTCTGGCTACTGGCCGAGCGTTGATCGATGTTCAGAAAGGAGAGCTCACAATGAGGGTGAGTAATCAAAAGGTCATCTTTAATGTGTTCAAGGCTATGAAATTCCCGACAGAGGAGGAAGAGTGTTTTAGCTTGAAGATGGTTGATACGGGTCAGAGAAAGGAGTTCGATCAGCTGTTAAGCAAAAATTCGGACATGCACAAGTTTGAGCATCACATCAGTGATTCCATTGACAATTCTTCCATTCGAGATCTTTCGAATGTCAAGCTTGGAAAACTTCCACCACATTTGAAGTATGTCCTTCTGAATGATGAGTTGGTGATTTTTAAAGAGTGTGAAGATAATGTGTTGAGAAGGTGGAACAAGGATGATGAGGTAAAAGAGTGTTCTTATCAATCGACGGAGAAGCATAAACACCTTAGAGGTGTAAAGAAGAAAAAGAAAAAATCGATTGGTGGAAAAGTCAAGGTGAAGTTTGATTTGGAAAAGATGTGGGAAGAAAGCAAGAAGGTTATCAAACAATGGGTGAATGGTCCTTCTGCTAAGGACAAGTCAAATGCGATCTTCGAGCCACCATGATTTGATTCACATTTGTCCGGCTAAATGACATTAACGACAGCGCTTCGTGGAGGCAACCCATGTGTTAGGTATGTTTCTACTATCTTTCTTATTACCTTCAATGAGGACATTGAATATGTTAAGTTTGGGGGTGATGTATGGGTTTGTATAGTTAGTGTGTGTCTCATGTAGGATTCATATTGCATGTGTAGTTGTAGTTTATTCGTAGTTTTGCAGGTTCATGTCATATAGGGCATTCTGTTTGCATAGTTTTTATTTATCATGTGAGTCCATTTTAGTTGCATGCATATTTCATGATCCCGTAGGACTTGACTATTTCCGTTGGTGAGTCGATGTTGATTGGAGTGTGGTTGTGATGAATAGAGGGTTGATTAAGTTTCTAAGTATTGACTTGCATGCCAGAAACAAATCTATTTCATAAGTCTCATTGGTTGCTTTTAAATTTGATCAGACCATGCTTGTTTGGTGTTAGAATTTAACCACTTGTTTACATTTAGAATGTTGGCTAGATTCTTGAAACCTAGGAGCACTTATGTATAAGTTTGGGGGAAACCAGGGATTTCATGCTAGTTGTAATAAAGGCTAGGCGTCAAATGGCTAGTAGCCGCTCATTGGTAAAAAATGAGTAGTCTAGGGTGGATGAGAAAAAAGGCAAAGAGCACTCATTCCGAAATATAAAAAAAAGAAAAAAAAAAAAGAAGTTGTGTTAGTTGTTTTATGCAAAATTGATCAGGTTGAGCTCTTTAATACTCGAGCAATTAAGTTCTAGGGGACTTTGTGCCTAGTGACCTAAGATTTTTTTCCGGTCTGGGATCCACTAACCTAAAGCTCGCTACATGGGTATTATTGTATAAGCCTTTTGGGGTCTTAACCATTGCACGGTCAAATAAGCATGTGTATTGTGTTTAGTATGATGTTCTGTAATAAAAGCATGAATTCCTGTCTAACTCAAGTGGATATTGAGGTGTCTTTAAGTGGTTTCTTGTGTCTAGAGTTCATTCTGTTTGTAAGCTTGTGGTTGTTTTGGCTAAGAGTAGGTATGGTCTTGATTTAGTTTGGGAGTATATTGGTGAGCATCGCACACACGCACGTTTCTGTGTTTGTCTCATTGGTCGATGGGATTTTGGTCGAACTCTGTTTGGAAGACTGTGTTCTTTGAGATGTTGGCTCGTTGATTGGTTTTGGTTGGTTTGAAGGGATCGTTGCATTTTCATATTAGTTGCATACATGCATTGCATTGTTAGTTGCATGAGTAGATGGATTTTGTGGGTACATTCGCTATAGGCCCTCACGAGACCTTACTCGTCCACTAGGGCTGCCTAGGGGTTTAAAGGGCTTGTTGCATATGCCAAATGCAACCGTGATCACCTACGGAAGTGGTACTAGTTAGTTGTATATAGTTATATTATTTATGCTTGAGGACAAGCATCGGTTTAAGTTTGGGGGTGTGATAAGTGGATTTTATATCTACTTGGAACGCTTCATATCGGCTTAAATTGATGACTTGAACTCAAGTATGTGGTGTGTTTAATGTGTTTTCATTAAGTTTTGCAGAACCAAGAGTTGGAGGTTAATTTGATTAAAATTCGGATTTTCCGGGTAGGTTGCGCAGTCTTCACTGTTTTGGCCATATCTGGAGTTCTACAAGTCCGATTCTGACGATCTTACAGCTCACGCGAAGAGAAAGGAATTCTGGACAGAAATCCCCGCGCGCCCGCGCCATTTCCCGCGCGCCCGCGCCACACTTGACAGAAAGCTCCGCGCGCCCGCGCCACTACCGCGCGCCCGCGCCAGAAAAAATACTGAAATTTGCTGTTTTGTGATCAGAAAAGGAAACATGCCATATTTGTTAGCCTTAAGACTTTATAAGTATTTGGTGGACGTTTTCTAGGGGATATACAGAGAGATATCAAGATACATACAATTAAATACGTCCACCGGTGAGGAGAACAAGAAGACGACTGATTTACGAAGATCTACTTTTCATCTAATCTTTGTATTCTTCGAAATTAGGCGATACTTTGGATTCTCGTTTGTTCTTTCTAAACCCTAGTTATTTTATTCAGTTTTCCAGACTTATTACTATCATGTTTTCATCAGAACCCACGATGATGAACGGTTCGATTATGAAGTAATCGTCGTCGTGGGATTCTAACGGATTTATTTATGGATTTTAGTAGTTAATTGTTTTAAAGATGTGTGTGTGATGGCTAATTGATTTCCTAGTATTGGTTGTGCTTATTCTTCTTGGATGCATAGCTAACATCTAAGATTGTTTGTTAATCTCTATTGATTGCGAAAGTGGATATAGAGGTTTAGAACTTGCCATGCTAGCATAGGTTTATGTATGTTTGTCATGCATGATTCGTAGGTAATTTTAACCATCTTACCTGCCCTATGTAATCTTAATGGATAACTTGCTCGTTAAACCGTTATGTTTTCAAATCTTATAGACATATAGGGTCTAAGCATAATTGGTGTCTACCCAACTTCTATCTATTTTGTGGATGTTTGAGTAGTTTGGTATATGTATACTGAAAGGTAGCGTATACTTATTTCGTGTTATCCGATTAGTTGTCATAACTGTCACATACATTGATTAAAGACAAAAGACTTTAGATGAAGTACTTAATGAAGTTAGGATCCCATGTTTATTCTTATAAGTAAATTTACAGAAATCTGTTCTTTAGTTAATTACAAACTCATTAGTTAATTAAAACACAATCTTTGATAATTGTCTTAGCATTGAATAATAACCATACATTGTTGCATAAGTACTAAACTATTATAACCAAAGCAGTCTTTGTGGGAACGAACTCTACTTAATCCTGTATTACTTGTGACCGCGTACGCTTGCGTGATTTTGTGCGAACAAATGTGTAGGGAAGGAAGAAGGTGAAAGTGGAGAAGAGAATAGTGGCTGCTTCTCAGATGTAACTTGAGAAGTATCAACAGGGGAAGTGAAATTCTCACAGTGTCCTGACTCCATGTGTGTTTCTGCAAGTGGAGGCTCCTCATGAGTTGGAACAGGAGGTTGTGCAGACTCTTTACAGGTTGCCTTGGGAGACAGGCCAATTTCAATAGATGTCCCTTGTTGAGAAGGCACATCTAGAGAGGAGTTTATTTCCCTTGTTTCCTCTACAGTCTTTTGGGAGACTGCAGGGTGGATGACAGTGGTTTTGGTCCTCTTAGCTATCTTCTTCTTAGGCTCAGGAGGAACCACTGTGGGTTCTGTTGGACTACCTTCCTTATTTGCTGCATTAGGTGCAGGAACTCCCTCTTGACTCTCAACACTACCACTACCACCAGTCTCTAGGGGCCTTTTTCTGGTTTCTTGTAAGGCTAACCTCTGTACTTTGGGAAGTCTAGAGAACCTAGGCTGAGTGTATGGGGCAGAATGAGGGTTGACTGAATTGGGGTCTAATGCAGTCTCATTCTCAATAGTGAAGGTATCAAAGCCAGATGGTAATGGAAAATCAAGGTCAGAAGTGTGCCATGAACAGCTTTCCAACATCCACTTTGTACCCATGAACAAGAGAGTGAGTGAGCTTCTTGATGTAGGTGGGAATCTCATTCCATCCTGTGGTCTTGGTAGAGAACACTTTCACCATAGCATCAAACACCATACTCCACTTCTTGCGGAGATATTTCCTGTCCATTTCACCAGAAGGGTACCATTTTGTTGTTCCCTCTTCAAGAATAGGGCCAGAGTTCCCAATCTTCAAGAAGAGCTTATTTAGGGTCTCATCACTATCAAGCTCAACGTAATCCTTTCCTGGTTCTAGCACAATTCCCAGAGCTGCATTGATGCCCTGAACAGTGAGAGAATAGATGTGCTCCTTGATTTTGAACTGAATAGAGGAGATGTCACCATCTTCTTGAGCAACGGCTGTCTCCCAGAAATTTTTAATCCTGTCTAGGTCAAGAACAGGAGTGGAGGTAATTGCATACCCAAGATAAGACTTATTCATGAAATAAACAAGCCTTTTGAAACCCTCACCAACATCACTTGGAGAGTAGATGCCAGCAAAGTTAGTTTGTGAAATTGATTGTTTGGGGGCCATTTGTTTTGTTTGAGAGAAGAAGAAGAGAGAAGGCAAGAGATGAATTGCTTGGAGATAAGAGAAAGGTGAGTATTGTGTTTGCTTTTTGAGAACAGTTGAATGTTTGATGAATTTAGAGGGAAGTTCAAGCGTTTAACTGACAAAGTGGAAAAGTGAAATCGTGTCTTAACCCACTTAGCAGTCATGTGGGTTACTGGCTAATTTCTCTCTCCTCGTGGAGGATGTGTGTTCAATTTTAACGGTCCACTAATTTGACAGTAACCTGTGCGCTCAAAACAACCGTGTCAGTAACTTTGGTGTGATGACAACATGTTTTGCGTGACAGAAACATTACGCGCAAAACTTACTGTCATCGTTAAGTTCTCATATGACAGTATCTTTTACGAGTCATGATAGAAGGTTGTTTACTGTTGTCGAGAAGTTAGCTGTCAAAGAACTGTGACAACAACTTTTCTAGATGACAGCAACCTTTGCGGGAAAACAACAACTATCAGGACTTTGAATTGAAACTGTTATGAATAAAAACTTTAACTGAGGAGACACCAGTTAAACATTTACATAGTTTATTACTGATTCATTAGACATTCATAATAGCATTCAACCAGTTAAGCAATTAAGCAATACACCCAGGAAGCAAATGGAAACAGCAGAAAGAGAAGTTTTATTGATTAAATTAAATGAAGAAAGGAAAAAGCTACAATTGGTGAGATAAACTAATCAGTACAGTCTTTCTTAACCAATTCTAGTACTTCTGCCCTAACTATCTCTTCTGAGGTTCCTTCTTCCTTGAGGAGTGCTTGAAACTCCTTCTCCTCTTCTTGCACCTTAGCCTCCTCAGCGGCCTTGGCTGCAAGTTCTTTTTCCTCTTCCTCATCGAGGATATCCCATAACTCATCAAATAGTGTTTCTATCTCTTCATTGTAGGGTTCACTACCACAAGGCTTAGGCCTGTACTCAATTCCTACTTTGTTTTCCATTTTACCCTTTTTCCAAATGATTCACTAATATGGCCTAAGATTCATTTTATAGGCATACTAGGTTAAGAGGGATGTAAACGGTCAACAGTTTGGAATACCCATACAACTACCTCATATTGCAATTAAGTGATGTCTACCACTAATACAACAATCAAGGCAAAACTGACCAATTAAGGAGAATCCTTGACCAATTTCAATTTTAACAAACATGCAAGTTAGTGTCATACAAAAATCAACTTTCAAGTACAAGACTAGTACAAAGTTCAATTTTAAAAAAGTCAAAGTAAATGTGCTGTCGAAAACAGATAGAGACTTAGGCAGACAGTAATTTTTCTCAAGACAGCAACTTCTGAAGATGTTACTGTCACAAGCTTCACTTGAATAATAGAATGAAAAACTAGTAAGTTAACATACCAGATTTAGCATTCCCAATTCACTTACCAACCTGTTGAAGGTTGCTTCATCCAATGGTTTTGTAAAAATGTCTGCAAGTTGCTTTTCCGTGGGCACATAGATCAACTTCACAGTTCCTCTTTCAACATGCTCTCTTATGAAATGATGTATGATATCAATGTGCTTAGTTCTTGAGTGTTGAACAAGATTGTCTGAGATGGCTATGGCACTAGTGTTGTCACAGTAGATAAGGATATTATTTAACACTAAGCCATAATCCAACAATTGATTCTTCATCCACAAGATTTGTGCACAGCAACTTCCAGCAGTAATGTATTCAGCTTCTGCAGTAGATGTAGAAACTGAGTGTTGCTTTTTACTGAACCAGGATACCAATCTTCCACCAAGAAATTGATAGCTTCCTGTAGTGCTTTTTCTGTCAATCTTACATCTAGCATAATCTGAATCAGAATACCCCACTAGCTCAAATCCAGTGTTTTTAGGATACCAAAGGCCCAGATTAGGAGAGCCCTTAAGGTATCTAAAAATTCTCTTGATTGCTACCAAGTGTGACTCCTTTGGATCATCTTGAAACCTTGCACAGAGACATGTAGCAAACATTATGTCAGGTCTGCTAGCAGTTAGATAAAGAAGGGATCCAACCATGCCTCTGTATGCACTAGAGTCCAATTTCTTTCCTTTGGAATCTAGATCCAGACTAGTTGAGGTAGAAATAGGAGTCTTGGCAGGTTATGAATCTTCCAAGTTGAACTTCTTGAGAAGTTCCTTGACATATTTTACTTGACAAATGAAGATTCCATCATCTTTCTGAAGAACCTGTAAACCCAGGAAGAATGACAGTTCTCCCATCATGCTCATCTCATACTTATTTCTCAATAGAGATGAAAACTTCTCACACAGCCTCTCATTTGATGAACCAAAAATGATATCATCAACATAAATCTGAACCAAAATGATGTCTTTGCCATGATGCTTGTAGAATAAGGTCTTATCTACTACACCTCTTATAAACTGGTTTTCCAATAGAAAGGCAGAGAGGGTATCATACCATGCTCTTGGAGCTTGTTTCAATCCATAAAGTGCCTTGAACAGCCGATACACAAAATCATACATCTCAGCATCTTCAAAGCCAGGTGGCTGTTCAACATACACTTCTTCCTCCAACTCTCCATTTAGAAAAGCACTTTTGACATCCATTTGGAACACCTTGAAATTACAATGAGCAGCAAAGGCTAGGAAAATCCTGATAGCTTCAAGTCTGGCAACAGGTGCAAATGTCTCATCATAATCTATCCCTTCCTGTTGACAGTAACCTTTATCTACTAGCCTTGCCTTGTTTCTAGTCACATTTCCATTTTCATCCAGTTTGTTTCTGAAAACCCACTTTGTCTCAATAACTGACTTTCCTCTTGGTCTTGGAACCAACTTCCAAACATTGTTTCTTTCAAACTGGTTGAGTTCTTCTTGAATAGCAATCACCCAATCAGAATCCAACAATGCTTCATCAATTGCTTTAGGCTCCATTTGAGAAAGAAAACAAGAAAACATGTTGTTAGCAGAAACATTGTTCCTGGTCCTCACCCCAGAAGAGGGATCTCCAATTATTAGATCATTTGAGTGATCCCTGTTCCACCTAATGGTTTTGGGTAAGCTCCTTGTTTGATTTGAGACAGTAACTTCAAGTTGAGGAACTAAATCTTCACCAGGGCAATTGTCTCCACCATTTTCTTCAATGTCTCCAGAGTCACCATCAATTTGAGTATTTCCTGTGATGGTCTGTGACTGGGCTGGAGTTTGATTGACATTCTCTTCAATGACAACATCCTTTTCTGTTTCAACAGTTTGAGTAAACGTAGGTTCTTCATCAACAACTTCTTCTTCCTCCAAGTATCCTTGATTCTCAAACCTAAGAATCTGCATTTGACCTTCTTCATGCAGTCCAGGAAACTTGGTTTCATCAAATGTGACATTCACACTTTCATCAATGATTCTGTGTTCCAAAAGATAAACTCTGTAGGCAGTTCTTTCTAAAGCATACCCCATGAAAATTCCTTCAAAAGCTTTGGTGTCAAATTTCCCTTTCTTTTCATGGTTGTCTTTCATCATGAAACATTTGCTTCCAAACACATAAAAATACTTGACAGTAGGTTTCTTTTCATTTAGCAGATAGTAAGGACTGTTCCCATGAGTCTTGTTGATCAAGGTTCTGTTCTATGTGTAGCAGGCTGTGTTGATAGCTTCTGCCCAGAAGTATGTAGGTAATTTTGCATCATGAAACATAGTTCTGGCAGCTTCAATGAGAGTCATGTTCTTCCTTTCTACAATCCATTCTGCTGAGGAGTCCTTGCAGCAGAAAATTGTTGTACAATTCCTTCATCTTTGCAGAAATTACCTAGAGTGGCATTTCTGAACTCAGTCCCATTGTCACTCCTTATTATTTGAACTTTGGCATTTGGAGCTCTTTCAAGAACTCTTAAGTGATCAATGATGACTTGAGCTGCTTCATCTTTTGATTCTAGATACTTCACCCAAGTATACCTAGAATAGTCATCCACCGTAACTAATGCATATCTTTTCTTGGCTAATGATGGTACATTGACTGGTCCAAAGATATCCATGTGAATTAGTTTGAGTGGTTCAGTGTTGGTGTTGACTTGCTTTGATCTATGCACATCTTTCTTCAGTTTTCCCATTTGACAGTCCTCACACAGTCCTTCTTGACAGAATTCCTGTTGAGGTAGTCCTCTCACTAGTTCCTTCTTCATCAGCATATTCATTGTTTTGAAGTTGAGGTGTGAGAGTTTCCTGTGCCAAATCATACTGTCACCAACAGTAGCTTTACTGTAAAAACAGTAAATCTTGTCCTTCTTTGTTGATCTTAAGTCAGCAACAAACAAGCTTCCTTTTCTTACTCCTTTCAAAGAAAGGCATCCATCCTTCTTGTGATAAATGTTGCACACCATCATGTCAAAATCAACCTTGAATCCCCTGTCACTGAATTGGCTGACACTGAGCAGGTTGTGCTTCAATCCATCAACAAGTGCAATGTCATTTATGACAACATTTCCAATTTCCAAACAGTCATATCCCATTGTGTAACCCTTGCTGTTGTCTCCAAAGGTTATGATTGGGCCAGCTTTCTCTACAAATTATGACAGCAGGGTTTTATCACCAGTCATGTGTCTAGAGCAGCCACTATCAATGATCCAAGTGACATGCTCCTTATTCTTACCCTGCAAGACAAATTGTATTTAAGAGGCATATGGTACCCAATCCTTGTTGGGTCCAGTCACTTCAGTATCACAAGCATAATCATCATTTTCAACTTTAACCATCACATCAGGAATCTTCTGTTGGACTCCTTTCTTCACCCACTTATCTTTAGAATTAGACTTGGTCTTCTTCTTAGTGGATGAGGCCTTCTTAATGTTTCCAGTAGACTCAGAAGTCTCAACAGTTTGCAAGTAGGTGCATTGTTCAGAAGATGAAATAGGCAAATTAAAACAAGTACTCATGGCAGTTATCTTGCATGACATAAAATCAATGTTATTACATACTACCATAGGTCTATGCATAATGGGGGTTCTGTGTAAGTTACCATCTAGCAGAGTCACATTGTTTTTGACCTCCTTTGGTTTCTTACAAACATGAGTTAGGTGATATGAAGAGCCACAATTATTGCATAGTTTTCTAGGAGCATTAGCATTGCCATTTCCTAACTTACCATTCCTGTTTCTAGACTTGTAGGTTATTGAGTCAACAGGATGTTCTGAAGTTGCTGTCGAGCTTTTCTTGACAGTACCTTTCATACCTTCTGTCTTAACAGTAGGTTTGGAAGTTGTTGTCTTTGAAGCCCTCTTGACAGTATCTTTAGAGGATATTGTCTTGCCATTATTGACAGCATCTTTGGAACATTCTGTCATATTGTTTGGCAAAGTTACTGTCTTGGGGATTTTGACAGTATCTTTTCCGTCAACTGTTGTACTGTCATTGCCTTCAACCTCATCATCAAGTTGTTGCTTGATGAGCATGGCTTCCTCATCAAACTCAAGTTCAGAAGGTTTAAAAATTGGTTTGTTGAGTTTCTTAAGGACATGAGGTTTGACAGTAGCATCAGTTGAACAATCCTGACTAACAATTTCCTTACCAGGTCTCTTGCCATATTCAAAACCTATTCCTACCTTTTGATCATCTGTGTGTTTCTCATGATAATCCTGAAGTTGTTTGGATGAGTTTCTATAGGCTTTAATCTTGAATTCATTTTCACTAATTTCTTTCCTTAGAAACTCCTCAATTTCTTTAGCACAGACTAATTCATTTTTCAGTTTAGCATTCTCCTGTGTTAAAGATTCTAATCGATTGGTCTTTAACAAAAGCAAATCATTTTCAGAAGTGAGTTCTTCATTCAATTTAGTTAACCTAGCAACTTCTTCATTAGATGCAGTTAAACTAGTATGAACATGAAACATCTCTGCACTTAATTCCTCAACAGTTTGCTTGTATTCATCTTTAGACATATCAAGTAAGACTAGTGAGGGTACCTGACTTGGAGAGCTAGAGGAGGCCTCTTCAGATTTAGCCATAAGTGCTAAGTTCACATACTCCTCTTCCTCTTCATCATCAGAGTCATCCCAGTACTTTCCTTCAGCCACATAGGCCTTTCCTTGTCCTTTCTTGAAATGTCCACTTGACCCTTTATCCATCCTCTGATTCTGCTTTGGCCTTCTGCATTCAGTAGAAAAATGGCCAAGCTCATTGCAGTTGTAACACCTAAACTTGGATCTGTCCACCATCCATGTTTTGTATCCACCACTTGTGGCACCACCTTCAACTTTGGAGAAGTTCCCTTTGTTGAACCTTGATGTTTGACCTTGAGACTTATATGGCTTGTTTCTCTTGAATCTTATGTTCTTGAATTTCTTAGCCATGTAAGCCATGGTTGGATTATCCATCTTTTCCATTTCTTCTAAGGAGTAGAAGTCTTCATCCTCAACATCAGTTATCTGCAGTACAACTTTCTCCTCATCATCCACAACCTCTTCGATCTTAAGAGAGGGTGCTGAAGCAGGTTGAGTGATTTGAACTTCTTCACTAGGTTGAGTGATTCTTGGCACATGAGCCACTAAAGCACCTGACATATTAGCCATCTTTCCTCTGGATCCAGATAGAATAGCTCTTTTCTGGAAAAACTCAAGCTCATATGATTTAAGCACACCATATAGAGTTTCAAGAGAGATATTGTTCAGATTTCTTCCTTCTCTTATGGCAGTGACTTTGTGCTCAAGATGCTCAGGAAGTGTGAGCAAGAATTTGACATTTAATTCCTTTCTATCATAGTACTTGCCATGAATCTGTAGCTCAGTCATAAGTTTACTAAACCTCTCAAACATTGTTGTTAGGTCTTCTCCTCACTTTGCCATGAAGGCTTCATACTGTGAGATAAGGATTTGTCTTTGGTTGTCTTTCACTTCTTCACTTCCTTCACACAGCAGCTCGATCTTATTCCACATATCCTTGGCTGATGAGCACCCAATGACGTTCCCACACATGGCTTTGTCCAAAGTGAGAGCATCCAGTAAGATGAGTTGCAAGTAATCATCCAAGGCCACCTTATCTTTTTCTGGCTCCAGAAACTCCGAAGGTAATTTGTTGACCCAGTAGGCTGGAATAAGAACGTCGTCCACAGTTGAGGCTTCAATTTCTTTACGTGGCACGAAGGGACCATTCTGGAGGATTCCCAAGTATAATAGATTCGCAGCTTTGATAAACAACATGATTTTTCTTTTCCATACATTGTAGTTTTCCTTATCAAAAGCTGGAATCTTTATGCTACTTGACTTCTGCAAACTTGTCATTATCTCAGATTTGTTGAACAATCTGTCAGCTCTGATACCAGTTGTTGGTCCTTGACTATTGCAGAAGGGGGGGGGGGCGGGTTGAATGCAATACTGATAAAGCTCAATCTACGTTTCAACAACTAAAACCAAGATTAAAGATTATCAGTTTAACAATTGCAAGCACAAGTAGACACTCAAGTAATTCTCACAAAATAAATGTATTATTTATTTTGAAATGGGTTGCTACAACCTCAAGAAAAAGTGTATCTTTTCTTGAGCTTCAGTTTCTCGAGTGATTACAAAGAATGAATTGAGAGATAGACTAAGTAGGCTAAACCTATCACTTTCAATCACGGGTCTTTGTGAAGCTGCTGTCATTTTTAAGTGGCAGCTTCTTACAATTTGACTGCCCGTGATTCTTTCCTAAATTGCTATATAGACAGTTTATCAATACATTACAAAGCAATCTAGAAACATTCTATTTTAAGCTAACACAATTCAGTAGATGTAAATTTGTCATACTCTGGAATTGGTGAGCTTTGTCATGTGATCTCTCAAGCTTCAGTCGTAGTCTTGCAGACATGTTACAGTGTTGGGATGCTGCAACACGCATGTTTCTTGAACATCCAAACTGTCACGAGTTTGACTGGATTGTTTACCAATACAAATGTTATCCCTTCATGACAGTATCCTGATGGCTAAGCTTGCTGTCACAGGAATGCGCTTTTGGTGACAGTAAGAAATCCCCGCTAAAGGTGCTGTCAGGATTTCCAAGCTTGCTGTCAGGCTAAGGTAAAGTTGCTGTCAGAAGGCTCTCGCCAATATTGCTGTCAGAGTGAATGTACTATCGTGACTCGCAACATGCTGTCTTCAAGTAACCTTACTGTCAGTGCTGTGACAGTAATCTTTATTCTTGTTGTTCATCTTGAGTACTTCTTGATGCTTGAACAAACTAATGAACTTTTACCAAAATGTACTAGAATCTTATTTGCAGCAAACAAAAACGGTTACAAAGACATACTCTGGCTGTGACAGTATGTTCATACTTAATAAAAATTAAGTAAAATGTCTAGTTAAGTTGTCTCATAGCCATCACCCGAAAATCCTAACAAAACTATTATGTTATTTATATACAATAATATGTGTAATGTATATTGCTGTAGTAGCCATCAATAGTAATATAATAACCTTTGTGTGGAAGATCATCGCTGAAACTTACTATCTACAAATTAAAAATATGATTATACCCTTGCGAATTTACAAGTGAATATAAAATATAGAGATCAATGCTGAAACAGCAAATCCGGGTTCGAATCCCGGTTGCGGCAATTTTTCTTTACTTGAAATCGGAGTTGGGTTTTATTGCATACGCAGAAGCATGGATAACAATTTATTACGTATAAAACCCGTAAAACCGCATACGATTCATGGATAAATTAACGAATCGATTACTAACCTTTAAAAACGTTCCATGGATGATGTAGAGAGGCTCCTAGCAGCTGCTTCTCAAGTGTGAAGCACTCCACAAGTATCCACCAAGAGAAGATGATTCGACAGAAAAAGAAAACGGCTGAGAGAGAATTTTGGGTTGCCTCCATTTTTCTTTTTCTTATAAAATTATTAGGGTTCGAGGCTTAGGGTCTATAATAGTATATTTATAAGCAAATATTTCAGCTGAAATTTATCCTATAAAATATTATTATTATTATTATTATGAACCCTATAATTAATTAATCTCATTAATCAATTAATTAATCATTAAAACTCTTTTAATAATTAATTCTTTTTCTAAACTCTTTAGAAAATAATTCTCCCACTTAATTTAATTTCTTAAATTAAATTCTTAATTAATAATATTAAGAACACTTCTTAATTATTTTATAATTAATTAAATCATATTTAATTGATTATAAAAATGCTATCAAATATTTATTTCATAAATAAATAATGACTAGCCATTATTAATTAATTTCTTCACCATTAAATCATTCTCTTTTATGGTGTGACCCTGTAGGTTCAATATTAAGCCGGTAGTAGAAATAAATAATAATAAAACTATTTTATTATTATTTATATGAATTCTTCTAATTCATTAAATACGATTAATAAATTAATCATATTTATTCTACATCGTGAGTGATACTTCTCAGCATATCACGACTATCCGGATAATATGAATTCACTGCTTAGAATACCAAGAACCTATTCAGTGACTAGTTACCGCACAATCAATTCCTTCTACCCATCAATGTCCTGATTAAATACAAGGCATGGATCTCGTGTCAAGCCTATCTAATTTAATCATATGTTTTCCTATTCACTATGCTTAGTTCCGATTAATGCAAATTAGAAACTTCTTTCTAATTTCATTCACTCTGGCCAGAGATTCCCGAACTAGCATAAATGGAATAACATAGGACATTCTCTTCCTTCACTGGAAGGGGCAGATCCTTTATTGATCATTCACTATCTTCGTGCACAAATTCATATACCCAGAAGAGCACTAATTATTGTCCCTCGAGACTAAGAGCTAAACCAAAGTATAGTTCAGTGTACCCAAGATGACTATGATGATCTCAAGTCAAAGGACACTTGTACAACCATCATTATATGAACAACTACTGACACATAAGTGAACTCCATTAGTTGTTCAACTGATCGAGTCATGTTCAGTGAACTTATTCTATAATAAGCACCCACATACTAGCTATAGTGTCACCACACAAATGCCTATGAGAACAAACATCCTTCATAATGAAGCAAGCATAGTATGTACCGATCTTTGCGGATTAATTAAGTATCAATTAATTATCCTACGACCAGGAACTATTTAAGTTTAGTGTTATCATCTTTAAGGTCTCATTATCATGATCTAATCATAATCCATTAAAGTTTTACTTTAAACTATGGATCATCTAATTTAAACACTTTAAATAGAAAAAGCCCGTTATAAAACATATTACCATTTTATTAAATTAAACAAACTTGAATCAGATTGAACAAAGTATCTCCTAACTCATCATCCAAGATTGGATTTAGGAAACACATCTTTCAATCGGCACCTTGCGAATTTACAAGTGAATATAAAATACACACTGTTGTGGAGGATCAACGCTGAAACGACAAATCCGGGTTCGAATCCCGGCCGTGGCCATTTTTCTTTACTTGAAATCGGCTATTTTAAGACTCTCAAAAGTTTATTTTCTGTAACAATTCGTATATATATATAATTTTGATAGTGGATTGATGATAATATGCTAGGGTTAGTTATATTACTATGTAATTAAAGCTTAATCTTGGTCTCCGACATCTTGAAAATTGGTAAATTTATCTGTGTATCTATTTGGTAATGCTAATTATATGAAATTGAGGGAGTGGAACACATGATGGCCCGACTGACCCTAACCTTGCCCCGGTTACATGGAGTCAAATTGTATAAACATGTGGTGATTCAACCGGTGCATCCGTTCATGTGCCCCCCGCTACTATGTGGACCTATTGATCCCTTTCGACTAGCTGAAAGATAGGCTCTTGTGCCTTAAATCCTTGCCATCCAGGTTTGGCACTCACTCCACCCCCACCCTTTTTTTATATATGCTCCCCTATTTTGATTTTCGTTTACATTTTTTCTTTTTTTTTCAATCAATAGTGAGTTCTCTTTTATTTTTTTCTGTGATCGCCAATCTGTGTACAAATTTACTTCAAGTATTCCATGTATATAGAGCTCAACAGCTCATATAGTTTAGCGACATTTTATTAGTGCTTTTCACATAAACTCGCGACTATTTTTAAATGTCCTCTAGTGTTAATGCTCAAGATTATTGCAGGTACCAAGGACTACTTTTTCAATTTAGGCATCTGTGAGTTTCTCTTTATGAAGGCTTGAGAGATGAAGAGCGAAAACATGTTAGTTGCTGCTGTTAGAGAGCCGAAGGCTTCAAATTGGGGTTAAGATATGCTATCTTTTGATTTTTGTGCGAGACAAGATCAATAGGAGTAAATGGGGAGTGGAGATGCACAATGGGTATGATTAGGCTTTTTAGGTTGTTTTTGCAAGAAATGTCCCCATCTGGAAGTACTGCTAAGACCAATTTAAAGTAGATTTGTTTGATTTGTCCTCATGTTTAACAAATTAATTTTACCCGGTCAAAGCGCTTTGAAATGTGTGCAAAAAGTCAAGTTGTCATATAAAAAGAAACAGAGAGAGTATATGTCAAGCATTGTATATTTGTGTTGATGGTAGATGATTGATTTATTGGAATTTTATCTGTTCTATATGTAAATTATAGTACAGGTGATTCTACGTGTGAATTTGCTCATATGTCTCCCACTGCTATGTGAACTCTTTCGGCTGGCTTGTGGAGGTTGTCTCTGGTGATCCCTCTCGTCTCTAAATTACATGTCCTTATTTTCCTGAGCGTGTACTTCACTTACTTGTATTACCCTTTATGTTAACTGAAATTCCTCCCCTTGATTGGCCGTTGTGATTTGGTCTATCCTGATAGTTGAGTCACATTCTTTGCTTACTGGGATGCTAGAGCCCCGGAGATCCTGGGATCGGGCTCATTACTTGTTTGAATGTTCTGGGTTAAAATAGTCTCAGCTTGCCATAAATATACTTGTAAAGAATTAAAAGGACTAGAAGTCATGTTGTCACAACTTCATTGATATTCCTATAAATTTAGGTTGATGTTTAGCAAACTTTGATATTTTGTATACAATCACGTCTCACATGAATATGTATATTCATGAATATGACAAATTTTGTACTTAATAAAATAGTGTGAAGGAATTATAAGTATTAATTTATACATGACTTGTGTCCTTGCTTGACAATTACTTAATTATTTATTCAGAATAATCAAATAATTTTGTGTTTAGAAGTAGGATACACAGACTTAACAAAGATATTTTTGTTAAGTGCCGACGTCAATGTCTTTAATTAATGATAACACCTACTAATATTGAGGAAAGCGTTCTTTTTCTTGATTTATGGCGATGTGGGAGTAGGACACATCAGATATTATGCGCGCGTCGGAATCGTTACAACTCTGTCTCGTTTTGTTCATTATTTCAAAATAAAAACAGTAGTATATCCAAACCAAAAATTATGTATGATTTTACCTCATCTGCATTTATATCGTATGCTTTCAAATATTTTTAAAGTTATATAAAATTGCTGACAAGTTAGAAGCATATTTTGATGTGAGTATGGAAAAAGACTTGTATTATAATATGGCTATGATGTACCTGTTCCAATTGTTTAAAAAAACTCTATCTATTCCAATATTTGTTTAATTTGATTTTTCTAAATGAAACTGACTCGAGAACTAATCTTTTGTATTTTCATGAATTATAAAACTGAGTTGAATAATAGATCAAATGTATTAAATCAGCCGATCAAAATTAACTCCTAAGATTGTTTGAGTGTTGGGTCATTGTAGTAGTGTAAATGCTTTGGGACTCCAATAACACGCCACTATGAAAATCCTTCTGTTAAAAAAATTATTAAATGTCATGTGAACATACAGCCCATATATCAAATGTTAAACAAATAAGAATATACTAAATCCAATCTTAACCTTTTAGGCTATTGAAAGTTTTAAACGTTCATCCGAGTCATTTATTTTTTATACATAAGATGGAACCCTTACATTTATGCATCTCGCACTCGTAGCACGGGACAAGCAGAAAACAGTATTTTCAGTGCTAAATCAACTTTTTCAACTTTTTGTTCAGAGTCATCTCTCACGGTAACTCTTTGTTCAGAGTCATCTCTCACGGTATGAGCTATTGAGTGAAAGACATTAGATGATAATACAGACGTACAGTGAAATCAAATTAGGGTGAAAACAAATTAGGGCTTTTATCTGTTGGGCCTGAGGCGGTCTGACGTGGTATCGGCTGAGGTGTCCGGAAAATACACTTTTTTGACCAAATTAGGGCTTTTATGAATATGACTATAGAGTATAAATTATATCATAAATGTTAATTCGATTCGGTTAATGGTAGAATTGAGAAAACAGTCAACCGGCTTTTCAGTCATGATATCAATTTTTCTTTTTGTATTTTATTTTAATTTTTCATCTTGGTTTCGGGTTTCTAGATTTTTAGCCAAGCCCTCTGCTTAGTGAATTTAGGTATTCACATGTATCCACTTATATAGCAATGTTCTGTTTAGAGAAATAAAATAAAACCATCTTTCGGGGAGATGGTTGAGTGGTTGATAACTCCGGTCTTGAAAACCGACATAGTCTTGAACAAAGAACTATCGAGGGTTCGAATCCCTCTCTTTGCTTTTTGCTCGTTGAATATATTTTTTGTTTATTGGTTTTTGTCGGGTCCAAAATCTCCATCAAGAAAGAGTGGCGACTACGAGACTTTGTTATGCACCTCGCGAACATAACAAGCAGACATGTTGGCATACCATTGGTCCATTACCATGATACTGGAATTTTTTTATTTTGAGGCGGGGGGCGGGATTGATAAAGCTAATGTTGATCAGAAAGAATATTTAAAATCTTACATTGAGTTTGATAGGGCTGATAAACTTGCTAGCATGATTGCTTGTTTAAACCATCTTAGTTAAAGTGACCAAGAAAATCTGGATCCAAAGATGAAAATAACGGGGAAAACCTTAAAAAGAAATATCATGTTGTTGGTTCTTAGTTATGATGCAGTGAAGCGGGAAACAGTTCCGAGGATGTGTCATTTAAGCTGTTGCCTTAACAGATTTTTGTGCTTCATCTCTAAAACATCCAGAAACATCAACCTTGCTACCTGTAATAATCATAACCATTAACACTCCGACCTATCGCCTACAACTACAAAACCCTACAAACTACCGAAATTCACTAATACCAACACGAGATGCACGAAAAATGTAACAGTATATTCACCAAATATATTATGAACTCAAAAAAGTTACAAATACTATTTCTATCAGTGGATTATAAAATTATTATATAAAAGTTGTATTTTATTGAATACTTAATAAGTTCAAATAAGGATATTAGAATTGATAGTGTAAAGCAAAAAAGGCCAAAAACATAACAGGTAGATTATATGAACTCCATGTACAAGGGAATAATTCAATCGCGTATTGAATAATTACAAAAATGATGTATGGAAAAACAAAGACATACTTTACATCAGAGATCTATGCCGGCGAGAAGTGTCATTTTGTAAAACAAATTAGTTTCCACGAACAACTAGCGGGCTTAACGCCTGTACCGATTTTCTACAATTCTCGATTTTATTAATTACAAATTTTGAGAGCGGTAGACAAATCGATTAGTCGGCTGTTAATTAGTAGATGGACGGGCAAACTAAAGTCAAGTCACATAGTGATTTTTTAGTAGATGTACGGACAAACTAAAATCGAGTAAAATATTGGTTTTTTAAAAGTTGGTCAAAAATCGAAATTAATTGTATTTAGAAAAATAGAAAAATTAAAAATTTTAAACATTTTTTTAAAAAAAGAGTTAATAAAAATACATGACTATAATATGAGTATGCGTTATTAATTTATTGACTAAGAGAAAAATTTTATGAAGACTATTATTTTATTGGAGACTTAAATACCATATATATTGTGCAGTTAAAATATTACAAAATAGATTATATTTTGTAAATCAAAAAATTACAAAACGTATTATCTTAAAGAATGTTTTATTAAAATCACCAGTTTATAAAAATGTTGAAAATCATGTATAGTTTTACAAACTAAACTTGTATCTTCTACGAACTCAATATGTTTTGAAATGTTCTTCTTTCAAATATATATAATTTTAATTTTTTTTAATGAATTAGTGATTTTCATATAACATAATAGGCAGAATATTACATTTTGTTTGCTAGAACATATGTCTTCAAGATTTTCAATGAATACGATATTCATAAAACTGAACTCTATTAACTAATTTCTTTACAAAATTCACAATATATTGATTATTATTTCAAATTAAATTCCTCTTTCCGTTAATTTTAAGTATAGACTAATGATATATTGATATGTGGTTCATTTCTATAAACCTTAATACTTAAATATCAAAATTGGATTAATGATATATTATATTTTTTATAATTTTTTTAAACTAATTTGATGATATTAATATAAAATCAATATACTTATATAAAGGAGAAGACGGGGGCGGTGAGGTGGCGGCTCTCAAATCGCTTCGTTCTATTTTTCTAATTTTCTCAATTTTCACAATGTTTAATTAATAATTACAACTTCCTTTATTATTTTCGATTTTGTAGGAAGAAAATTGAAAATTTACAACTTCCTTTATTATTTTCGATTTTGTAGGAAGTGAATTGGAAAATTGCAATTTCTCATATTTGTAAGATCTAATGTCGAAAAATTACAACTTCCTTATTATTTTCGAATTTGTAGGCTCTTATGTTAATAATTGCAATTTTCTCTTTTATTATTTTCAAACTTGATAGAACGTTCTTTTATTGTTTTCAAACTTGATAGAACTTTCTTTGAATTAGAAAATTACAACTTCCTAATTATTTTCGAATTTGTAGGATCTTATGTTAATAATTGCAATTTTCTCTTTTATTATTTTCAAACTTGATAGAACTTTCTTTTATTATTTTCAAATTTGTAAGATTGAAGGAATTAGAAAATCACAATTTTCTTATTATTTTCGAATTTGTAGGATTTTATGTTAAAACTTCCTTATTATTTTCAAATTTGTAGGATTTTATGTTAATAATTACAATTTCCTTTTATTATTTTCAAATTTGTAAGAATGGAATTGAAAAATTACAAATTTGTAAGATTTAATGTTAATTTATTTATTACTTTCGAATTTTTAGGATCTAATGCATTATTATTTAAAACATTCTTTTGTATTTTTAGAATTTTCAATAATTATTCATATACGAACCCTAACTCAAACAATTTCTTTCCTTCTTCAGCATCTTCTTTAACGACTAAAGAGTATGCTTATAAGAAAAGTTGTATAACTTTTACAAATTACCTTAATATCTGAAAGGTAAGTTACTATTTAATACTTTTTGACTTTTAAACAGACAATGTTATTCACCTTACAAACACCTATAAATGAAAGGTCATTCATAACAAAAAAATCTACACCAAAACTTTTTTACATAGCTCCAAATCTTTACAACCATATTTACAATCAATATAACTATGGCCTACACCATGTTGGATGCTTTGAACGACAACAACTATACCTGGATGATAAGAGTACGAGTGTGTAGAATGTGGTAATATGTCAATCCAAATACTGAAGAACTGATCAGTCTTGACATGATTTTGATCGATGAAAAGGTTAATAAAACAATATACTTATAACTTATTAGTTTGTCAAATTGTATGATGTTATTAACTTTTGTAAGATATGTTGTATCACATGAAAATTTGATCCATGCTACGATCTCGAAGATTCTGGTCTCTCGGTTCAAAAATCTTTTAAAGTAAAGCTTTGTGTACAGCATCAAAAATCTGAAAGTTGTTTCAAGTACAGGGAAATATAGACCACTATCACATGGGTCTAAATTGCTCTTCATAAGCATAACGTCGCCTAAGAGATTGGAAGAAGGCATCGTCAACATATCACTACATGGATTTCAGTTCATATGTCCGGATATGATTGATGCACGTATTAATGACACCAACATACTCTCAGATTTTTTGATGTAGTAATATATTATAGTAATATATAAGTAATACTATTATATAAGTTAAAATTCAAGCTATCATGTTCTAATATTATCTTTTCTATGTTGATTTAGATGTTGTGGGCTGCTTGACCTACTTGGGTGGCATTGAAGTTGTCAAAGGCGGTTGGAAAAAAAGAGATATCAAAATTGTGACAAATTAGTAAGTTATGAATTATATTAAATTTAATATAACTGTTACAGATATCATAGTTCACAATATTAGTTCACAATTGGATAATTGGATGTGATAGTTCGTAATATCTTAAGTATGATTGAGGAATATTACAGATAAAGCAGTCATGGAATGATACATGCATACAAATCAGAATTAGCAAAAGCCATTATTTGAGTTTGCAGGTATCACTTACATTTTAAGCACCAACATTAGGCTCTGTCTCGCCTCACCACTAATTAATAGAAGGCAAACATAGAAAGAGATATATAGTTAGAGATGATCTTGCTGATTTATAAACGAATAACAAAATCAATAATATTGCTTTCAATTAAGTTAGGATACATTATCCTTCATTTTTTGAATTCTATGTAGTGTGATTCCAAAAGCATCACCTTACAAAGAAATCAATCAAAATTGTACCAAAAAAGTTCCATGAAAATTGACCAACATCGTTAAAATTAAAAACTTCTAAACCAAAGAAAACACACCTTAAATGTCATCGGATCTACTAAAAGCATGACATGACATGTATTTATGCTCATATCAATAAAACTCAAATATATTGAAATATAAAACATAAAAAACACAATCCTAATTGAAATATACAGGGGATAACAAACATTTGTTGGAACTTTTGTCAAACAGGTCAACTGCGTAATAAAATTACACACTGTAAAAAATGACTACAAAAATTGTCAAATAAAGTAAATGAAGCTATAATAATTAATATGATTGTTAAGTGATTTAGAACATTTACCTGGTTTCGTGAAATCCATATCCTTAACATGTGCACATGGAACCAAAAGACAAATCTTCACCATTAGAATACCTATATCATATAAAAAACATGAAAGTTATTTGAACATATACCTGGTTTTAGAAACTGCACATATATGAATTTATCTTATCTCAATTGAACGAATATCATTAGATATTATACAAATATTTGTTCCATTGATATTATTGATTTAATTCTTATATTAGTTTTTTAACCATTTATTTACTCTTATATGCAGACACAATTAGCTTTTCTACCGCAAGAAATAGTAAAATTTATACAAATCTAGATACACTTTATGTATCATCCCTGAAGAGAGATTTGCTCACATGTCTTCTAAATTGCAAATCAGTGGAGACTCTATCACCATAATGTCGCCTAATGAAAAAATGTTTATTAATAGGATGAACATCCAGGAATTGCCGGAAGCAGAGTGGAATGAAGACCTAAAGGTTAATTTTGCACATTTTATTTATTTATTTTGGTCCATTGTTATCACGTTTTGCTTTTAGTTTGATTCAGTTTAATTAGTAAACTACTTAACTAGGTTTAATATCCCATGTAAAGTAATTATTTCAAATAAAACACAAAAAAGGATTTTAACATATTAAAAATTAAAATCTAATTATTTAAATTTTATAAAATAAAATCAAATTATTTCAAAATTCAAACATTCGGGTTTGAATAGATTCTTTTAACATATATAATAAATCTTCATATAAAAGATAAAATGACTAGAAAAAAATTATATTTAAGTATTTAAAATTTTATTATTACGAATAATTAATATTTTTTATCAATATAAATTTTATTTTATATATATATATATATGACAATGGTATCGGTCAAAAAAAATAAAAAATCAAATTATATAATCAAAAGGAATATGTAAATAATTTATAATATTACCTACACAAATACAAATTTTAGAGAATATATTTTATTTGATAATTTATATAATTTTGTAAATATTTATTTGACAATTTTTATTCTAATATTTTTTTCATAACAAATGTATTATTTGGAAAAAAGGTCCGGTTTATTCACATTTATAGCCTATCTTGTATCCTCGTACCATTTTGCTTACGCCTCGTGGGGGTAGTTGAGTGAGTGTGGAAGTCTCTTGAAGCTTATCGTACCCCTTTGTTCTGTTCACATCATCCAATCCTCCGACAACTTTTGCAATCGGCCGCCGGAATATGCTTCAATTTGCTACCGGAATCTCATCAGACTATGATTAAAAGCTTCAAAACCATCGGGAAAGGCAGATATAATATCTCCGAAACCAAGTATGTATATTCTCAGACATCAATTTTTGTATTAGCATTGTTTTATACATTTATTAATTAATTGTTTGTTTTTTTAATTGGTGTTCGATTGGATTGGATTTTGTGTAAAAGAAGTCCGTCCCGCATCGAGACAATTGGTAAATTAAAAGGTGTTTAAATTGAATAATGTTAATTATAATCAATCGAGGGAGTGTGGGTAAGGGGTAGCGGAACACATGATGGCCCGGGTGACCCTAACCTTGCTCCGGTTACATGGAGTCAAATTGTATAAACAGGTGATTTTACCAGGTGCATCCGTTCATGTGCCCCCAGCTACTACTATTGTGGACTTATCGATCCCTTTCGACTGGTTTGAAGGGTTGGCTATCGTGCCATAAATCCTGCCAGCTAGGTTCGGCACTCCCTCCACCCCCCACCCTTTTAATTTTTTAGTTTTATTTCCGTTCATGTGCCCCCAGCTACTACTATTGTGGACTTATCGATCCCTTTCGACTGGAGTGAAGGGTTGGCTATCGCCTTAAATCCTGCCAGCTAGGTTCGGCACTCCCTCCACCCCCCACCCTTTTAATTTTTTAGTTTTATTTCCGTTCATGTGCCCCCAGCTACTACTATTGTGGACTTATCGATCCCTTTCGACTGGTTTGAAGGGTTGGCTATCGTGCCATAAATCCTGCCAGCTAGGTTCGGCACTCCCTCCACCCCCCACCCTTTTAATTTTTTAGTTTTATTTTTCTTATGATTTTTAAACAAAAATAACTACCATTAGTAAATAATGCTGAATTTAAGTACTAATTGTTTCTAATTAACCATTTTATCTTATTTTTTGTTTATTATTCATGTCCCACATCATTATGTTTGAACACTTTAATCTTATTTATATACAATGATATGTAATACCTATATTGCCGCAGTAGCACCCAATATCTCAGTTTAATACCTTTGACATAATACATGCTTGTGTATCTCAAGTGGAGGATCAACGCTGAAACGGCAAATCCGGGTTCAAATCCCGGCTGCGGCAATTTTTTTAGTACCTTGTACCCGACAGATTTTTAAAAACCTACTTTTGAACTTGTATTTTAAAAATTAGTTTCCTGGACATAAAAATAAACTCAAACAATTACATTGTTAACCCCCCCTTTTGCTGATGCGACAAATTTAATATGATAGTCCTGTAGATAGTGTCAAGTGCTGTCAAAACTTCAAAGTCATTAAAATCAAAGATGAAATGCTTTTTCCTTTGACGCAGTAGCACCCAATATCTCAGTTTAATACCTTTGACATAATACATGCTTGTGTATCTCAAGTGGAGGATCAACGCTGAAACGGCAAATCCGGGTTCAAATCCCGGCTGCGGCAATTTTTTTAGTACCTTGTACCCGACAGATTTTTAAAAACCTACCTTTGAACTTGTATTTTAAAAATTAGTTTCCTGGACATAAAAATAAACTCAAACAATTACATTGTTAACCCCCCCTTTTGCTGATGCGACAAATTTAATATGATAGTCCTGTAGATAGTGTCAAGTGCTGTCAAAACTTCAAAGTCATTAAAATCAAAGATGAAATGCTTTTTCCTTCAAAAAATGGATGGAGTGCTTTTGAATTTCTACCTCTAGCTGTCAAATCACTACATCTGCTTTGATGTGACAGTTAACATTCATCATACTAGATGGTTCTATTCCAGGACACTCATTCTCTAATTGCTAGCAACCAGTGTTATTTATATCTAAACTTCAGTTTTATAACAGGAGTCCCCACTTAGTTTAATGCAAAAACACAGATTAGTAGTTTTTAACTCAAGGTACTTGCTGTTAGTTTTATAGTTCGAAAGAATGTAGTTACTGTTAATCAGTAACCCCTCACTATGCTGATTTGCTTCGTTTTCCTTTCCATTTGAACATCATCTTCATGCATTTTCAGTCACGTAGGAAGGAAGAACACTGCCTCAACCACACCTAGTTCAGCCAGCATTGCCTGAGATGGATCATCTCTAACAACATCAAGTTGGAGACCTTCAATTGCACCACGTCACCAACATTAGCCTTCACAAGTGATGTAAGTTCTGTTTCTTGTTTTTAACCCCCCCCCCTACCAACTTTTTCTTAATAAAAATAATCTTAATTTTTGTTAATATTCACGTCCCACATCTTTATGTTTACGTACACATGTGGTAGATCATCGCTGAAACTATTAAAAAATTACATATAAATATACCTTGCGAATTTACAAGTGGATGTAAAATACACACTTGCGTAGTGGAGGATCAATGGGGTTAATCTTTTTTTTACCTTGTATTCATGGGTCAACACTGTAAATTGGCTCTGGAAGACATGTTCACATAGCAATATATGTGCTTATGTTGAATTCGTGTTTTCGTGTTGCCTCTGATGCTTGTAATATAATAACTTAATTCAAAATTTGTCCTAATCCATCAAAATGATACTTTGTTTACATTTGTGTTGAGACATTTTTAGTCTGATAGTCCTGTTGACAGTGTCAAGTGCTATCAAACTGTTTCTTATTATCAATCATCTTATTTCTTGTTCATAATTCACGTCTATTGTTATATTTAAAACAATTAGCTTATTTTTTGTTTATTATTTATGTCCCACATCATTATGTTAGAAAACTATTATCTTATTTATATACAGTGATATGTAAGATCTGTATTGCTGCAGTAGCACTCAGTAGTAATATAATAACCTTTGCATGTGGAAGATCATCGCTGAAACTTTCAAAAAAAATTAAATATAGTTATATACCTTTGCGAATTTACAAGTGGATATAAAATACACACCTTGTGGAGGATCAAATGCTGAAATGGCAAATCCGGGTTCAAATCCCGGCTGCGGCAATTTTTTATTACCTTGTAATCGGCTAATTTTAGACTCACAAATTTTTATTTTTCTGTGTATATTAAATTGAGGGAGTGTGGGTAAGGGGTAGCGGAACACATGATGGCTAACCTTGTTTCGTTTACATAGAGTCAAATTGTATAAACATGTCCCCCCCCCCCCCCCCCCCCCCAGCTATTATGTGGACCTACTGATCCCTTTTGACTAGTTGAAGGGTTGGCTTTTGTGCCTTAAATCCTGCTAGGTCAGGCACTCCCTCCACCCCCTTCCTTTTTTAAATTTGCCCCCCTATTGTGATTTTCGTATACATTTTTCTTTCAATCAGTAGTGAGTTCTATTTTCTTTTATTCTGCAATCTGTCGACAAATTTACTTCATTATTCCATGTATATGGATCTCTATAGCTCATATAATTTAGCGAGATTTTATTAGGGCTTTTTACATAAGCTCGTGACTCTTTTTAAATTTCCTCTAGTGTTAATGGTCAAGATTATTGCAGGTAGCGAGGACTACCATTTCAATTCAGGTATCTGTGGGTTGCTCCTTATGAAGGCCTGAGATATGAAGAATGAAAATATGTGCAGTTGTTTGACAACCAAGGGCTTCAGATTGGGGTTAAGATATGCTATCTTTTACTTTTTGTGTTAGACGAGTTCTATCTGAGTAAATGTGGAGTGGAGATGCACAATGGGTATGATTAGTTTTATTTTCAAGAAATGTCCCCAGCTGGAGGTTGGCTCTTGTTCCTTAAATCCCGCCAGCCAGGTTCGGCACTCCCTCCACCCCAATCCTTTATTGTGTTTTCCATTCTATTTATATATCGTTCCCCCCTAATTCAACTATTCAAGTATGTCGTTATATTTAAGAACAATTATCTTATTTAATGTTTATTATTTGTCCCACATCATTGTGTTTAAAAACTATTATCTTATTTATATACAATGATATGTAAAATCTATGATGCCGCAGTAACACCCAATAGAATTATAATAACCTTTGCACGTGGAAGATCAGCGCCGAAACTTATCAACAAACTAAATTATAAAATTATACCCTTGCGAATTTACAAGTGGATATAAAATACACACTTGTGCCTTAAATCCTGCCACCAGGTTCGGCACTCCCTCCACCCCCTGTACCCTTTTTGTGTTATTTTGTTTAGTTTTTGTTTTAATCTGTTTTACCTAGTCATTAAATGGTTTCAAACATTACATTTGTAAAAATAAAATAAAATCAATTAACCTAGTTAAAATGCCATTATTCATGTCCCACATCATTATGTTTAGAAAGTATAATCTTATTTATATACAAAGATATGTAAAAGTTATAGTGCCGCAGCACTCAATATCACTTTAATAACCTTTGCATATGGAAGATCATCGCTGAAACTATGTAATAAATATACCCTAACAAAATACTTGTGTTATCTCAAGTGGAGGATCAATGCTGAAACGTCAAATTCGGATTCAAATCCCGGCTGCGGCAAATTTTTTGTAACTGGCAGATTTTTAAAAACCTACTTTTGAACATGTATTTTAATAATTAGTTTCCTACTCATTAAATGGTTTCAAACATTACATTTGTAAAAATAAAATAAAATCAATTAACCTAGTTAAAATGCTATTATTTGTTTCATCGATCATCACTGTTTGCTGGGATGTCCCAAATGTCACATGTCAGGACTCGAGGCACGGTATGTTCTTTTCTCTGTGGTGTCTTTGTTTTACATACGCTTGGTTAAATGTTCATGATTTTGCATCAGTTTTACATTGATGAGAAATATTTTGTTTTTGCTTTTTGTCTCCCGCTGCTCTAACTTATACCCTTTGTTCTATTCATACATCATCCAATCCTCCGGCAACTTTTTCAATCGGCCGCCGGAATATGCTTCAATTGCCACCGGAATCAAAAGATACTAACTTGTTTTCTAATATCCCACCCCCCAACTTTTTCCTTCCAAACATGCAAGTTATTTTTCTTTTTCATGGTTTTTTCTTCGAACTGAAGTGTTGTCTTTTTGGTGCAGAACACGTGATGGCCCTGGGCAACCCTAGCCTTGCTCCGGGATACATTGCAGTCATATTATATAAAATAGGTGACTCGTCCAGTGCATCCGTTCATGTTCCCCTCCGCTCTTCTATTTGTGGACCTAATGATCCCCGTTCGACTGGTTCAAGGGTTGGCTCTTGTGCCGTAAATCCTGACGGCCAGGTTCGGCATTCCCACCCTTTTGCTTTTTCATTTTTCTTTTTGTTATGATTTGTTTCACCGGTCATCAAATGTTTTCAAAAAATAAAATAAAATAACCTTGTTAATATGCTAATGTTTGTTTCATTGATCTTACATTGTTTGCACTAATGTCCCAATTGTCACATGTCGAACTTAAGAAGTAGTTTGTTCTTTCTCTCTGATGTTTTTGTTTTCCGTTCTGTTGGTTTATTAATGTTCATGAATTTGCATCAGTAGTAACCTGACAAGAATTGTTTAATTGTTTTGGCTGAGTTTTGATTTGGTTGATCACAGATTAACATATCACACGTTTTTTTTTGAAAATCAAAGACCAGGTTGATAGTATATAAATGTGCATAATGATAGATAGTGGCTCATAGAAGCAGTATTTTTTAGAAGTTCTTTCGAAATTGGAGAATTAGTAAATAATGGTGTATTAAAGTACTAACTGTTTCTTATTTACCATTAATATTTTATTTTTTGTTTATTATTCATGTCCCACATCATTATGTTTAAAAAGTATAATCTTATTTATATACAATGATATGTGAAAGCTACATTGCCGCAGCACTCAATATCACTTTAATAACCTTTGCATATGGAAGATCATCGCTGAAACTTTGTAATAAAAATATTCCCTAACAAAATACATACTTGTGTATCTCAAGTGGAGGATCAACGCTGAAACGTCAAATTCGGGTTCAATTCCCGGCTGCGGCAAATTTTTTGTACCTTTTTTGTAACTGGCAGATTTTTAAAAACCTACTTTTGAACTTTTATTTTAAAAATTAGTTTCCTGATATGAATAAACTTAAATGATTACACTGTACCCCCTTTTGCCAGATAGTCCTGTAGATAGTGTCAAGTGCTTTCAAAACTTCAAAGTCGTTAAAATCAATGATCAAATACTTTTTCCTTCTAAAAAAGGATGGAATGCCTTCTAATATCTACCTCTAGCTCTCAGATCACTACATCTGCTTTGATGTGATGGTTAACATTCATCATACTAGATGGTTCAACTCCAGGGCCCTCATTCTCTAATTGCTGGCAACCAATGTTATTTATATCTAAACTTCAGTTTTATAACAGGAGTCCCCACTTATTTTAATGCAAAAACACAGATTAGTAGTTTTTAACTCAAGGTACTTGCTGTTTGTTTTATAGTTTGGAAGAAGGTAGTTACTGTTAGTCAATACATGCTTGTGTATCTCAAGTGGAGGATCAACGCTGAAACTGCAAATCCGGGTTCAAATCCCGTCTGCGGCAATTTTTTTAGTACCTTGTAACTGTCAAATTTTTAAAAACCTACTTTTGAACTTGTATTTTAAAAATTAGTTTCCTGGACATAAAAATAAACTCAAACGATTACATTGTTAACCCCCCTTTCGCCAGATATTTACTAATTTGAACTGCCACATTTGTGATGCGAAGAATTTAATATGATAGTCCTGTAGATAGTGTCAAGTGCTGTCAAAACTTCAAAGTCATTAAAACCAAAGATCGAATGCTTTTTCCTTCAAAAAATGGGTGGAGTGCTTTCGGATTTCTACCTCTAGCTGTCAAATCACTACATCTGCTTAGATGTGACAGTTAACATTCATCATACTATATGGTTCTATTCCAGGGCACTCATTCTCTAATTGCTAGCAACCAATGTTATTTATATCTAAACTTCAGTTTTATAACAGGGGTCCCCACTTATTTTAATGCAAAAACACAGATTAGTAGTTTTTAACTCAAGTACTTACTGTTAGTTTTATAGTTCGAAAGAATGTAGTTACTGTTAGTCAGTAACCCCTCGCTATGCTGATTTGCTTCGTTTCCCTTTCCATTTGAACATCATCTTCATGCATTTTCAGTCACGTAGGAAGGAAGAACAGTGCCTCAACCACACCTAGTTCAGCCAGCATTGCCTCAGATGGATCATCTCTAACAACATCAAGTTGGAGACCTTCAATTGCACCACATGACCGACATTAGCCTTCACAAGTGATGCAAGTTTTGTTTCTTGTTTTCTAATATCCCACCCCCCAACTTTTTCCTTCCAAACATGCAAGTTATTTTTCTTTTTCATGGTTTTTTCTTCGAACTGAAGTGTTGTCTTTTTGGTGCAGAACACATGATGGCCCTGGGCAACCCTAACCTTGCTCCGGGATACATTGCAGTCATATTATATAAAATAGGTGACTCGTCCAGTGCATCCGTTCATGTTCCCCTCCGCTCTTCTATTTGTGGACCTAATGATCCCCGTTCGACTGGTTCAAGGGTTGGCTCTTGTGCCGTAAATCCTGACGGCCAGGTTCGGCATTCCCACCCTTTTGCTTTTTCATTTTTCTTTTTGTTATGATTTGTTTCACCGGTCATCAAATGTTTTCAAAAAATAAAATAAAATAACCTTGTTAATATGCTAATGTTTGTTTCATTGATCTTACATTGTTTGCACTAATGTCCCAATTGTCACATGTCGAACTTAAGAAGTAGTTTGTTCTTTCTCTCTGATGTTTTTGTTTTCCGTTCTGTTGGTTTATTAATGTTCATGAATTTGCATCAGTAGTAACCTGACAAGAATTGTTTAATTGTTTTGGCTGAGTTTTGATTTGGTTGATCACAGATTAACATATCACACGTTTTTTTTTGAAAATCAAAGACCAGGTTGATAGTATATAAATGTGCATAATGATAGATAGTGGCTCATAGAAGCAGTATTTTTTAGAAGTTCTTTCGAAATTGGAGAATTAGTAAATAATGGTGTATTAAAGTACTAACTGTTTCTTATTTACCATTAATATTTTATTTTTTGTTTATTATTCATGTCCCACATCATTATGTTTAAAAAGTATAATCTTATTTATATACAATGATATGTGAAAGCTACATTGCCGCAGCACTCAATATCACTTTAATAACCTTTGCATATGGAAGATCATCGCTGAAACTTTGTAATAAAAATATTCCCTAACAAAATACATACTTGTGTATCTCAAGTGGAGGATCAACGCTGAAACGTCAAATTCGGGTTCAAATCCCGGCTGCGGCAAATTTTTTGTACCTTTTGTAACTGGCAGATTTTTAAAAACCTACTTTTGAACTTTTATTTTAAAAATTAGTTTCCTGATATGAATAAACTTAAATGATTACACTGTACCCCCTTTTGCCAGATATTTACTAATTTTAACTATCACACTTGTGATGCGACAAATTTAATTTGATAGTCCTGTAGATAGTGTCAAGTGCTTTCAAAACTTCAAAGTCGTTAAAATCAATGATCAAATACTTTTTCCTTCTAAAAAAGGATGGAATACATACTTGTGTATCTCAAGTGGAGGATCAACGCTGAAACGTCAAATTCGGGTTCAAATCCCGGCTGCGGCAAATTTTTTGTACCTTTTGTAACTGGCAGATTTTTAAAAACCTACTTTTGAACTTTTATTTTAAAAATTAGTTTCCTGATATGAATAAACTTAAATGATTACACTGTACCCCCTTTTGCCAGATATTTACTAATTTTAACTATCACACTTGTGATGCGACAAATTTAATTTGATAGTCCTGTAGATAGTGTCAAGTGCTTTCAAAACTTCAAAGTCGTTAAAATCAATGATCAAATACTTTTTCCTTCTAAAAAAGGATGGAATGCCTTCTAATATCTACCTCTAGCTCTCAGATCACTACATCTGCTTTGATGTGATGGTTAACATTCATCATACTAGATGCTTCAACTCCAGGGCCCTCATTCTCTAATTGCTGGCAACCAATGTTATTTATATCTAAACTTCAGTTTTATAACAGGGGTCCCCACTTATTTTAATGCAAAAACACAGATTAGTAGTTTTTAACTCAAGTACTTGCTGTTAGTTTTATAGTTCGAAAGAATGTAGTTACTGTTAGTCAGTAACCCCTCGCTATGCTGATTTGCTTCGTTTCCCTTTCCATTTGAACATCATCTTCATGCATTTTCAGTCACGTAGGAAGGAAGAACAGTGCCTCAACCACACCTAGTTCAGCCAGCATTGCCTCAGATGGATCATCTCTAACAACATCAAGTTGGAGACCTTCAATTGCACCACATGACCGACATTAGCCTTCACAAGTGATGTAAGTTTTGTTTCTTGTTTTCTAATATCCCACCCCCCAACTTTTTCCTTCCAAACATGCAAGTTATTTTTCTTTTTCATGGTTTTTTCTTCGAACTGAAGTGTTGTCTTTTTGGTGCAGAACACATGATGGCCCTGGGCAACCCTAACCTTGCTCCGGGATACATTGCAGTCATATTATATAAAATAGGTGACTCGTCCAGTGCATCCGTTCATGTTCCCCTCCGCTCTTCTATTTGTGGACCTAATGATCCCCGTTCGACTGGTTCAAGGGTTGGCTCTTGTGCCGTAAATCCTGACGGCCAGGTTCGGCATTCCCACCCTTTTGCTTTTTCATTTTTCTTTTTGTTATGATTTGTTTCACCGGTCATCAAATGTTTTCAAAAAATAAAATAAAATAACCTTGTTAATATGCTAATGTTTGTTTCATTGATCTTACATTGTTTGCACTAATGTCCCAATTGTCACATGTCGAACTTAAGAAGTAGTTTGTTCTTTCTCTCTGATGTTTTTGTTTTCCGTTCTGTTGGTTTATTAATGTTCATGAATTTGCATCAGTAGTAACCTGACAAGAATTGTTTAATTGTTTTGGCTGAGTTTTGATTTGGTTGATCACAGATTAACATATCACACGTTTTTTTTTGAAAATCAAAGACCAGGTTGATAGTATATAAATGTGCATAATGATAGATAGTGGCTCATAGAAGCAGTATTTTTTAGAAGTTCTTTCGAAATTGGAGAATTAGTAAATAATGGTGTATTAAAGTACTAACTGTTTCTTATTTACCATTAATATTTTATTTTTTGTTTATTATTCATGTCCCACATCATTATGTTTAAAAAGTATAATCTTATTTATATACAATGATATGTGAAAGCTACATTGCCGCAGCACTCAATATCACTTTAATAACCTTTGCATATGGAAGATCATCGCTGAAACTTTGTAATAAAAATATTCCCTAACAAAATACATACTTGTGTATCTCAAGTGGAGGATCAACGCTGAAACGTCAAATTCGGGTTCAAATCCCGGCTGCGGCAAATTTTTTGTACCTTTTGTAACTGGCAGATTTTTAAAAACCTACTTTTGAACTTTTATTTTAAAAATTAGTTTCCTGATATGAATAAACTTAAATGATTACACTGTACCCCCTTTTGCCAGATATTTACTAATTTTAACTATCACACTTGTGATGCGACAAATTTAATTTGATAGTCCTGTAGATAGTGTCAAGTGCTTTCAAAACTTCAAAGTCGTTAAAATCAATGATCAAATACTTTTTCCTTCTAAAAAAGGATGGAATACATACTTGTGTATCTCAAGTGGAGGATCAACGCTGAAACGTCAAATTCGAGTTCAAATCCCGGCTGCGGCAAATTTTTTGTACCTTTTGTAACTGGCAGATTTTTAAAAACCTACTTTTGAACTTTTATTTTAAAAATTAGTTTCCTGATATGAATAAACTTAAATGATTACACTGTACCCCCTTTTGCCAGATATTTACTAATTTTAACTATCACACTTGTGATGCGACAAATTTAATTTGATAGTCCTGTAGATAGTGTCAAGTGCTTTCAAAACTTCAAAGTCGTTAAAATCAATGATCAAATACTTTTTCCTTCTAAAAAAGGATGGAATGCCTTCTAATATCTACCTCTAGCTCTCAGATCACTACATCTGCTTTGATGTGATGGTTAACATTCATCATACTAGATGCTTCAACTCCAGGGCCCTCATTCTCTAATTGCTGGCAACCAATGTTATTTATATCTAAACTTCAGTTTTATAACAGGGGTCCCCACTTATTTTAATGCAAAAACACAGATTAGTAGTTTTTAACTCAAGTACTTGCTGTTAGTTTTATAGTTCGAAAGAATGTAGTTACTGTTAGTCAGTAACCCCTCGCTATGCTGATTTGCTTCGTTTCCCTTTCCATTTGAACATCATCTTCATGCATTTTCAGTCACGTAGGAAGGAAGAACAGTGCCTCAACCACAACTAGTTCAGCCAGCATTGCCTCAGATGGATCATCTCTAACAACATCAAGTTGGAGACCTTCAATTGCACCACATGACCGACATTAGCCTTCACAAGTGATGTAAGTTTTGTTTCTTGTTTTCTAATATCCCACCCCCCAACTTTTTCCTTCCAAACATGCAAGTTATTTTTCTTTTTCATGGTTTTTTCTTCGAACTGAAGTGTTGTCTTTTTGGTGCAGAACACATGATGGCCCTGGGCAACCCTAACCTTGCTCCGGGATACATTGCAGTCATATTATATAAAATAGGTGACTCGTCCAGTGCATCCGTTCATGTTCCCCTCCGCTCTTCTATTTGTGGACCTAATGATCCCCGTTCGACTGGTTCAAGGGTTGGCTCTTGTGCCGTAAATCCTGACGGCCAGGTTCGGCATTCCCACCCTTTTGCTTTTTCATTTTTCTTTTTGTTATGATTTGTTTCACCGGTCATCAAATGTTTTCAAAAAATAAAATAAAATAACCTTGTTAATATGCTAATGTTTGTTTCATTGATCTTACATTGTTTGCACTAATGTCCCAATTGTCACATGTCGAACTTAAGAAGTAGTTTGTTCTTTCTCTCTGATGTTTTTGTTTTCCGTTCTGTTGGTTTATTAATGTTCATGAATTTGCATCAGTAGTAACCTGACAAGAATTGTTTAATTGTTTTGGCTGAGTTTTGATTTGGTTGATCACAGATTAACATATCACACGTTTTTTTTTGAAAATCAAAGACCAGGTTGATAGTATATAAATGTGCATAATGATAGATAGTGGCTCATAGAAGCAGTATTTTTTAGAAGTTCTTTCGAAATTGGAGAATTAGTAAATAATGGTGTATTAAAGTACTAACTGTTTCTTATTTACCATTAATATTTTATTTTTTGTTTATTATTCATGTCCCACATCATTATGTTTAAAAAGTATAATCTTATTTATATACAATGATATGTGAAAGCTACATTGCCGCAGCACTCAATATCACTTTAATAACCTTTGCATATGGAAGATCATCGCTGAAACTTTGTAATAAAAATATTCCCTAACAAAATACATACTTGTGTATCTCAAGTGGAGGATCAACGCTGAAACGTCAAATTCGGGTTCAAATCCCGGCTGCGGCAAATTTTTTGTACCTTTTGTAACTGGCAGATTTTTAAAAACCTACTTTTGAACTTTTATTTTAAAAATTAGTTTCCTGATATGAATAAACTTAAATGATTACACTGTACCCCCTTTTGCCAGATATTTACTAATTTTAACTATCACACTTGTGATGCGACAAATTTAATTTGATAGTCCTGTAGATAGTGTCAAGTGCTTTCAAAACTTCAAAGTCGTTAAAATCAATGATCAAATACTTTTTCCTTCTAAAAAAGGATGGAATACATACTTGTGTATCTCAAGTGGAGGATCAACGCTGAAACGTCAAATTCGGGTTCAAATCCCGGCTGCGGCAAATTTTTTGTACCTTTTGTAACTGGCAGATTTTTAAAAACCTACTTTTGAACTTTTATTTTAAAAATTAGTTTCCTGATATGAATAAACTTAAATGATTACACTGTACCCCCTTTTGCCAGATATTTACTAATTTTAACTATCACACTTGTGATGCGACAAATTTAATTTGATAGTCCTGTAGATAGTGTCAAGTGCTTTCAAAACTTCAAAGTCGTTAAAATCAATGATCAAATACTTTTTCCTTCTAAAAAAGGATGGAATGCCTTCTAATATCTACCTCTAGCTCTCAGATCACTACATCTGCTTTGATGTGATGGTTAACATTCATCATACTAGATGCTTCAACTCCAGGGCCCTCATTCTCTAATTGCTGGCAACCAATGTTATTTATATCTAAACTTCAGTTTTATAACAGGGGTCCCCACTTATTTTAATGCAAAAACACAGATTAGTAGTTTTTAACTCAAGTACTTGCTGTTAGTTTTATAGTTCGAAAGAATGTAGTTACTGTTAGTCAGTAACCCCTCGCTATGCTGATTTGCTTCGTTTCCCTTTCCATTTGAACATCATCTTCATGCATTTTCAGTCACGTAGGAAGGAAGAACAGTGCCTCAACCACACCTAGTTCAGCCAGCATTGCCTCAGATGGATCATCTCTAACAACATCAAGTTGGAGACCTTCAATTGCACCACATGACCGACATTAGCCTTCACAAGTGATGTAAGTTTTGTTTCTTGTTTTCTAATATCCCACCCCCCAACTTTTTCCTTCCAAACATGCAAGTTATTTTTCTTTTTCATGGTTTTTTCTTCGAACTGAAGTGTTGTCTTTTTGGTGCAGAACACATGATGGCCCTGGGCAACCCTAACCTTGCTCCGGGATACATTGCAGTCATATTATATAAAATAGGTGACTCGTCCAGTGCATCCGTTCATGTTCCCCTCCGCTCTTCTATTTGTGGACCTAATGATCCCCGTTCGACTGGTTCAAGGGTTGGCTCTTGTGCCGTAAATCCTGACGGCCAGGTTCGGCATTCCCACCCTTTTGCTTTTTCATTTTTCTTTTTGTTATGATTTGTTTCACCGGTCATCAAATGTTTTCAAAAAATAAAATAAAATAACCTTGTTAATATGCTAATGTTTGTTTCATTGATCTTACATTGTTTGCACTAATGTCCCAATTGTCACATGTCGAACTTAAGAAGTAGTTTGTTCTTTCTCTCTGATGTTTTTGTTTTCCGTTCTGTTGGTTTATTAATGTTCATGAATTTGCATCAGTAGTAACCTGACAAGAATTGTTTAATTGTTTTGGCTGAGTTTTGATTTGGTTGATCACAGATTAACATATCACACGTTTTTTTTTGAAAATCAAAGACCAGGTTGATAGTATATAAATGTGCATAATGATAGATAGTGGCTCATAGAAGCAGTATTTTTTAGAAGTTCTTTCGAAATTGGAGAATTAGTAAATAATGGTGTATTAAAGTACTAACTGTTTCTTATTTACCATTAATATTTTATTTTTTGTTTATTATTCATGTCCCACATCATTATGTTTAAAAAGTATAATCTTATTTATATACAATGATATGTGAAAGCTACATTGCCGCAGCACTCAATATCACTTTAATAACCTTTGCATATGGAAGATCATCGCTGAAACTTTGTAATAAAAATATTCCCTAACGAAATACATACTTGTGTATCTCAAGTGGAGGATCAACGCTGAAACGTCAAATTCGGGTTCAAATCCCGGCTGCGGCAAATTTTTTGTACCTTTTGTAACTGGCAGATTTTTAAAAACCTACTTTTGAACTTTTATTTTAAAAATTAGTTTCCTGATATGAATAAACTTAAATGATTACACTGTACCCCCTTTTGCCAGATATTTACTAATTTTAACTATCACACTTGTGATGCGACAAATTTAATTTGATAGTCCTGTAGATAGTGTCAAGTGCTTTCAAAACTTCAAAGTCGTTAAAATCAATGATCAAATACTTTTTCCTTCTAAAAAAGGATGGAATGCCTTCTAATATCTACCTCTAGCTCTCAGATCACTACATCTGCTTTGATGTGATGGTTAACATTCATCATACTAGATGGTTCAACTCCAGGGCCCTCATTCTCTAATTGCTGGCAACCAATGTTATTTATATCTAAACTTCAGTTTTATAACAGGAGTCCCCACTTATTTTAATGCAAAAACACAGATTAGTAGTTTTTAACTCAAGGTACTTGCTGTTTGTTTTATAGTTCGGAAGAAGGTAGTTACTGTTAGTCAATACATGCTTGTGTATCTCAAGTGGAGGATCAACGCTGAAACTGCAAATCCGGGTTCAAATCCCGTCTGCGGCAATTTTTTTAGTACCTTGTAACTGTCAAATTTTTAAAAACCTACTTTTGAACTTGCATTTTAAAAATTAGTTTCCTGGACATAAAAATAAACTCAAACGATTACATTGTTAACCCCCCTTTCGCCAGATATTTACTAATTTGAACTGCCACATTTGTGATGCGAAGAATTTAATATGATAGTCCTGTAGATAGTGTCAAGTGCTGTCAAAACTTCAAAGTCATTAAAACCAAAGATCGAATGCTTTTTCCTTCAAAAAATGGATGGAGTGCTTTCGAATTTCTACCTCTAGCTGTCAAATCACTACATCTGCTTAGATGTGACAGTTAACATTCATCATACTATATGGTTCTATTCCAGGGCACTCATTCTCTAATTGCTAGCAACCAATGTTATTTATATCTAAACTTCAGTTTTATAACAGGGGTCCCCACTTATTTTAATGCAAAAACACAGATTAGTAGTTTTTAACTCAAGTACTTGCTGTTAGTTTTATAGTTCGAAAGAATGTAGTTACTGTTAGTCAGTAACCCCTCGCTATGCTGATTTGCTTCGTTTCCCTTTCCATTTGAACATCATCTTCATGCATTTTCAGTCACGTAGGAAGGAAGAACAGTGCCTCAACCACACCTAGTTCAGCCAGCATTGCCTCAGATGGATCATCTCTAACAACATCAAGTTGGAGACCTTCAATTGCACCACATGACCAACATTAGCCTTCACAAGTGATATAAGTTTTGTTTCTTGTTTTCTAATATCCCACCCCCCAACTTTTTCCTTCCAAACATGCAAGTTATTTTTCTTTTTCATGGTTTTTTCTTCGAACTGAAGTGTTGTCTTTTTGGTGCAGAACACATGATGGCCCTGGGCAACCCTAACCTTGCTCCGGGATACATTGCAGTCATATTATATAAAATAGGTGACTTGTCCAGTGCATCCGTTCATGTTCCCCTCCGCTCTTCTATTTGTGGACCTAATGATCCCCGTTCGACTGGTTCAAGGGTTGGCTCTTGTGCCGTAAATCCTGACGGCCAGGTTCGGCATTCCCACCCTTTTGCTTTTTCATTTTTCTTTTTGTTATGATTTGTTTCACCAGTCATCAAATGTTTTCAAAAAATAAAATAAAATAACCTTGTTAATATGCTAATGTTTGTTTCATTGATCATACATTGTTTGCACTAATGTCCCAATTGTCACATGTCGAACTTAAGAAGTAGTTTGTTCTTTCTCTCTGATGTTTTTGTTTTCCGTTCTGTTGGTTTATTAATGTTCATGAATTTGCATCAGTAGTAACCTGACAAGAATTGTTTAATTGTTTTGGCTGAGTTTTGATTTGGTTGATCACAGATTAACATATCACACGTTTTTTTTTGAAAATCAAAGACCAGGTTTGATAGTATATAAATGTGCATAATGATAGATAGTGGCTCATAGAAGCAGTATTTTTTAGAAGTTCTTTCGAAATTGGAGAATTAGTAAATAATGGTGTATTAAAGTACTAACTGTTTCTTATTTACCATTAATATTTTATTTTTTGTTTATTATTCATGTCCCACATTATTATGTTTAAAAAGTATAATCTTATTTATATACAATGATATGTACAAGCTATATTGCCGCAGCACTCAATATCACTTTAATAACCTTTGCATATGGAAGATCATCGCTGAAACTATGTAATAAATAATACCCTAACAAAATACATACTTGTGTATCTTAAAGTGGAGGATCAACGCTGAAACGTCAAATTTCGGGTTCATATCCCGGCTGCGGCAAATTTTTTGTATTACCTTTTGTAACTGGCAGATTTTTAAAAACCTACTTTTGAACTTGTATTTTAAAAATTAGTTTCCTGATATGAATAACCTCAAATGATTACACTGTACCCCCTTTTGCCAGATATTTACTAATTTTAACTATCATACTTGTGTATCTTAAAGTGGAGGATCAACGCTGAAACGTCAAATTTCGGGTTCATATCCCGGCTGCGGCAAATTTTTTGTATTACCTTTTGTAACTGGCAGATTTTTAAAAACCTACTTTTGAACTTGTATTTTAAAAATTAGTTTCCTGATATGAATAACCTCAAATGATTACACTGTACCCCCTTTTGCCAGATATTTACTAATTTTAACTATCACACTTGTGATGCGACAAATTTAATTTGATAGTCCTGTAGATAGTGTCAAGTGCCGTCAAAACTTCAAATTGTATAAACAGGTGATTTACCCTGTGCATCCGTTCATGTGCCCCCCGCTACTATTGTGGGACTTATCGATCCCTTTCGACTGGTTGAAGGGTTGGCTATCGTGCCTCAAATCCTGCCAACCAGGTTCGGCACTCCCTCCATCCCCACCTTTTTCGTAGACATTTTTATCTTTTTTTTAATTAATAATGAGTTCTCTAATTCTCTTTTATTTTATTCTGCAATCTGTGTACAAATTTATTTCAAGTTTTTCATGTATATAGTGCTCAAGAGCTCATCTATTTTTAGGAACATTTTAATAGGGCTTTTTACATAAACCTGTGACTATTTTTTAAGTTCCTATAGTGTTAATGGTCAAGCTTATTGCAGGTAGCAAGGACTACTATTTCAGTTTAGGTTCCTGGAGGTTTCTCTTTTATGAAGGCTTGAGAGATGAAGAGCGAAAACATTTTAGCTGCTGCTGTTAAAGAACCGAAGGCTTGAGATTGGAGCTGAGATTTGCTACTTTTTCTTTTGTGTGAGACGAGTTCTTGGAGTAAATGGGGAGTGGAGATGCACAATGGGTATGATTAGTTCTTTTTTGGTTGTTTTTGCAAGAAATGTCCCCAACTGGAAGTACTGTAAAGACTAATATAAAGTATATATTTTTTAAATTTTCTCATGTTTAACAAGTTCAATATAAAATTAATATATTAATGTATATATACTATTAATTGTAGTAGTTTGACTTGGACAAAAAATATTTTATGTAAAATGTTCTTCATTCTTGTTTGCAGGCGGAGGTGAAAATAAATTGTCAAGTAGTCCAGCAAGTTTTCGAATTGGCTGCAGGAAATTACATCAGTTGCCAATCAGCTTCCAACTAGTCAACTATACGAAGCTTCTAAACGTCTGATTCTTATTTGGTGGTGACCACGGGAAAGGAACAGCTTATGCACTACAACCTGTCTCTGTGGTCTATTCTCCTGTCTCTAGCCTCCAGATTCAGATCTCCAATGTCAAGTATGTGGAAAACGACTTTTTATTCTGTCTGTTTCATGGATCATATCTGTAACAATATATATGTCAAGTATGTGTGTACTTGTATATTTGCATTGATGGTAGAAGATGGATTTATTAGAATTTTAAATCTGTTGTATGTCTAAATTATAGTACAGGTGATTCTGCCTGTGAATTTGCTCATGTCTCCCACTGCAATGTGATCCCTTTCGACTGGTTTGTGAATTTTCGACTTTTTTTAAAATCATTGTTAAGTAAACCTCGGGCGCAGTAACCAACGACCTTGATTAATTAGTTAATCATTTAATGTGATTGCACCTATTTATATTTGGGAAAGGGATATTTCCCCTTGATTTATGGCGATGTGGGACACTTTTTATATAAAATCACGCGTTGGATCAAAGTGCTTTCTTTTCCGTCAAACCTATATTTATAACAACAAAAAGGCCGTGATTTGATTGGACAGTATTTTTAAACTCCTGCTATTTTTGAAAAACGAATTGGATTGGTGTTTATCTGAAAAACAAAAAAACCATAAGTTGATCTGAATATTCCAATCTTTGTTTAATTTGATTCCAACTAATATTTTGTATTTCATAAATTGTAAAGTTGGGTGCAATAATATATCAAATATATTAAATCACCCAATCACAAACAACGTAAACCATAACATTATTACTCGCGGATAAAAACTACTCCGTCCGTCCCAGTGAATTCTATACACTGGGATTGGGCACGTATACTAAGAAAAGATACAAAAAATGAGTAAAATTAGATGAAAAGTAAGTAAAGTGGTGGGACCTATCAATATTTAATAATAGATTTAAGATAGTGGAGGAAGTAGTGGGTGTAATAGTGATTTATATTGTTATAGAATAGAGATAATGGAGAAAGTAGCGGGTGTAATAGTGTTTTATATTATTAAAAGTTACTATTTTTGGAATATATAGAAATGAATGAGACATCCCAAAATAAAAAGTGTATAGAAATGAATGGGACGGAGGGAGTATCAAACAAGCACCTATATATCACATGCTACATGTATATAGCGCTTAGTTGGGTAAAAGTGAGCAAATGGCCGAAGGTTGAAGTCGAAACAGACTGCATGGTGGTCGTACAGGCAGTTCGAAGCAATGCAATCAAACTCTCATATCTTGGTAGTATGGTAGAGGAGTGCAAGCAAATATTATCGGGTTTCAGAGATCAACAAGTGACGTTGAAGTTTATTAAACGGTCTGCGAACAATTTAGCTCATTATGTAGCTAGCTAGACACAGTTGTTCAGTAGCTGATCGTAGTTGGAGGATGGATAATATTCATCCGGATTTTTTACATGTATTGTTTAACGATTTGAAAGTTTAATAAAATCTTCTTTCCGTGGCAAAAAAATAAAAATATAAATATAAATGATAAAAAAATATCTTTTGTTGTACATTTGTACATGAGTTATGTCTTTGCCTGATCACTTATGTTTTGTTTATAATCAAATTGTTCTGTTTTTGGAAGTAGAAGACACAAACTTGGTAAATAATAAACTGGTTTTGTGACATGTAATTCGTTAATGAGTATTTCTTTTTTGTCCGAAATTTAATTATGAATAGAGAAGGCATTTATATTTGCAAAGAATATTTGTCTTGCGACTCCAGCGATGTGGGACCAGGATTTTTTTATTCATTGTTAAGCAAACAGTCCGGGCTCAATAACAACCCCAGCCGCCTTAATTAATTAATTAATTAATCATCTAATGTGATTCAACTATGTATTTATATTTTGCAAAGGGATCTTTTTTCTTGATTTATAGCGAGGTGGGACACCGTTATTAGCATATAAAAATCGCGCGTATATAGGAATCATTAGTAATCTTTGTTTTTTTCCCCAACAAAAATACTGCTAGGTTTTTATTTAACCCGATCAAGTTACTTTAAGTTATGTAATAAACGAATGAAAGATTGTCCTAACTATCCGTCTATGATTTTACTTAACCTCATTTATCTTTTTATAAGAACGTGGTCCTTTATGGCCACATTTATGGCCACCACCTTCGCGTTCCACTAATGCGTATTCTGTATTAGTGGTGGGTATTAGTGAAACGTGAAAGTTATGCGCATTAAGGGTCACATTCCCGCAAAAGGATAAATAAGGCCCAGAGACGGTTATTTGAGACAATTTTTTCAGTTTAATTCCTAAAAATAAGCAAAAGAACTTATATAATCTCTTTTTGAATCAAAGCTTCTCTAATTATTTTTTTAAAAGTGTTCTCTCTAAAACTTTATTGTTTATTAATATATGAAAAAAGTAGTCTGAAATTAAATGGGCAACTTAACTTAAAAAAAAAAAGATACCTGACAACTATGTTTGTGTAATAAACGTAACTGTACGTTATAACTCGGTTAAATTTTGAACCTTTTTACAAATTGGATCTAGCTGTTTCTAATTTCAAAATACAAAGTTGAAATATATATATATTAACGCAAATACACCAATTTGAGTAATCCAGCCTCTTCAAAATGAATCTATACTTCTGAGAAAAATCCCAAGCTACATTGTTAACCGAGGAATTTGGTATTAACAAAGTTTGGGGTTCGTCGCCGGAATTAAGATCTACAACGGTGGTCCTTGGGTGGTAAATTCGCCGGAGTAGGGTGTTTGTGTTTGATTGGTGGCTGAGATTGCTTAGGGTTTATGTTGGCTGCCTCAGAGCTCTCCACTTTCGACCCCTTACAATGTGCCTACGTATCCCTTATATAGGGAATCAAGCCAACGTAGTTCTTGGGGAGGAAGTTTCCTCCATGGGTTTGGTCTCTGATCTTCGGAGCCCAGCCGAAGTCTTCCACTGCCTTTCCATGCTTAGACGTAGGACTTTTCCACCGCCTTCCATGTGTAAGATACCTTCCATACTTAAACACAGGACTTTCATATCTTTCCTTACTTGAACGTAGGTCTTCCGTATCTTTCCTTACTTAGAGTTTTAGCTCACTTTAGAAATGTCTAACGATAAGGCCTAGCCACAAAAGGCCCAAGGCTTATCTATGACGTCAGGACTTCATGGATAAGGAAACTTCCCCCGTCGAGGACTAGTCCTATCCATTACCAACTATTTCCTTAATTCATAAATACAGGTATAACCATGATTTATCTTAAATGTTAGACTTATCCTTGTCCCCCGAATGAGAAGCACCCACCAGATAGCAGGACAAGTGATCCCAAGTGTTTGGGTGCAAAGTGCAGGATTACTCCAAAATTGTCCAATGAGGACGCACCCATTGAGTACAAGAACAGAGCTCCCAAAGCACACAACAAGATTAACCCCACATCCCCAATGAGGACACGCCCATTGAATACGGGAGGAGGCCTTCAGTCACGGATATCCCCCTCCTAGGGCACATCCCAGGAGGGAATTTCTTCAATATTTTGCCAATGCCAAGCTAAGGGGACCATCCTTCATCATCAAGTTGCCACTTCAAAAGAAAGAGGACGCACCCTCAAGGGATGGACGGCCTAAAGGGCGCGCCCTCATCCCCATGAGGACAAGCCTCGAGTCTTCCTTGTGTTTGTCTCATGCCTCTGTCAAGCCTATCATTAATGTAGAGTTGTCAATCCATATCAAGAAGACGTGTTCTTAGGGGTTAGGCGCTCTCTCCCCTATAAGGACGAGCTCTGGACTTCAACATCATATAATCATCAAACTATTACTATCATGAGGACGCGCCCTCAAGAGGTAGAGGGCGCGCTCCTACCCTTACGAGGGAAAGCCCCAATTCTCTCTAACCCTAATTACATTCACAATTTGGATTTTACTTAACCCAATCTAACCTAAAAAACCCATTATCGAATTTTGGCTATAACATACATAAGCAAGAGTAACCAGCGTTTGAAAAGGAATTTATCATGTTCATAAATGTAAAACCGATAATGCAATGCTTATGACACACAAATATCATTCAGTATGGAAAGAGTTTTTGTTTCTTTCATCTAACATGCTGATCAAGGGAGTTCTCTCTCACTTTAGTGGCTAGAATAGCATTTATGCCATAACCTTTTGAGCATTCTGCTCTCAGAGGATTCGAGGGAGCTTCAAACATAAATAAGTCAAAGCCAACTAAGCATCTACTATTTCGAACAAAAAAACTAAGCTAAAGGTACAGATTCATGTCATTTGCTTCCTTTCGACATTGAAACATATGTTTCAATTCTTTCACATTGGTAAGTATACTCAAGCCCCCAATAAGCAGCTTGTTCCTTCGCTTGTTATACAGTGCTCTCTTTGAGCTCTTCTTATTTTACCAAGTTGAACACTGTCTGCCTCGCTGTGTGCAGAGTGGATCTGAGCACATCAATCAGAAAATAGCCTCAAAAGGCAGTCACATACTGATAAAATATATAACATATAATAGTTCCACTGCATTCAATATATTGCTGCAATTTTCAATATTAGACTACAGAAAAGACTCTTTGGATTAAACTGATACCATTTTTAAGAAGAACCAAGATATGTAATAGTATAGCATACCCATCTTAATTAAATTCATTATAAATCTTGTGTAGTGATAATATCTTTTATTCACAGAGTCTCTACTCTCTACTTATATAAGTACTGGCCAAGGAAAGCAGAAATGTCTTAAAAATGCAAAATCAAAAACCAACTAAACAACATCTGTTAAGAGTTAAAGTAAGATTTAATTGATGATTTTGAAGAAGATTAGAGAAAGAAACTGTCTTTGAGGACGAAAAATGGCACCTTATTTGTTCTTGACTGAGTTTTCGAGCGAGCCAAATCCTGCAAATACCTTGATACTGCATGCATTGGCTAACTTTGTCAAGCTTTGACAAAGCATGCATGCACCACAGTTAACAAACCAACTGTCAAGGCGATAGAAATCGTGCATTCCTTTAGAGGATAGAACCTATGTTTGTGCCCAAGAAGTATACACATATTATTACCATATGCATTAGTAAGTTCAATACATAACAAAGTTCACATATATACAAGCAAACATATATGCTTCCACAAGCAACCATAATTACAAATAGCTAACCAATAATTCAACTGTATGGCAAAATATGTAATTCTGTTCAAAATAAAGTTATATATGCACTTACAAGTAAATACTAATCCAGCATACCAATAACTAAAACTAAAACTTACATCTTTGTTCGAAATTAGAGGACTTCAAGTCATCATATTCAGAAGAATGTTAATGCCGTAGCTGCATTACATTTTCAGAAGAATAGTAAATAAGCTTAACATTTTCAGAAGAATGTTAATGCCGTAGCTGCATTACATTCTGGGTAGCGCCTATGTTCTGATCAAGCTAGCAGCTATGCACTCCAGACCAATGGACCCCAAAACTGTGCTGGTACTTTCTTGTGCCTGTATTTTATGGAGGTGAACTACTGAGTGCGACGCAAAACGCAAAATTGCATATCGGGATATGATATTTTCAATTGCCTCCTGCTCATCATACATGTGGAGCTGAGCGTATTTAGGAGTCCGACCATCTAGTCGGAACCATTGTTTATACTCTTGCCAACACTGCCACCAAAAGAGCATAGGGAATACACATTATTGTACAGCCGAAACAGTAAGATGTTGTGCCAATTCCGGGGGTGAGGACTGAAGCAGGGAAGAAGAACTTTTCCCTTGGCACAACAGACAGAGTAGGCCTTGGGACTAGAGCCTGCTTTCCTGCCATTAAATTCCGCCGCCACATTACCTACTGATACTATATAGATGATAATAAAAAGTCAATAAGTCAACTGTAAAAAGTTAGTTATATAGTATTGTATCTAGAATAATGCTAGATGCCCCAAAATAGGTACAAAAAAAGTTACAAAATACACGTGGCAGATTCTAATTCGTTGTAATAATAAATGGGCCACCTTGTTGGATATTTATGATTAAAATTTACAATAAAATTAGTTATGTTTTAGATTTTAAATAATCCTAATGTTTAGGAAACAGTTATAGTTTTTAGTGGAGATATTTGTGGGTGATGATTAAGGTTATCTATTTTGTAGGTGATTCTGTTTTATGTACGGCCTATATAAAGACTTGCAGATGTAGTTTACTTAATGGAAACAATATAAATAAACAGTGTTGTTTTGTTTACTTTTTAAATACTTTTTGATTATATTTATTTTACTTTTATCAATTATAAAATTCTAACACACCTCACCTCATTATATTTCTGGATCCCATACTTATCTTTCCTTGATCTATATTGTCGGAGCTGACTTCTTTATTCTTTCAACTGATTTTTAAACTCTTGCGCCATTCCTCTAGTTTAAGGCCACAGTATTGGATTTTTCCTATGATATCTTGATTACCAGCCTCTTGCCAACTACTTTGAACAACATTGACACAATCTTTCTCTTTGATCCACATATTTTTAAATCGAAATTGGCGTCTTTTTGGTACATACACCTTCCTATTTAACTGCAAATTCAGAGGTAGATGATCTAACGTCGAAACATCCATCATATTAACGTCAGCTAAAGGAAAAAGATCTCGCCAACCTTGAGTAGCAAAACCTTTGTCTAATCGTTCGTGTATCCACCGATCAGAGCCTCTCGACTTTTCCCACGTGAATTTATTTTCTTTAAAACCTAAATCCATCAATTGACAATCATTTACTGTGTCGGTAAAGCCCTCCATTAGCGCCCTGGGGTGTGCTCTCCCTCCTCGTTTTACATCTACAAACATGAGATCATTAAAATCGCCAATAACACACCGTGGAAAATTTGATCGCGTTGCCAAATCTCTTAACATATTCCATGACTCCAACCTTCTGTTTCTCTCCGGACATCCATAAAATCATGTGTATCTCTATCTCCCAACCTGCTCTACTTCCACTTCAATATCAATATAATGCTGACAACTATCTTTAACTTCTATTCCACCTTCATTCTTCCAGAAGAAAGCTAACCCTCCCTTATGACCATACGCATCAACATTCCAACATCCTGCAAACCCTATTTTCTTACAAATCTCCTCGACTTTATTCATTTTTGTTAATGTTTTAGAAAGAAATATTAAACCGGGGCTTATTTGATTAACAACTTCTTTAAGGAATCTACCTGCTCGTGGGTTGGCCAGTCCACGATAGTTCCATGCTAGCAAACTCATAATACTAGGCGGGCCTGGTTTCCAGGACCCGCCCCCAACAAGTTTTTGGATCGGTTTTTGCTACTTCTATGAGCGCGTTTAGGATCAATTACAACAATTTATGTTCCAAAATTCCCGCTCCCCAAATTTCCCTCCCCAATATCAATTACAGGATTCGTTGTAACCACCGTCCCCTGATCTCGTGCTGTTATTTTGAGTGACTCATCATCCCCACGACCTTCGCGCATCCTCCCGTCAACCTCCATGACACGCGCTTTTGTCTTCTCACCACCGTACGTGGCTGTTGATGACCCAGTTGTAGTATTTTTCCATGCCCATTGCCCATCACTACCCTATGCATTTCTTAGCCATCTCGCACATGTATTAGCTTTATTACTTTTTGATGAAGCTCGCAACCAAGGACCATAAGCACGGTCAACCTCTTTCTCCGAATTTGCATAGATGATGTTACAATCTCTCTCAGCATGCCCTAACATTCCACATACGAAACAGAACGTGGACAATCTCTCATATTTAAAATTAATCCAGGCCCATGTATCACCTTCCCTCTTGATCTTCATCCTTCATTTTAATGGCTTGTCTACATTTAGATTAACTCGGATTCGTACATATGGCTTCCAAATGCCATCAAAATTTAATGGATCTGATTTCACAAACTTACCCACTGAATTTCCAACATTCTTCAGTATATTGTCCAAGATAAATCCCCTTGGGATATCGTGCACTTGAACCCATATATCACTTTTATTCAATTTGACAAGATGAGGATCCTCCGTATCCAACATTCTGCAGAGCACCAACAAATTTTGTTCAAATGACCACGGTCCACCCTCCAATTTAGTTACATCCATGATATGAAAAAAGACAAACGAATACCGATGCCCCCTATGTCATAAATCTCAACCCCTTCTTTTGGCCTCCATAGTGATGCAAGGACATTCCTCATTGCTCCAAAATTTATATTCTTTTCGGTAAGAAATTTTTCGACCAACACAAAACTCTCCTTTTTATTCTGAACTTCCGCTTCTCCAACAATGATTCCCCCTTTTTCCTCATCCCCGAGTGTAAGATTTGCATACATTTCCTCCAATGACACTTTTGATCGATTCATATTTGAGATTTGAAAAGAGACTAAAAGATAAACAAAATATTCAAATCACATAAACTGAATAAACTTGTCACATAGAACAAGAGAATTTAAAAACTTGCCACTGAGAGCAAGATGGTGGTCCTAGATTAGTTACCGAACATTTTAGTAGATGGATGGGCAAACTAAAATCAAGTCAAATAGTGATTTTTTAGGAGATGTACGGGCAAACTAAAATTGAGTCAAATATTGGTTTTTTAAAAGTCGTCAAAAATCGAAATAATTGTATTAAGAAAAATAGAAAAATTAACTTTTTATAACTACTTTTTTTAAAAAAATTAATAAAAATATATGACTATAATATGAGTACGTGTTATTAATTTATTGACTAAGAGAAAAAGTTCTATGAAGACTATTATTTTATTGGAGACTTGAAGACCATATATATATTGCAGTTAAAATATTATAAAATAGATTATATTTTGTAATCAAAAAATTACAAATCGTATTATCTTAAAGAATGTTCTATTAAAATCATCAATTATAGCCGATCTTGTAACCTCGTACGATATTCTAATTTCTTATTTCTTAACAATATTCTAATTTTTAATTTCTTAACAATATTCTAATTTCTTATTTCTTAAAAAATTCACTTCATTTTATGCTTTTAAATCTCGCTGCTGCTGTATTTCTCTCTTCACTTTCTTTTCGTAGTTTAATTACTTAAAACCTTTTCAACTTTCAAGAATAAAATAAAATAAAATAAAATGATTATAAAAAATATTGATTGAAAAAGAACACAAAACAAATCAATTTAAATGAAAAATGAAGTAATAAGTGAAGGAAGGCCATAGGCCCACATAAAAACATTCGAAAGAAGTCCAGTTTATACCCAATGTTGTTGTATCCTCGTACCATTTTGCTTACACGCCTCGTGGGGGTTGTTGAGTGAGTGTGGAAGTCTCTTGAAGCTTATCGTACCCCTTTGTTCTGTTCATACATCATCCAATCCTCCGACAACTTTTTCAATCGGCCGCCGGAATATGCTTCAATTGCTACCTGAAAAACCTTCTAAACAATCGGGAAAGGGCAGATATAGTATCTCCGATATCAAGTATGTGTATTCTCATACAGCATCCTTTGTATTAGCTTTATTATTAATTTTTAATTGGTGTTGGATTGGATTGATTAACGATGATTAATATGATAGAGAGTTTAAAAGTATTTTTCTATTTTGTGTAAAGGCCTAATTAGTAAGAAGTCCGTCCCGCATCGAGACAATTGGTAAATTAAAAGGTGTTTAAATTGAATAATGTTAATTATAATCAATCGAGGGAGTGTGGGTAAGGGGTAGCGGAACACATGATGGCCCGGGTGACCCTAACCTTGCTCCGGTTACATGGAGTCAAATTGTATAAACAGGTGATTTTACCAGGTGCATCCGTTCATGTGCCCCCAGCTACTACTATTGTGGACTTATCGATCCCTTTCGACTGGTTTGAAGGGTTGGCTATCGTGCCATAAATCCTGCCAGCTAGGTTCGGCACTCCCTCCACCCCCCACCCTTTTAATTTTTTAGTTTTATTTCCGTTCATGTGCCCCCAGCTACTACTATTGTGGACTTATCGATCCCTTTCGACTGGTTTGAAGGGTTGGCTATCGCCTTAAATCCTGCCAGCTAGGTTCGGCACTCCCTCCACCCCCCACCCTTTTAATTTTTTAGTTTTATTTCCGTTCATGTGCCCCCAGCTACTACTATTGTGGACTTATCGATCCCTTTCGACTGGTTTGAAGGGTTGGCTATCGTGCCATAAATCCTGCCAGCTAGGTTCGGCACTCCCTCCACCCCCCACCCTTTTAATTTTTTAGTTTTATTTTTCTTATGATTTTTAAACAAAAATAAATAAAAATAACTACCATTAGTAAATAATGCTGAATTTAAGTACTAATTGTTTCTAATTAACCATTTTATCTTATTTTTTGTTTATTATTCATGTCCCACATCATTATGTTTGAACACTTTAATCTTATTTATATACAATGATATGTAATAGCTATATTGCCGCAGTAGCATCCAATATCTCAGTTTAATACCTTTGACAAAATACATGCTTGTGTATCTCAAGTGGAGGAGGATCAACGCTGAAACGGCAAATCCGGGTTCAAATCCCGGCTGCGGCAATTTTTTTTTGATTACCTATTAACCGGCAAATTTTAAAACCTACATTTGAACTTATATTTTTAGAATTATTTTCCTAGACATATAAATAAACTCAAACTGTTACATTATTACCCCCCTGCCAGATATGTACTAATTTGGACTGTCATACTTGTGACGCGACAAACCTAATTTGATAGTCCTGTAGATAGTGTAAAGTGTTATCAAAGCTTTAAAGTCATTAAAATGAAGGATCGAATGCTTTTGAATTTCTACCTCGAGCTTTCAAATCCCGGCTGCGGCAATTTTTTTATTACCTTGTAACCGGCAGATTTTTAAAAACCTACTTTTGAACTTGTATCCTGGACATATAAATAAACTCAAACGATTCCTGGACATATAAATAAACTAACGATTACATTGTTAACCCTCCCCTCCCCGGCCAGATATTTACTAATTTGAACTTGTATTCTGGTTATATTCAAAGAACAGGTTTGATAGTATATAAATGTGCATAACGATAGATAGTGGCTCATAGAAGCAGTATTTTTTAGAAGTTCTTTCGAAATTGGAGAATTAATAAATAATGGTGTATGAAAGTACTAACTGTTTCTTATTTACCATTAATATTTTATTTTTTGTTTATTATTCATGTCCCACATCATTATGTTTAAAAAGTATAATCTTATTTATATACAATGATATGTAAAAGCTATATTGCCGCAGCACTCAATATCACTTTAATAACCTTTGCATATGGAAGATCATCGCTGAAACTATGTAATAAATAATAATACCCTAACACAAGTGGAGGATCAACGCTGAAACGTCAAATTCGGGTTCAAATCCCGGCTGCGGCAAATTTTTTGTATTACCTTGTAACTGGCAGATTTTTAAAAACCTACTTTTGAACTTGTATTTTAAAAATTAGTTTCCTGATATGAATAAACTCAAATGATTACAGTGTACCCCCTTTTGCCAGATATTTACTAATTTGAACTATCACACTTGTGATGCGACAAATTTAATTTGATAGTCCCGTAGATAGTGTCAAGTGCCGTCAAAATTTCAAAGTCATTAAATTCAATGATCAAATACTTGTTCCTTCAAAAAAAGGATGGAATGCCTTCGAATTTCTACCTCTAGCTGTCAAATCACTACATCTGCTTTGATGTGATAGTTAACATTCATCATACTAGATGGTTCAACTCCCGGGCACTCATTCTCTAATTGCTAGCAACCAATGTTATTTATATCTAAACTTCAGTTTTATAACAGGAGTCCCCACTTATTTTAATGCAAAAACACAGATTAGTAGTTTTTAACTCAAGGTACTTGCTGTTTGTTTTATAGTTCGAAAGAAGGTAGTTACTGTTAGAGTCAGTAACCCCTCCCTATGTTGATTTGCTTCTTATTCCTTTCCATTTGAACACCATCTTCATGCATTTCCAGTCACGTAGGAAGGAAGAACAATGCCTCCACCACACCTATTTTTAGCCAACATTTCCTGAGATGGATCATCTCTAACAAAATCAAGTTGGAGACCTTCAATTGCACCACGTCACCATTTAGCCTTCACAAGTGATGTATGTTTTCTTTTTTGTTTTCTAATATCCCCCCCCCCCCCCCTTCCCACAACTTTGTCCTTCCAAACGTGTAAGTTCTTTTTCTTTTTCTTTTTCATGGTTTTTTCTTCGAACTCAAGTGTTGTCTTTTTGGCGCAGATAACAGATTACAGGTTGTATTAAAAGGTTGCTGGATCAGCGGGGTGAGATGTGAAGCATTGTACAAAGTATGTAAAGTTTATTTTGAGAGCAAACAAAGTTTCTCATGTTTAACAAGTTCAATATAAAATTAATATATTAATGTATATATACTATTAATTGTAGTAGTTTGACTTGGACAAAAAATATTTGATGTAATAAGATATTTTTCATTTCATAAAATTATTAATCTGAGCATACTTTCAGATGTTAAAATGTTCTTCATTCTTGTTTGCAGGCGGAGGTGAAAATAAATTGTCAAGTAGTCAGGCAAGTTTTCGAATTGGCTGCAGGAAATTACATCAGTTGCCAATCAGCTTCCAACTAGTCAACTATACGAAGCTTCTAAACGTCTTATTCTTATTTGGTGGTGACCACGGGAAAGGAACAGCTTATGCACTACAACCTGTCTCTGTGGTCTATTCTCCTGTCTCTAGCTTCCAGATTCAGATCTCCGATGTCAAGTATGTGGATAACGACTTTTTATTCTGTCTGTTTCATGGATCATATATGTAACAATATATATATATGTCAAGTATGTGTGTACGTGTATATTTGCATTGATGGTAGAAGATGGATTTATTAGAATTTTAAATCTGTTGTATGTCTAAATTATAGTACAGGTGATTCTGCCTGTGAATTTGCTCATGTCTCCCACTGCAAATAACAGCTGCCGCCTTAGTTAACTATTAATATTCATAGTGATAACAGCTGTTAATATTTGGTTGATCACAGATTAACATATCACACGTTTTTTTTTGAAAATCAAAGACCAGGTTTGATAGTATATAAATGTGCATAATGATAGATAGTGGCTAATAGAAGCAGTATTTTTTAGAAGTTCTTTCGAAATTGGAGAATTAGTAAATAATGGTGTATTAAAGTACTAACTGTTTCTTATTTACCATTAATATTTTATTTTTTGTTTATTATTCATGTCCCACATCATTATGTTTAAAAAGTATAATCTTATTTATATACTATGATATGTAAAAGCTATATTGCCGCAGCACTCAATATCACTTTAATAACCTTTGCATATGGAAGATCATCGCTGAAACTTTGTAAAATACATACTTGTGTATCTCAAGTGGAGGATCAACGCTGAAACGTCAAATTCGGGTTCAAATCCCGGCTGCGGCAAATTTTTTGTACCTTTTTGTAACTGGCAGATTTTTAAAAACCTACTTTTGAACTTTTATTTTAAAAATTAGTTTCCTGATATGAATAAACTCAAATGATTACACTGTACCCCCTTTTGCCAGATATTTACTAATTTTAACTATCACACTTGTGATGCGACAAATTTAATTTGATAGTCCTGTAGATAGTGTCAAGTGCCGTCAAAACTTCAAATTGTATAAACAGGTGATTTACCCTGTGCATCCGTTCATGTGCCCCCCACTACTATTGTGGGACTTATCGATCCCTTTCGACTGGTTGAAGGGTTGGCTATCGTGCCTCAAATCCTGCCAACCAGGTTCGGCACTCCCTCCATCCCCACCTTTTTCGCAGACATTTTTATCTTTTTTTTAATTAATAATGAGTTCTCTACTTCTCTTTTATTTTATTCTGCAATCTGTGTACAAATTTATTTCAAGTTTTTCATGTATATAGTGCTCAAGAGCTCATCTATTTTTAGCAACATTTTAATAGGGCTTTTTACATAAACCTGTGACTATTTTTTAAGTTCCTATAGTGTTAATGGTCAAGCTTATTGCAGGTAGCAAGGACTACTATTTCAGTTTAGGTTCCTGGAGGTTGCTCTTTTTATGAAGGCTTGAGAGATGAAGAGCGAAAACATTTTAGCTGCTGCTGTTAAAGAACCGAAGGCTTGAGATTGGAGCTGAGATTTGCTACTTTTTCTTTTGTGTGAGACGAGTTCTTGGAGTAAATGGGGAGTGGAGATGCACAATGGGTATGATTAGTTCTTTTTTGGTTGTTTTTGCAAGAAATGTCCCCAACTGGAAGTACTGTAAAGACTAATATAAAGTATATATTTTTTAAATTTTCTCATGTTTAACAAGTTCAATATAAAATTAATATATTAATGTATATATACTATTAATTGTAGTAGTTTGACTTGGACAAAAAATATTTGATGTAAAATGTTCTTCATTCTTGTTTGCAGGCGGAGGTGAAAATAAATTGTCAAGTAGTCCGGCAAGTTTTCGAATTGGCTGCAGGAAATTACATCAGTTGCCAATCAGCTTCCAACTAGTCAACTATACGAAGCTTCTAAACGTCTGATTCTTATTTGGTGGTGACCACGGGAAAGGAACAGCTTATGCACTACAACCTGTCTCTGTGGTCTATTCTCCTGTCTCTAGCCTCCAGATTCAGATCTCCAATGTCAAGTATGTGGAAAACGACTTTTTATTCTGTCTGTTTCATGGATCATATCTGTAACAATATATATGTCAAGTATGTGTGTACTTGTATATTTGCATTGATGGTAGAAGATGGATTTATTAGAATTTTAAATCTGTTGTATGTCTAAATTATAGTACAGGTGATTCTGCCTGTGAATTTGCTCATGTCTCCCACTGCAAATAACAGCTGCCGCCTTAGTTAACTACTAATATTCATAGTGATAACACCTGTTAATATTTGGGAAAGGGATCCTTTCTCTTGATTTATGGCGATGTGGGACACATGGATATTAATAAACCACGCGCTGAGTAAACGAATTGGGTTGTGTTATATTAATAAAAATGAATAATTTTGTACTTAAATTAAATATTGTGAAGAAGTTTATTTATGCACGACTTGTGTCCTTGGTTGCCTATATTACAAGTAGACAACTAGTAGTACAAACTTTGCAAAAGTATTCTTGGCCTATTAATTAATCATTTAATGTGATTGCACCTATTTATATTTGGGAAAGGGATATTTCCCCTTCACTTAGGCGATGTGGGACACTTTTTATATAAAATCACGCGTTGGATCAAAGCGTTTTATTTTTCGTCAAAACCTATTTTATAATAACACCAACATTTGAAGTTTTTCCGTCAAGGTTATTTTTATAACAACAAAAAGGCCAAGATAAAATGATCTGATTTGATTAGACAACTCCTGCTATTTTTGAAAAACGAATTGGGTTGTGTTGGTTGAATCCACCCCTCTGAAAAACAAAAAACCATAAGCATATATTTGGTTGAATTCGGCTCGTTTTGCTCGGGATCGGCTCGAGCTCGGCTCGAACTCGTTAAACTCGGCTCGATTCGTTTAACTAATTATAAATTGTGAATTTCATAATATCCTTAACAATTTGAATATGTTAAATAAAACTTAATTGCGATCTATTTTAGTTATTTTGTGGTTGTACAAGGAATTGTATTTGTTATATCTAAAAGGTATACCATCAACGTACAACCAAAAGTTAAACTCTTTATATCCAATCCAAATTAGTTTTTCATTATTAAAATTTATAAGTTGCATTAATAAAATTACAAAAGAAAGTGAATAGAGAAAAAGAGTTTGTTTTATTAATTTATTATATAATATTATTTAAAAGTGGCTCGTACCTCTTAAAATTGAGGAGAAATATGAGATTTTTAGTGAATTTAAGGTTAATAAGAGTATCTTGGAATAAAAAGTTGTTAGCCTCCTCAAATTTTAAATTAAAAGCCAAGATAGAGAGGCTCTACGTTGGTGATAAAATTGTTTTATTTTAACTATTGTTATTAGGTAAAGTGAGTAAGGTTTGATTACTCATAAATACAAATATTAACCTAATATAATTATTATAAGAAAATAAATTAACTTTAGTATTGAAATTCAAACATAATAGTGTATTCTTAATATGTGATTTTAGGCGTGAGACTGTAAATCGGGTAAGTAATTTTAAAAATTGGATTTGGTTGCGTATAAAAGTACGAACTATAAGTGAACAACTCGACTCGACTCGAGTTCGGTTTGTGTTCGGCTCGACTCGAAATGTTCGTGAACAAACTCGTGTTCGACTCGTTTATTAACGAGCCGATCTTGAACATCACTTTTCGTTCGATTAGAAAACTCGGCTCGACTCTGTTCGTTTTAAAAAAAATCAAGCTCGGCTCGATTTGGACAAAACTCGGCTCGGCTCTGTTCGTTTACAGCCCTAATGGCCACCACCTTCGCGTTCCACTAATGCGTATTCTGTATTAGTGGTGGGTATTAGTGGAACGCGAAAATTATGCGCATTAAGGGTCACATTCCCGCAAAAGGATAAATAAGGCCCATAGACGGTTATTTGAAACAATTTTTTCAGTTTAATTCCTAAAAATAAGCAAAAGAACTTATATAATCTCTTTTTCAATCAAAGCTTCTCTAATTAATTTTTTAAAAGTGTTCTCTCTAAAACTTTATTGTTTATTAATATACGAAAAAAGTAGTCTGAAATTAAATGAGCAACTTAACTTAAAAAAAAAAGATACCTGACAACTATGTTTGTGTAATAAACGTAACTGTACGTTATAACTCGGTTAAATTTTGAACCTTTTTACAAATTGGATCTAGCTGTTTCTAATTCAAAATACAAAGTTGAAATATATATATTAACGCAAATACACCAATTTGAGTAATCCAGCCTCTTCAAAATGAATCTATACTTCTGAGAAAAATCCCAAGCTACATTGTTAACAGAGGAATTTGGTATTAACAAAGTTTGGGGTTCGTCGCCGGAATTAAGATCTACAACGGTGGTCCTTGGGTGGTAAATTCGCCGGAGTAGGGTGTTTGTGTTTGATTGGTGGCTGAGATTGCTTAGGGTTTATGCTGGCTGCCTCAGAGCTTTCCACTTTCGACCCCTTACAATGTGCCTACGTATCCCTTATATAGGGGATCAAGCCAACGTAGTTCTTGGGGAGGAAGTTTCCTCCATGGGTTTGGTCTCTGATCTTCGGAGCCCAGCCGAAGTCTTCCACTGCCTTTCCATGCTTAGACGTAGGACTTTTCCACCGCCTTCCATGTGTAAGATACCTTCCATACTTAAACACAGGACTTTCATATCTTTCCTTACTTGAACGTAGGTCTTCCGTATCTTTCCTTACTTAGAGTTTTAGCTCACTTTAGAAATGTCTAACGATAAGGCCTAGCCACAAAAGGCCCAAGGCTTATCTATGACGTCAGGACTTCATGGATAAGGAAACTTCCCCCGTCGAGAACTAGTCCTATCCATTACCAACTATTTCCTTAATTCATAAATACAGGTATAACCATGATTTATCTTAAATGTTAGACTCATCCTTGTCCCCCGAATGAGAAGCACCCACCAGATAGCAGGACAAGTGATCCCAAGTGTTTGGGTGCAAAGTGCAGTATTACTCCAAAATTCTCCAATGAGGACGCGCCCATTGAGTACAGGAACAGAGCTCCCAAAGCACACACCAAGATTAACCCCACATCCCCAATGAGGACGCGCCCATTGAATACGGGAGGAGGCCTTCAGTCACGGATATCCCCCTCCTAGAGCACATCCTAGGAGGGAATTTCTTCAATATTTTGCCAATGTCAAGCCAAGGGGACCATCCTTCATCATCAAGTTGCCACTTCAAAAGAAAGAGGACGCGCCCTCAAGGGATGGACGGCCTAAAGGGCGCGCCCTCATCCCCATGAGGACAAGCCTCGAGTCTTCCTTGTGTTTGTCTCATGCCTCTGTCAAGCCTATCATTAATGTAGAGTTGTCAATCCATATCAAGAAGACGTGTTCTTAGGGGTTAGGCGCTCTCTCCCCTATAAGGACGAGCTCTGGACTTCAACATCATATAATCATCAAACTATTACTATCATGAGGACGCGCCCTCAAGAGGTAGAGGGGCGCTCCTACCCTTACGAGGGAAAGCCCCAATTCTCTCTAACCCTAATTACATTCACAATTTGGATTTTACTTAACCCAATCTAACCTAAAAAACCCATTATCGAATTTTGGCTATAACATACATAAGCAAGAGTAACCAGCGTTTGAAAAGGAATTTATCATGTTCATAAATGTAAAACCGATAATGCAATGCTTATGACACACTAATATCATTCAGTATGGAAAGAGTTTTTGTTTCTTTCATCTAACATGCTGATCAAGGGAGTTCTCTCTCACTTTAGTGGCTAGAATAGCATTTACGCCATAACCTTTCGAGCATTCTGCTCTCAGAGGATTCGAGGGAGCTTCAAACATAAATAAGTCAAAGCCAACTAAGCATCTACTATTTCGAACAAAAAAACTAAGCTAAAGGTACAGATTCATGTCATTTGCTTCCTTTCGACATTGAAACATATGTTTCAATTCTTTCACATTGGTAAGTATACTCAAGCCCCCAATAAGCAGCTTGTTCCTTCGCTTGTTATACAGTGTTCTCTTTGAGCTCTTCTTATTTTACCAAGCTGAACACTGTCTGCCTCGCTGAGTGCAGAGTGGATCTGAGCACATCAATCAGAAAATAGCCTCAAAAGGCAGTCACATACTGATAAAATATATAACATATAATAGTTCCACTGCATTCAATATATTGCTGCAATTTTCAATATTAGACTACAGAAAAGACTCTTTGGATTAAACTGATACCATTTTTAAGAAGAACCAAGATATGTAATAGTATAGCATACCCATCTTAATTAAATTCATTATAAATCTTGTGTAGTGATAATATCTTTTATTCACATAGTCTCTACTCTCTACTTATATAAGTACTGGCCAAGGAAAGCAGAAATGTCTTAAAAATGCAAAATCAAAAACCAACTAAACAACATCTGTTAAGAGTTAAAGTAAGATTTAATTGATGATTTTGAAGAAGATTAGAGAAAGAAACTGTCTTTGAGGACGAAAAATGGCACCTTATTTGTTCTTGACTGAGTTTTCGAGCGAGCCAAATCCTGCAAATACCTTGATACTACATGCATTGGCTAACTTTGTCAAGCTTTGACAAAGCATGCATGCACCACAGTTAACAAACCAACTGTCAAGGCGATAGAAATCGTGCATTCCTTTAGAGGATAGAACCTATGTTTGTGCCCAAGAAGTATACACATATTATTACCATACGCATTAGTAAGTTCAATACATAACAAAGTTCACATATATACAAGCAAACATATATGCTTCCACAAGCAACCATAATTACAAATAGCTAACCAATAATTCAACTGTATGGCAAAATATGTAATTCTGTTCAAAATAAAGTTATATATGCACTTACAAGTAAATACTAATCCAGCATACCAATAACTAAAACTAAAACTTACATCTTTGTTCGAAATTAGAGGACTTCAAGTCATCATATTCAGAAGAATGTTAATGCCGTAGCTGCATTACATTTTCAGAAGAATAGTAAATAAGCTTAACATTTTCAGAAGAATGTTAATGCAGTAGCTGCATTACATTCTGGGTAGTGCCTATGTTCTGATCAAGCTAGCAGCTATGCACTCCAGACCAATGGACCCCAAAACTGTGCTGGTACTTTCTTGTGCCTGTATTTTATAGAGGTGAACTACTGAGTGCGACGCAAAACGCAAAATTGCATATCGGGATCTGATATTTTCAATTGCCTCCTGCTCATCATACATGTGGAGCTGAGCGTATTTAGGAGTCCGACCATCTAGTTGGAACCATTGTTTATACTCTTGCCAACACTGCCACCAAAAGAGCATAGGGAATAAACATTATTGTACAGCCGAAACAGTAAGCTGTTGTGCCAATTCCGGGGGTGAGGACTGAAGCAGGGAATAAGAACTTTTCCCTTGGCACAACAGACAGAGTAGGCCTTGGGACCAGAGCCTGCTTTCCTGCCATTAAATTCCGCCGCCACATTACCTACTGATACTATATAGATGATAATAAAAAGTCAATAAGTCAACTATAAAAAGTTAGTTATATAGTATTGTATCTAGAATAATGCTAGATGCCCCAAAATAGGTACAAAAAAAGTTACAAAATACACGTGGCAGATTCTAATTCGTTGTAATAATAAATGGGCCACCTTGTTGGATATTTATGATTAAAATTTACAATAAAATTAGTTATGTTTTAGATTTTAAATAATCCTAATGTTTAGGAAACAGTTATAGTTTTTAGTGGAGATATTTGTGGGTGATGATTAAGGTTATCTATTTTGTAGGTGATTCTGTTTTATGTACGGCCTATGTAAAGACTTGCAGATGTAGTTTACTTAATGGAAACAATATAAATAAACAGTGTTGTTTTGTTTACTTTTTAAATACTTTTTGATTATATTTATTTTACTTTTATCAATTATAAAATTCTAACACACCTCACCTCATTATATTTCTGGATCCCATGCTCATCTTTCCTTGATCTATATTGTCGGAGCTGACTTCTTTATTCTTTCAACTGATTTTTAAACTCTTGCGCCATTCCTCTAGTTTAAGGCCACAGTATTGGATTTTTCCTATGATATCTTGATTATCAGCCTCTTGCCAACTACTTTGAACAACATTGACACAATCTTTCTCTTTGATCCACATATTTTTAAATCGAAATTGGCGTCTTTTTGGTACATACACCTCCCTATTTAACTGCAAATTCAGAGGTAGATGATCTAACGTCGAAACATCCATCATATTAACGTCAGCTAAAGGAAAAAGATCTCGCCAACCTTGAGTAGCAAAACCTTTGTCTAATCGTTCATGTATCCACCGATCAGAGCCTCTCGACTTTTCCCACGTGAATTTATTTTCTTTAAAACCTAAATCCATCAATTGACAATCATTTACTGTGTCGGTAAAGCCCTCCATTAGCGCCCTGGGGTGTGCTCTCCCTCCTCGTTTTACATCTACAAACATGAGATCATTAAAATCGCCAATAACACACCGTGGAAAATTTGATCGCGTTGCCAAATCTCTTAACATATTCCATGACTCCAACCTTCTGTTTCTCTCCGGACATCCATAAAACCATGTGTATCTCTATCTCCCAACCTGCTCTACTTCCACTTCAATATCAATATAATGCTGACAACTATCTTTAACTTCTATTCCACCTTCATTCTTCCAGAAGAAAGCTAACCCTCCCTTATGACCATACGCATCAACATTCCAACATCCTGCAAACCCTATTTTCTTACAAATCTCCTCGACTTTATTCATTTTTGTTAATGTTTTAGAAAGAAATATTAAACTGGGGCTTATTTGATTAACAACTTCTTTAAGGAATCTACCTGCTCGTGGGTTGGCCAGTCCACGATAGTTCCATGCTAGCAAACTCATAATACTAGGCGGGCCTGGTTTCCAGGACCCGCCCCCAACAAGTTTTTTGGATCGGTTTTTGCTACTTCTATGAGCGCGTTTAGGATCAATTACAACTATTTATGTTCCAAAATTCCCGCTCCCCAAATTTCCCTCCCCAATATCAATTACAGGATTCGTTGTAACCACCGTCCCCTGATCTCGTGCTGTTATTTTGAGTGACTCATCATCCCCACGACCTTCGCACATCCTCCCGTCAACCTCCATGACACGCGCTTTTGTTTTCTCACCACCGTACGTGGCTGTTGATGACCCAGTTGTAGTATTTTTCCATGCCCATTGCCCATCACTACCCTATGCATTTCTTAGCCATCTCGCACATGTATTAGCTTTATTACTTTTTGATGAAGCTCGCAACCAAGGACCATAAGCACGGTCAACCTCTTTCTCCGAATTTGCATAGATGATGTTACAATCTCTCTCAGCATGCCCTAACATTCCACATACGAAACAGAACGTGGACAATCTCTCATATTTAAAATTAATCCAGGCCCATGTATCACCTTCCCTCTTGATCTTCATCCTTCATTTTAATGACTTGTCTACATTTAGATTAACTCGGATTCGTACATATGGCTTCCAAATGCCATCAAAATTTAATGGATCTGATTTCACAAACTTACCCACTGAATTTCCAACATTCTTCAGTATATTGTCCAAGATAAATCCCCTTGGGATATCGTGCACTTGAACCCAAATATCACTTTCATTCAATTTGACAAGATGAGGATCCTCCGTATCCAACATTCTGCAGAGCACCAACAAATTTTGTTCAAATGACCACGGTCCACCCTCCAATTTAGTTACATCCATGATATGAAAAAAGACAAACGAATACCGATGCCCCCTATGTCATAAATCTCAACCCCTTCTTTTGGCCTCCATAGTGATGCAAGGACATTCCTCATTGCTCCAAAATTTATATTCTTTTCGGTAAGAAATTTTTCGACCAACACAAAACTCTCCTTTTTATTCTGAACTTCCGCTTCTCCAACAATGATTCCCCCTTTTTCCTCATCCCCGAGTGTAAGATTTGCATACATTTCCTCCAATGACACTTTTGATCGATTCATATTTGAGATTTGAAAAGAGACTAAAAGATAAACAAAATATTCAAATCACATAAACTGAATAAACTTGTCACATAGAACAAGAGAATTTAAAAACTTGCCACTGAGAGCAAGATGGTGGTCCTAGATTAGTTACCGAACATTTTAGTAGATGGATGGGCAAACTAAAATCAAGTCAAATAGTGATTTTTTAGGAGATGTACGGGCAAACTAAAATTGAGTCAAATAATGGTTTTTTAAAAGTCGTCAAAAATCGAAATAATTGTATTAAGAAAAATAGAAAAATTAACTTTTTATAACTACTTTTTTTAAAAAAATTAATAAAAATATATGACTATAATATGAGTACGTGTTATTAATTTATTGACTAAGAGAAAAAGTTCTATGAAGACTATTATTTTATTGGAGACTTGAAGACCATATATATACTGCAGTTAAAATATTATAAAATAGATTATATTTTGTAATCAAAAAATTACAAATCGTATTATCTTAAAGAATGTTCTATTAAAATCATCAATTTATAGCCGATCTTGTAACCTCGTACCATATTCTAATTTCTAATTTCTTAACAATATTCTAATTTCTTATTTCTTAACAATATTCTAATTTCTAATTTCTTAACAATATTCTAATTTCTTATTTCTTAAAAAATTCACTTCATTTTATGCTTTTAAATCTCGCTGCTGCTGTATTTCTCTCTTCACTTTCTTTTCGTAGTTTAATTACTTAAAACCTTTTCAACTTTCAAGAATAAAATAAAATAAATATAAAAAATATTGATTGAAAAAGAACACAAAACAAATCAATTTAAATGAAAAATGAAGTAATAAGTGAAGTAAGGCCATAGGCCCACATAAGAACATTCGAAAGAAGTCCAGTTTATACCCGATGTTGTTGTATCCTCGTACCATTTTGCTTACACGCCTCGTGGGGGTAGTTGAGTGAGTGTGGAAGTCTCTTGAAGCTTATCGTACCCCTTTGTTCTGTTCATACATCATCCAATCCTCCGACAACTTTTTCAATCGGCCGCCGGAATATGCTTCAATTTGCTACCTGAAAAGCCTTCTAAACAATCGGGAAAGGGCAGATATAGTATCTCCGATATCAAGTATGTGTATTCTCATACATCATCCTTTGTATTTGCTTTATTATTATTTTTAATTGGTGTTGGATTGGATTGATTAACGATGATTAATATGATAGAGAGTTTAAAAGTATTTTTCTATTTTGTGTAAAGGCCTAATTAGTAAGAAGTCCGTCCCGCATCGAGACAATTGGTAAATTAAAAGGTGTTTAAATTGAATAATGTTAATTATAATCAATTGAGGGAGTGTGGGTAAGGGGTAGCGGAACACATGATGGCCCGGGTGACCCTAACCTTGCTCCGGTTACATGGAGTCAAATTGTATAAACAGGTGATTTTACCCGGTGCATCCGTTCATGTGCCCCCAGCTACTACTATTGTGGACTTATCGATCCCTTTCGACTGGTTTGAAGGGTTGGCTATCGTGCCATAAATCCTGCCAGCTAGGTTTGGCACTCCCTCCACCCCCCACCCTTTTAATTTTTTAGTTTTATTTTTCTTATGATTTTTAAACAAAAATAAATAAAAATAACTACCATTAGTAAATAATGCTGAATTTAAGTACTAATTGTTTCTAATTAACCATTTTATCTTATTTTTTGTTTATTATTCATGTCCCACATCATTATGTTTGAACACTTTAATCTTATTTATATACAATGATATGTAATAGCTATATTGCCGCAGTAGCATCCAATATCTCAGTTTAATACCTTTGACAAAATACATGCTTGTGTATCTCAAGTGGAGGAGGATCAACGCTGAAACGCCAAATCCGGGTTCAAATCCCGGCTGCGGCAATTTTTTTTTGATTACCTATTAACCGGCAAATTTTAAAACCTACATTTGAACTTATATTTTTAGAATTATTTTCCTAGACATATAAATAAACTCAAACTGTTACATTATTACCCCCCTGCCAGATATGTACTAATTTGGACTGTCATACTTGTGACGCGACAAACCTAATTTGATAGTCCTGTAGATAGTGTAAAGTGTTATCAAAGCTTTAAAGTCATTAAAATGAAGGATCGAATGCTTTTGAATTTCTACCTCGAGCTTTCAAATCCCGGCTGCGGCAATTTTTTTATTACCTTGTAACCGGCAGATTTTTAAAAACCTACTTTTGAACTTGTATCCTGGACATATAAATAAACTCAAACGATTCCTGGACATATAAATAAACTAACGATTACATTGTTAACCCTCCCCTCCCCGGCCAGATATTTACTAATTTGAACTTGTATTCTGGTTATATTCAAAGACCAGGTTTGATAGTATATAAATGTGCATAACGATAGATAGTGGCTCATAGAAGCAGTATTTTTTAGAAGTTCTTTCGAAATTGGAGAATTAATAAATAATGGTGTATGAAAGTACTAACTGTTTCTTATTTACCATTAATATTTTATTTTTTGTTTATTATTCATGTCCCACATCATTATGTTTAAAAAGTATAATCTTATTTATATACAATGATATGTAAAAGCTATATTGCCGCAGCACTCAATATCACTTTAATAACCTTTGCATATGGAAGATCATCGCTGAAACTATGTAATAAATAATATACCCTAACACAAGTGGAGGATCAACGCTGAAACGTCAAATTCGGGTTCAAATCCCGGCTGCGGCAAATTTTTTGTATTACCTTGTAACTGGCAGATTTTTAAAAACCTACTTTTGAACTTGTATTTTAAAAATTAGTTTCCTGATATGAATAAACTCAAATGATTACAGTGTACCCCCTTTTGCCAGATATTTACTAATTTGAACTATCACACTTGTGATGCGACAAATTTAATTTGATAGTCCCGTAGATAGTGTCAAGTGCCGTCAAAATTTCAAAGTCATTAAAATCAATGATCAAATACTTGTTCCTTCAAAAAAAGGATGGAATGCCTTCGAATTTCTACCTCTAGCTGTCAAATCACTACATCTGCTTTGATGTGATAGTTAACATTCATCATACTAGATGGTTCAACTCCCGGGCACTCATTCTCTAATTGCTAGCAACCAATGTTATTTATATCTAAACTTCAGTTTTATAACAGGAGTCCCCACTTATTTTAATGCAAAAACACAGATTAGTAGTTTTTAACTCAAGGTACTTGCTGTTTGTTTTATAGTTCGAAAGAAGGTAGTTACTGTTAGAGTCAGTAACCCCTCCCTATGTTGATTTGCTTCTTATTCCTTTCCATTTGAACACCATCTTCATGCATTTCCAGTCACGTAGGAAGGAAGAACAATGCCTCCACCACACCTATTTTTAGCCAACATTTCCTGAGATGGATCATCTCTAACAAAATCAAGTTGGAGACCTTCAATTGCACCACGTCACCAACATTAGCCTTCACAAGTGATGTATGTTTTCTTTTTTGTTTTCTAATATCCCCCCCCCCCCCTTCCCACAACTTTGTCCTTCCAAACGTGTAAGTTCTTTTTCTTTTTCATGGTTTTTTCTTCGAACTCAAGTGTTGTCTTTTGGGCGCAGATAACAGATTACAGGTTGTATTAAAAGGTTGCTGGATCAGCGGGGTGAGATGTGAAGCATTGTACAAAGTATGTAAAGTTTATTTTGAGAGCAAACAAAGTTTCTCATGTTTAACAAGTTCAATATAAAATTAATATATTAATGTATATATACTATTAATTGTAGTAGTTTGACTTGGACAAAAAATATTTGATGTAATAAGATATTTTTCATTTCATAAAATTATTAATCTGAGCATACTTTCAGATGTTAAAATGTTCTTCATTCTTGTTTGCAGGCGGAGGTGAAAATAAATTGTCAAGTAGTCAGGCAAGTTTTCGAATTGGCTGCAGGAAATTACATCAGTTGCCAATCAGCTTCCAACTAGTCAACTATACGAAGCTTCTAAACGTCTTATTCTTATTTGGTGGTGACCACGGGAAAGGAACAGCTTATGCACTACAACCTGTCTCTGTGGTCTATTCTCCTGTCTCTAGCTTCCAGATTCAGATCTCCGATGTCAAGTATGTGGATAACGACTTTTTATTCTGTCTGTTTCATGGATCATATCTGTAACAATATATATATATGTCAAGTATGTGTGTACGTGTATATTTGCATTGATGGTAGAAGATGGATTTATTAGAATTTTAAATCTGTTGTATGTCTAAATTATAGTACAGGTGATTCTGCCTGTGAATTTGCTCATGTCTCCCACTGCAAATAACAGCTGCCGCCTTAGTTAACTATTAATATTCATAGTGATAACAGCTGTTAATATTTGGTTGATCACAGATTAACATATCACACGTTTTTTTTTGAAAATCAAAGACCAGGTTTGATAGTATATAAATGTGCATAATGATAGATAGTGGCTAATAGAAGCAGTATTTTTTAGAAGTTCTTTCGAAATTGGAGAATTAGGAAATAATGGTGTATTAAAGTACTAACTGTTTCTTATTTACCATTAATATTTTATTTTTTGTTTATTATTCATGTCCCACATCATTATGTTTAAAAAGTATAATCTTATTTATATACAATGATATGTAAAAGCTATATTGCCGCAGCACTCAATATCACTTTAATAACCTTTGCATATGGAAGATCATCGCTGAAACTTTGTTAATAAAAATATTCCCTAACAAAATACATACTTGTGTATCTCAAGTGGAGGATCAACGCTGAAACGTCAAATTCGGGTTCAAATCCCGGCTGCGGCAAATTTTTTGTACCTTTTGTAACTGGCAGATTTTTAAAAACCTACTTTTGAACTTTTATTTTAAAAATTAGTTTCCTGATATGAATAAACTCAAATGATTACACTGTACCCCCTTTTGCCAGATATTTACTAATTTTAACTATCACACTTGTGATGCGACAAATTTAATTTGATAGTCCTGTAGATAGTGTCAAGTGCCGTCAAAACTTCAAATTGTATAAACAGGTGATTTACCCTGTGCATCCGTTCATGTGCCCCCCGCTACTATTGTGGGACTTATCGATCCCTTTCGACTGGTTGAAGGGTTGGCTATCGTGCCTCAAATCCTGCCAACCAGGTTCGGCACTCCCTCCATCCCCACCTTTTTCGCAGACATTTTTATCTTTTTTTTAATTAATAATGAGTTCTCTACTTCTCTTTTATTTTATTCTGCAATCTGTGTACAAATTTATTTCAAGTTTTTCATGTATATAGTGCTCAAGAGCTCATCTATTTTTAGCAACATTTTAATAGGGCTTTTTACATAAACCTGTGACTATTTTTTAAGTTCCTATAGTGTTAATGGTCAAGCTTATTGCAGGTAGCAAGGACTACTATTTCAGTTTAGGTTCCTGGAGGTTGCTCTTTTTATGAAGGCTTGAGAGATGAAGAGCGAAAACATTTTAGCTGCTGCTGTTAAAGAACCGAAGGCTTGAGATTGGAGCTGAGATTTGCTACTTTTTCTTTTGTGTGAGACGAGTTCTTGGAGTAAATGGGGAGTGGAGATGCACAATGGGTATGATTAGTTCTTTTTTGGTTGTTTTTGCAAGAAATGTCCCCAACTGGAAGTACTGTAAAGACTAATATAAAGTATATATTTTTTAAATTTTCTCATGTTTAACAAGTTCAATATAAAATTAATATATTAATGTATATATACTATTAATTGTAGTAGTTTGACTTGGACAAAAAATATTTGATGTAAAATGTTCTTCATTCTTGTTTGCAGGCGGAGGTGAAAATAAATTGTCAAGTAGTCCGGCAAGTTTTCGAATTGGCTGCAGGAAATTACATCAGTTGCCAATCAGCTTCCAACTAGTCAACTATACGAAGCTTCTAAACGTCTGATTCTTATTTGGTGGTGACCACGGGAAAGGAACAGCTTATGCACTACAACCTGTCTCTGTGGTCTATTCTCCTGTCTCTAGCCTCCAGATTCAGATCTCCAATGTCAAGTATGTGGAAAACGACTTTTTATTCTGTCTGTTTCATGGATCATATCTGTAACAATATATATGTCAAGTATGTGTGTACTTGTATATTTGCATTGATGGTAGAAGATGGATTTATTAGAATTTTAAATCTGTTGTATGTCTAAATTATAGTACAGGTGATTCTGCCTGTGAATTTGCTCATGTCTCCCACTGCAAATAACAGCTGCCGCCTTAGTTAACTACTAATATTCATAGTGATAACACCTGTTAATATTTGGGAAAGGGATCCTTTCTCTTGATTTATGGCGATGTGGGACACATGGATATTAATAAACCACGCGCTGAGTAAACGAATTGGGTTGTGTTATATTAATAAAAATGAATAATTTTGTACTTAAATTAAATATTGTGAAGAAGTTTATTTATGCACGACTTGTGTCCTTGGTTGCCTATATTACAAGTAGACAACTAGTAGTACAAACTTTGCAAAAGTATTCTTGGCCTATTAATTAATCATTTAATGTGATTGCACCTATTTATATTTGGGAAAGGGATATTTCCCCTTCACTTAGGCGATGTGGGACACTTTTTATATAAAATCACGCGTTGGATCAAAGCGTTTTATTTTTCGTCAAAACCTATTTTATAATAACACCAACATTTGAAGTTTTTCCGTCAAGGTTATTTTTATAACAACAAAAAGGCCAAGATAAAATGATCTGATTTGATTAGACAACTCCTGCTATTTTTGAAAAACGAATTGGGTTGTGTTGGTTGAATCCACCCCTCTGAAAAACAAAAATCAATAAGCATATATATTGGATTTTTTTTTGAATATCGGGTAATTTTCAAAATTAGATATGGACCAAAAAACATATATACAATCTTATTAGCAGTAATCGATCAAGATCCAAAGATGAATACAAATCAGAAAATATACGATCTTTATTCAACATTTCGAGAGGGATAAAGCAATTCACTTATTAATTTCTGGAAATCAATAAAATTCAGGAACCGATATCTTTAACGGATCAACTTTTGTGCCAACCAATTCTGTGATACTTGTGATAGTAGGATAGTGTTTTTAATACCTGTGATCTCGAGGATGCATACCCATCAGTTAAGAATGATTTACATAATATCATGATCTAAAACAACTATTCAGGGAAATTGAATTACCAAGGGATATGATCGACATTGAAAAGGATCTCCAGAAGAATGGGATGAAACTAGCTATAAACACTGCAAAAAGGAGAGCCCAAGTACAGGTTCACGACATCTCCAACCAGCCCCAAGAAAAAGAAGAAGAAACACGAAATTAGCAAGAGAACCAAGTTGACCAAGTCTCATCTTCCTGAGTTGATCAAGAATCTCAGCTGATAATGCTCTATCAAGATATCATCATGCTATCGGTTCAGCTGATAGTGGGGACTGTGATCACAAAACAAATATTTGTGCTTCAGCTAGACATTTATACTGCATAAGTCTTAGAAGTTCAGTTCTCACTGGCCTTGTGGGTGTTTGGGGTATCAATAATAAGTTGACTTATAACTTAAAATGAGTAAGTGCTTTATAAGTGATAAGTAGAGCTGAGCTTATAAATCCCTAGAGTGTTTGGTAAATCAGAACTTATAAGCAGTAGAGTGTTTGGGTAAATCAGAACTTATAAGTTAACTTTTTATTATTATTTTTAAAATATTTATTTTTTAATATATATAAATGGATATCAATGGATAGATCTCGATGAGTAGAGAAATTTGATATATACATATCAATTTTTTAATGAACGGATCAAAAGATATATGGTTTTGAAGATTTGAAGGATATTATATATTGCGTGTATCGAGAATAAGTTATAAGTTGAATGTTAAGGATTCTTAACATTCAACTTATCCATTTTAAGTAGCTATAAGTTGGTTTCACTTATTTTGGCAAACACCCTCCATAAATCAAAATTGATTTATAAGCTATAAGCTAGCTTATAAATCAATTGCCAAACACGCCCATTGTGCATCTTGAAAGATGGACAAATCACTTGCCATTCTGAGTATGCCCTTAAATACTTCGAACAGGGTCAATATGTGTCTGGAGTGGCCTTTGTTCTGAGTTTAAGGTTAATGATTATTATGTATAATATTTTGTTATTTTGATTCATTAAAAATCTGTGTAACTATTTTCCATGAGTATGCTTGTATCAATGAAATCTGACCATGTAGAAAGAGCAAACTTTAAGTATCATCTTTCTAATGATTTATGTGCACCCATCCAAGCGTTGACAGTCAACTGAACTGAGGTCTTGAGGATATGTGTTTACAGTTCAACGAGTTCTAGGATATGTGTTTAGGTGGATGGATAGGATTTGTAATTTAGTGAGGTCTCTAGCCCATTTTACAAGAGGGTTTGTGATTTAACAAGGTCTGGCAACTTGTTTTCTGTTTACAAGGTACATTTGTAGCTTCAATTATTTATTTTCGAGTCCTAATAAATTAAGTATATATGAAATCATCATTTTATTACTTTGGCGGAACCACATATCCGTTTGTTTTGAGGAAAGAATTGGGAAGTATTGTTTTGGATGGATGGTAAGATTGAAAGTAATGTAACTAAGCACCAGTATTTTTTTTTTTAAAAAAGGATTCTGAAGTATAGTTTCAGAGCCCTGGTTGGATTATTTGGATTGTTTCGCATTTTCAAGAGGATTAAAGTGCCCCTCTCTCAAATCCCCGTTCACTTTTGGTTGAGAGATATTCAAATCCTCAAGAACCAAAGAATTGTCTAAAAAGAGACCATTCAACACTCTATCATCTAAGATGATAGATTTGAAAATGCAAGTGATTTCCCAGCCATATTTCAATTGTAAGGATGGAACATCCACAAGAACAAGAGAAATAAGAGATGGAAAAGGCAAACGAAGAGGATGGCAAGCATTCTCTAGAGAAAAAACGGAAAAGGAAGATAAGAAAGAAGTGAAGAGGTGATTCAATTGAGAAGGTTGAGAAATTTGGGGATCAGAGTCCAAGACGGGGAGGCACAGAAGAGAGAAAAAGAGAGTCGACTCTCGTCTAATTGTTATATTTCCGTTTTTCACTTATTTTTATCTTTCACCGTTATTGTCATCTAATGTCACCCCACCCCAGCAAACCAATATGTTTTTACGACTTCCAATAACCCCGTTAAAGGAACAAGTCATAACAAGAGCGAGTGCTGATTTAATTCGAATTCATATTAAGCATAAAGATGAGATAATTTTTTTATTAAAATAATTTCAATAAGAAGAAGTTCAAAATATTCACACCTATGTGCCCATTTGTTTAAAAAATCCAAATGATAGGGAATCAGGTCATCTCTCACAAATGAAATGATCACAGCCAATTTCAACACAACTCAAGTTATGTGTGCAACTTTCGTGTACTACTAATAAAAATAAACGAAGCAAACAAGTAACTGCAATACATGAAATTACATAGGTCCAATGCCATAATTAAACAGAACAGTTAATCAATAGTTGCACCATTAAGTTGAGAACAATAGTTAAGTAAGAGAGGCCAATACATCATCAATCTGCCTCGACTGCTCCGCTCCAAATCGTTTTTAGTCCGTAGTGACCCAGCTTTATTTGGTTGCCATTGAAAAAACTAGCATCCTTCTAGAGGTGGAAGATAGGAAGAGTACAACACTGATTCTTCAAATTGCTTGTCACAGCCATCTGTTGTTGACGGCACAAGGCAGCCAAGAACGCAGAAACTTGTGAAGCTGCCCGTAGAGAAACTGCTGAAATCAAATTCGTGCAAAATTAGGCTTACCAGATCCAAATCCAAGGATCCGTCAGCCTCATCCTTGTGCCTGAGGATCTTAAACATGTAGACATGAATGCTGGCGTTGTCAAACGTAGTAAGGCAGAAAATTCCAGCTCCGCAGTCGGCAAAATAGTGGGACATTTCCCCATCAGGTTGTTGGAAGGGATCAGTCTCAAATAGAAGAATGGGGTCTCCAAGGGAATAGCGGGAGGCAACGCTGAGTCGGCGTCCTTCTACACGGCCATGAGAAAAGGATATCACAACCACGTCAGGGAAACCCTGTTGATAGTACGTAATTGCCATCCCGTGGAATGGAAGTAGACCTTTGAAACAGGGTAATAAATCACTGATATATTGGTCAGTATGGTGAATAAGCGAGTTGTTTTGGAGTGGACCAGTTAAACAGATACTCTTTCCACAGGCAAACCAGGAAAAGGGGGTCCTCCCGGAGTAGGATCCTTTCCAAAAGTATGGAAAAGCAGGATAGAAGTAGGGACTTTGTACTTTGGTCCAAAGGTTTTCCTTGGGATCATGAGTTTCAAAGGAGTCGTCAACCACGTAGTCACTGGTATCCAAAACATAGAGCTTGTTATAAAGCTTAATTACCAGAGGTCTGAGCTTGCGTTGACACATCGGAGGAAAGTCATTACGTGATACAAGTTTATTGGCCATATCATAAGTTATCAGATCGTGATTATGAACCTCGAGTCCACCTACTTGTACAAGTCCTCCAGCGAGAACGATTTTGGAACCAAAAACACCACAACCCATATTCGGAAAACCAGGGATGACACGTTCCAGGGAGAATGTTGGTTTTTTATATGCTCCTTTGCGCATCAAATCATTCAATTCTGTAGAATATATCGAATACACGTGCTGACCTCCAATATTAGTGGTACCTTGGAAACAAAAGTGCACTTTAATATTGGCCATATCTTAATAGAATTGTATATGATATGTCAGAGAAAACTAGGGCTGATCATTCGGTTAATTCGGTTAAAAACCGAACCGAATTAGAAAAACCGAAAATCCAAAATATTGATTTTGTGAAACCGAACCGAACCGAAGTTTTACTAAAACCGAACCGAAAACCGAACCGAAATAATTCGGTTTTTCGGTTCGGTTTATAAAAAAACCGAAATTTAAAAACATTTTTTTAAAAAATTATTAATTATTATTAAATAGTAACATTATTTATAATCAATTACCTTTTCGGCTAAAATACATGGTTTTTTCAAATAAAATTCCCGCTTTTTCTAAAAAAAATATAGAGAATTACACTTTTTCAACTAATCATGTTACTTTTTCTATTTTTCCGTACTAAAATACTTTATTTTTCAAAAATATCACGGACAAATCCTTACTTATTTATTTTAATAGCTATTAAAACATAAAAGTAACAATTATTACAAACAATCTGTGCATCGCACGAGTTTTAAGCTAATATATATATAATTTTAAAAAACATATAAAAATATTTCGGTTTTTCGGTTTTTAACCGAACCATAATTCTGAAAACCGAACCGAACCGATTTTATTTCGGTTTAATCCGAAAAACCGAAATAACCGAAATTTTCAAAAAAACTCAATCCAAACCGAACCGAAATATTTCGGTTCAGATCGGTTTTTCGGTTTCGGTTCGGTTTTGCTCAGCCCTAGAGAAAACTCGTTTAAACAGGCTCTGCAGCTGTTCAGAATCAAACAGGAGGATCAGGAGAATGTTGTAAAAGTAAACCGCACCCTGCTGCCCACGCCAATTTAACTGGTGACGCTGGTCTGTCTCAATGTATATAAATAGGAAAACCAAACCTCAACTTTTCCATTCAGTTTCGAATTAGTATTAGGATTTGGATTGGATTTGGATCCGATTTTAATTAGGATCAGGATTAGAGTAAAATTTTCATTTTTCTAATTGAATTTTAATACAAGAAATTGACATTTTCGGACACAAATCTTTCTATTGTGTCAAAACACGAGACCAGGGATGACACTAACTTACACTTTGATGGACCACACAAAATTGATCTTGATTTCTATGACAAATAACAAAATTATATCCTTAATATATATTTATATACAGTTTGATTCTTATCGGGTACAAATGAATATGATTTTATATATTTACACGTATAAAATTAGGCTAGCCCGTAACAGAAGAAAAACAGCAGTCTTTTATTTGTTAAATTTGAACGAAATTTTTTGAATGATTAGAATTCTGAATGAATGATAAATCCGAATGTTGGATGAACAATATCGTTTGATAGATATTTTTTTTAATTTTCTGAATGATGTTATACTATTCTATTTAAATCTAATTCTATTGATTAATTTCTTAAAAATAGCTAATATTTACCGAATAAGTTAAATAATTCTTCATTTGAAATTTTAATGAATAAACAAACTATTTAAAGTTAAAATAAATGTTAAGTTAAATATTGGTATATAGATATAAAGTGCGTGCAATAAATAATTTTAGAAAATAGTTTTATACTTGATTAATCGAATTTAAATATCATAAATGTAAAAAGTAATAATCTAAATTTAAATATACTAAAGTAGGAGCTTGACAAAAACATTAACGTGTATTAACATGTTTATATATTCACACCGAACACTGCTTTAGGCCTTTAATTGTTTGTGTCAGGAGGATATATGAACCATCCAGTTAAAGAAACTAGCCAGTACAGTATCGTCCAGCTATTTTTTTGAGTCATCCAGCTAACCTTACAAATTGATAAACGATCTGAATGAGATGGTTTCCTGTCGTCCAGAAATTTTGGTCTCATTCACCTGTTAACAATGAGGCCTAGTCTTATTCTGTTGATGGGTTTGCCTATAAATCTATCTATCTATCTATTACTATATACTAACCTATAACCCGTGCAAGGCACGGGCCTTAAAAATAACAAACTAAAAAAATTAATATGAACGGAAAATATTAAAATAAAAGTAAAAATTAATATGATAAATTATAAAATGAGAAACTTAAATATTCATTGGAACGTAAAAAAATATAAAAAAAATACAAATGAGGCCGAGGAAGATAAATGAGGTATTATTAATATTATTTTATAATAAAATAATAATAATAATAAGGACAGATAGAAAATCTAACATGTTTTAATTAAAAAAAGTAATTGACCGTGATATTTTTAGAAGTGTTTTAATTATATTAATTGTATTTATTAAAAAAATATGTTGACATGTTAAAATAAGTAAGTTTTTTAATAAGGACAAATAGAAAAGTTAACACGTTTTAATTAAAAAAATGTAATTGCACGTAATTTTTTTAGATGTGTTTTAATTATATTAATTTTATGTGTTAAAAAAATACGTTCACTTGTTAAAATAGGTAAGTTTTTTTAAATAATTAAAAGTATTAAAATAGGTTTTAAAATATATAAGTTGCACTTGATATTTTTGGAAAAGAGAGATTTTAATGATAACAAATATAAAAGGTAATATATTTTAATTTAAAGGTAATTGTCCGTGATATTTTTGGAAAAGAAAGTAGATTTTGTTAGAAAAAAATGTTTTAACTATAAAAGGCAATCAGCTAGTTACTATTTTTATATTATTTTATTATTTATTAAATAGAGTATTAAAATAGGTTTTAAAATAAATAAGTAAGGATTGCACCTCATATTTTTGGAAAATAGGGATTTTAGTGTTGATGTGTTTTAATTATATTAATTGTATTTGTTAAACAAAATACGTTCACTTGTTAAAATAGGTAAGTTTTTTTTAAATAATTAAAAGTCTTAAAATAAGTTTTAAAATATATAAGTAAGAGTTTCAATTGATATTTTTGGAAAATAGAGATTTTAGTGATAAGTGATAACAAATATAAAAGGTAATATATTTTAATTTAAAGGTAATTGCTCGTGATATTTTTGGAAAAGAAGTAGATTTTGTTAGAAATTTTTTTTTAAATTATAAAAGGCAATCAGCTAGTTAATATTTTTATAATATTTTATTATTTATTAAATAGAGTATTAAAATAGATTTTAAAATAAATAATTAAGGATTGCACCTCATATTTTTGAAAAATAGAGATTTTAGTGATAACAAATATAAAAGATATTATGTTTTAATTTAAAGGTAATTGTCGTGATATTTTTGGAAAAGGAGTAGATTTTGTTAGATTTTTTTTTAATTATAAAAGGCAATCAGTTAGTTACTATTTTTATATTGTTTTATTATATATTAAATAGAGTATTAAAATAGGTTTTAAAATAAATAAGTAAGGATTGCACCTCATATTTTTGGAAAACATAGATTTTAGTAATAACAAATATAAAAGGTAATATGTTTTAATTTAAAGATAGTTGTAATGATATTTTTGGAAAAGGAGTAGATTTTGTTATTAAAGGTAATTGTCCGTGATATTTTTGGAAAAGAAGTTGATTTTGTTAGAAAAAAAATGTTTTAATTATAAAAGACAATCAGCTAGTTAATATTTTTATATTATTTTATTATTTATTAAATAAAGTATTAAAATAGATTTTAAAATAAATAAGTAAGGATTGCACCTCATATTTTTGGAAAATAGAGATTTTAGTGATAACAAATATAAAAGATATTATGTTTTAATTTAAAGGTAATTGTCGTGATATTTTTGGAAAAGGAGTAGATTTTGTTAGATTTTTTTAATTATAAAAGGCAATCAGTTTGTTACTATTTTTATATTATTTTATTATATGTTAAATAGAGTATTAAAATAAATAAGTAAGGATTGCACCTCATATTTTTGGAAAATATAGATTTTAGTAATAACAAATATAAAAGGTAATATGTTTTAATTTAAAGATAATTTTAATTATATTTTTGGAAAAAGAGTAGATTTTGTTAGAAAAAAAATATTTTAATTATAAAACTACTATTTTGGTAACTTGACAATAATACAATTCCATTAAAGATTTGATTTGTAGTATCTTTCGTTATCCTAAAAAGAAAGAAGTATATTTGTAGCAGTCTATCCTAAATTTAAACAAATTAGATCCCCCATTTCCATTTTTTTTATTAGATTTCAATATTATTTGATTTTTATGTAGTAAAATATAGTGAAATATTAATGTAGAATAAAACTTTCCCGAATTTTGATTATATTATTAATTTATTAATTAGAAAAAGTACCGAAAACCAAAAACCGACCGTTAACCGAAAACCAAAACTTTCAATGTTTCGGCTTTAATAATATAGTATAGATTATATGGCAACACAAGGGCAAATTTTGCCATTTTAATGCTTGTGAAATTACGATTTTACCCCTATTTTTTGAAAAATAACAAAAATACCACTATTATATTATTATGCAAAAACATGTTAATATTTGCTAATGAAGAGAATCAAACCCCCAACCTCCTTCTAATAAGTCCAAAGCCTAACCACTATGCTACGTTGCTTTTTGAGTTTACTTTAAAGATTTTATTAGATAAGTCACATTATTTCCTGTAATTCTATATTCTTTTTTTACTTTGAACCTTTGAGTAAATATTGGTCCATATTATTTATATAAATTTGTATTTTTTATTTACTTTATTATATATATATATATATATATATATATATATATATATAGGTAAATGATCAATCATCATTTTAAATTTTTATTATAGTTGTATATAGTTGTATACACTCTGTTCGTCACATTCATTTCTTAACAAATTTCTTTTCAAAATGAACACTTCATTTGTTGATATTTTCTAATATTAAATGTCATTCTTTATCAACTTCGGCATATCTCTAATTTACTCATTTTTTTCGTCAATTTTTTCCACTTTTTTCACCATTTTAATCCCCTGGTTGATGTCCGAGTCAAAAATCGGGGTGATGATTTAAAATGTAGAATATTACGGAGTATATAATTACAAAAAAGGTTTTCTTTCATTATAAATGATAACTGTAAAAAATAAAATCTTTACACTCTCTTTGTCATGATAAATGATGAGTATGAAAAATAAAATTTATATGATATAATTTCACATGTTACACATGAATGTAAATTATTCCGGATAAAAAAATATTTTCATTTTTCTCTTTGGATATATATAAATGTATTATACTATTTAAATAAAAACATATAAATTCTATCTATAAAATCATACATAATATACAACTACGTCAAATATGAACTATATATCATAATTTTTAAGTATATAAAATATCAAATATTTGAGTTAAATTAGAAATGTTTTATTGATCAAACATTTAGACTTTGAGGGGTTTAAATGTATAATTCGACTAAAAAGATAAATATTTGAAAATGTAGAAGATACAATTGAATTGATTCCAAAAACACGATAACTCAAAAACATGATCTATGTTTTAAATAAAAAATTAACATGATTAATATGCAATAGATTAAAATAAGATATGATATTTCCCGATCATAAGAATTATAAAATTGTCTAACTATTAATGACGACCGGTTAGACTATAAATTTTAACAATAAAAATTCAAATTGTATGTAAAATATTATTGAATGATGTTAAAAAAAAGGTATAAGTCTTTAATAATAATAGAATTTTATATAATATATTAATTGGATGCGTAATATCATAAAAACATTTTGATAAATGAAATTCTAAATAGGGTTTGTGGGCTTTGAGGACATCGTCGAATTATAACACTGAAGCTAATACACAATAAAATACAAGTAAAGTTTTTTTTTTTGTATATGAAAAGGTTGAGTTTATTATTACAAAAATGTCATTCAATATTTGTATTGAAAAAACAGTATAACCTCGTATAAGTCTTCAGGTCAAAATCATGGTTATTTTTCACTTTTAAATAGATGAATAGTCCCTAGACATTTATAAAGTTATCACATTTACATTACTTTTAAAAAAAAATTAGTCTTAAAAATGATATATTTATCAGTATATATTTATTTATAACATGTGCAAAGCACGAGTTATTTTTTTGTATCATTTTACTTTTTTATTTAAATTATTATAATCAAATTAAATATAGTAACGAGTGGTTCACGTATTTTACCTTTATTTATGTTTTTAATTTTTGAGTTGTTTTGCCGGATCAGCCGTTCAGAGTAAATGTTAATTTTAACATATTTGTAATTAAATGTTTATTTTAATATGTTGTTGATGAGATTCGAACCTTAAACTTCTATGTAGCATAACTTTTAGTAATACATCTAGATGTTCCAATCAATTTGACTTCAAAGACCCATCAGTATCGATTGTGATTGAAAAGGATAACCAATATGAGTTGTGAACCAAATGATAAATTATACCCCATTTTGTTTATTATAGTTTAGTATAGATTATAGTTGATTCATAATTCATTAATTTGTACTATATATTTCTAAAATTATATATCTGAGCAAAATACATGAATTTTGAGAAATATATATAAGATAATTCAATTTGAGTTATATATGAATTTTTAAAATTTAGGATTTCAATTATTTATGATGATTGAGTTGAAACATTTACTTACGTCATTATAACATGAATCCACTCTATATGAAGGGGAAAAAAGATGGAACCAAAAAATGGTTGTTTGTAATACGTGAATCATGTGCCTTTTATCATATTGATATTAGTTGAATATTACGAAATCTAATCAAATTTACAAGTATTTGATTCATGAAAACGGTACGCAATATTACAAATTTACGATAAATTGCAAATATTATCATCTAATGTATTTTTAAGTATAAAATTATTTCGATATATGAACAAATTCAGTGAGAAATTATTTAATTAATATATGAACAAGTCTCAAAACCTGACAAGGGTACGTTCATCATTCAAAAGTAGTTACATTATTCGCCAACAAAATTTCTTACCACTCTCCACAACTCACACTTCTCATATTACACGATCAAACTTACGATTTCAAAAACCTCACGTTAATAAATCGACCTCCTCGTAAAAAAATTATTAACTTTTCTATGCAGGCCCGTGCCTTGCACGACCAAATTTTAGGTTTATTCTTTAGGAATGCTGGGACCGCGATTTCTCTTTTGTTGTTCAAAGTATTACATTAATTTTGTTACAAGCTTAGCATTATCAAATGATCTATTTGTATCAGACTCAAACACTGGAAGATGAAGCTTATCCAGCACTTGATGAATTGACTTTTCAAATAAGCACGCATAACCTTGAGCATGTGAGACAAATAAAGATAAGCCAACACAAGGGCAAAGTTTGCCATTTTAATGCTTGTGAAGTTACGATTTTACCCCTATTTTTTGAAAAATAACAAAAATACCATTGTTATATTATTATGCAAAAATATGTTAATATTTGTTATTGTAGAGAATCGAACCCTCAACCTCCTTTTAAGAAGTCTGAAGCCTAACCACTATGCTAAGTTGTTTTTTGAGTTTACTTTAAAGATTTTATTAGATAAGTCACATTATTTTCTCTAATTCTATATTCTTTTTTTTATTTTGAACCTTTGAGTAAATAAAATATTGGTCCATATTATTTATATAAATTTGTATTTTTTATTTACGTTAATATATATATATATATATATATATATATATATATATATATATATAGGTAAATCTATCTATCTACTTATATATATTAAATGGCGTCTAAGGGCAAATTGAGCCCAAAAAATGGCTGTGAAATTACAATTTTACCCTTATTTGTTGAAAAATCACAAAAATGCCACTTTCTATAAGTTATGCTAAAAATTAATTAATTTGTGTTCTCATTAAGAATCGAAGCCTTAACTTCATTTTAGCAATTTCATGTCTTAACCACTATGCTAAGTTAACTTTTGATTCGTAATTTAGAATTCCTATTAGGTAAATCACATTATCTCCTTTTATTCTTTTCATAATTTAAATTTTAAGTATATAGAACGTTGACTTATATTATTTATATACCATTATGTTTGTTTTTGTAGCTTTGTATATAACTACATATCCGATCATGTTTGTAAATTTTTTATTATACATGTTTCTTTTCAATTAAAAAATACCAATTATATTGTTAATTGATATAATTTATATTTATTTGAACTGGTCAAATATTTATACATAAAATATAATAATAATATTTGATCTAATATAAATTACATATTAGATACAAGGATCTCATTATTCGTTAGTTAATATTTTTTAAATTAATAAAGTTAACGTTGATATTTTTCATTAAATTATGAAATAATTATTATACAATTTGTTCGTCTCATTCATTTGTTAACAGTTTTATTTTCGAAATGTACACTCCTTTATTTTTATCTTTCCAAAAGACATATTATTCTTTACAACTTTAATAAATCTCACATGTCACTAATTTGTCCATTTTTTTATCATTCCTTCACCGTTCACATCTTTCACAAAAATTTGATTTATGATACGAAAATTTAGTGTTTGATTTAATTTTTGATGCATGAAATTACACGAACACGAAAATAAATGATAAAAACGTAAAATGTCTTATTGACATGTATTGTAGACTTTGTGATTATACAATAACCGCTCATATATATTATCTATACTTCCGCCAAAAAAATCTTAACTCGCAATTTTTATTTAAGGGGTTGTCATTAACCAAAAAGTTGGTGATAAGACCCCTCTTTAATGTTTTCTTTTGATTTTGTTTTCGATTTGTATAGGTCTCTCTCATTATTGAGAGTTTTAGTACCCCGTTTAGTGGATTTTCTCTATCCATTCTTCGGGTTTGTTCTATTTCCTTGTGAGAGTTTGATTTGTTTTAGTATCCGAGATCGTAGATCTGTAGGATTTATAATAGTCGTTCATTGATTTGGATTGTATGGATTCACAATTACGATTAATTGTTCGAATACGTATGGACGAATTAGATAGATATATATATATATTGCACGACTACAACAGATTATTAGATTGTCTCTCTAAAAAGGCTGCAAACTTCAGCGATATGAACGAGTGATGTGCTACAATGAATGATTTGCTCAACAATCATAGTTCGGGGTGAAGAAAATTCTGATTTGATCTATTTTATTACGTGTTTGTTCTATTTTGATTATTTTTGTAGATGTCGTATGGCCGTTTATTAATGAATTACTTGATTATCAAAAAAAATATATTATGTATAAGATATAAAAAATTAAGAAAATTTGTAATATATCTGAATATATAATCTCACATACATGATTATCTTTTTTACAAATATACTTTTATTACATTAAAATCACATGAGTTTACAAACATCTATGTTATACACGAACAATTATGCTACAATAATTATTTATGTTACACTTAATTGATCATTTTAATAAATTTCTTTTCACGACATTGGAAATTTAATTATTATTTAAGAAATTAATAATAATAATAATCATGTCATTTTAATAAATTTCTTTTCACGACATTGGAAATTTAATTATTATTTAAGAAATTAATAATAATAATAATAATCATGTAATTATTATCGTATAGATATATTGATCCAACTTTTTAAACCTGATCAAATTATAAAATATTTGGTTCATGAAAACGGCATACAATATTATAAAATTAATTTACAAATATAAAATAAAGTTGAAATACTATAATTTACCATATATTTAATTATAAAATTATTTCGAAGATGCTGATTTGTGCGAAAATTATTTTCTAATAGACGTGTTACTACAAAGATTCGAACCTCCAACCTCCTTCCAAGATATCTATGGACTTAACCACTATGCTACATGTCTTTTTGAGTTTATTTCAAAAAACTTATTAGATAACCCACGCCTTTTATCTCTTATATTATTATTTTTTGCTTTGATGTTTGAATAAATAAAATGTTGGTTTGAATTATTTATATAAATTTGTTTTTCTTTTTTCCTTTTCGTAATTATATATATATATATATATTGAATCACTATATATTATTGCAGTTGTATGTTTTCAGTTTAATATATATTAATTATGTTGATTATAATTCATAATTTATATTATACTTTATTTGAATTAAATTAATTATTCATGCATAAAATATACTATTAAAATTCGATCTAATATAAGAAATATTATACACATTATATATCTCATTATTAGTTATTTCTATAATTTTTAAACTAAGAACATTAGCATTCAAATTATATAAAAAATTCGTCTACCTACTCTGTTCGTCGCATCCATTTCTTAACAATTTTCTTTTCCAGAATGTATTGTTCATTTGTTAACATTTTCTAAAGTAACATGTCATTCTTTATTAACTTATCTATATTTTTTTTCAACTTCCTAACCCCCTCCCCTTCAACCCCAGTGACGTTCGTGTCAAAAATCGGGGTGAGTTTTTAAAATATAGGATATTACATAGTATATAATTACATAATTATCAGTCAGACTGTTAGTAGACGATAAAGTTTGGGAAAATTAAAAATTACAAGTTTTGAAAATAGAATTTCAAATTGTATTCCAAAAATTATTGTACGATGTTAAAAAAAAGTATAATCTTTCATAATAATAATAGAACTTTATAGAATACATTAAATTGATTCGTAATGTCATATAATCATTTTGATCAAATGAAATTCTAAATAGGGTTTGTGGGTCCTTGACGACATCCTCTACAACATATACAATATTTCTTATATTATGTCGAATTTCAATAGTATATTTTATGTATGAATAATTATTATAAAGATATATAATATAAAAGTATGAATTTTAAACAACATAATTAATATATATTTAATCGAAAACATACAACTGTAATAAAATTCAGTGATTGAATATATAGGTATATAAAATTACAAAAAGAAGCCTTCGGGCCCGTAGATGAGTTGGTAAGAGCACTGGTTATTGACCAAAGCATTCAAGGTTTGATTCATGGGAGCGTGGGGAATTCTTCCTGCACTCTAGGGTCTGGCGTGATACCGGTTGGGGTGTCCGGAAAATAAAATTTTTGACCAAAATTACGAAAAGATGAAAAGAAAAACCGATTTATATAAATAATACAAACCAATATTTTATTTATTTAAACATCAAAGTAAAAATAATATAAGATAAGAGAAGAAAGACGTGAATTATCTAATAAATTTTTTGAAGTAAACTTAAACATGCATGTAGAATAGTGGTTAAACCCATGAACATCTTAGAAGGAGGTTGGAGGTTTGTTTCTTTGTACTAACAACTATTAATATATTTTTGCATAATAATATATGAGTGACATTTTTGTGACGACCATTTAATTGGAAATTTTTGCCCTTGTGTTGAGGTTTAATATATAGTAATAAATTGGATTAAAATGTGTAACTGTAAAACGATATTCCAAACACATTCTTAATGCATTTACTAAGTGTGTTAATATAATTTAATATAAAGATGAACACATGAGAGGAGTGCAGAATCAGTTCCCAAGTAAAAAACCAAAAACAAATAGGTGACATTAATACTCCAAACTGTAATAGGTGTTCATGTCCCATGGTGTTTATCACAAACTTGGGTGATGTGAGGGTGTGCAAAGATGTGTTGGCCTTCAGCTTCTTTTTAAAATCCTCTATCTCATTCATGCATGTTCGATTATATTACAATAACATTGCATGCATATAACCTATTCATAACCTAATTTGCAAAAAAAAAAAACCCCAATCAATTCCCAAAAAACATCTAACAACCGCTCTCTAACGCAAATTACCAATATACAAACTATCATTTCTCTGACACACAAAACACAGGTAAACCTGCTTATAATCACAAGAAGAACAATAGTACATTCGTGCTTCAAATTCTACATTATTTCAATCTGGTCTCAAAATCAATAATAGTCACTATAAACAAGTCTTAGAGCCTTGGCATAGTTACGTTTGTGATTCAAAGTAATTACACTATTCGTCAAAAAAATTATTTACTCCTCACTATGCATGAACCATACTTCTCATTTTACGCTCTCAAACTTAAGACTACACAATCCTTCATCTAATAAATCGATCACGACCAACTTTTTCACGATAAAAATTATTGACATCTCTATGCAGACCCATGCCTTGCACGGGCTGTTACACTAGTTATTATTAAAGTTTAAAATCTGACCATTGAATTTACGGAACTTATGACAAGTGCACGTGACTTCACCTACGCAATCTAAAAGAAGTCCGATGCGTGAATTATATCAAAATAAAATTAAATTATACAAATGAAAATTTCTAAAAATTTATTAACCTAAATGACATAATACTTTAATTTATTTGAATAATCAATATACTTATATAAAGGAGAAGATGGGGCGGTGAGGTGGCGCCTCTAGAATCGTTCCGTTTTATTTTTCTAATTTTCACAATTTTTCACAATTTTTAATTTTAATAATTACAACTTCCTTTATTATTTTCGATTTTGTAGGAAGGAAATTGAAAATTACACTTTTATTATTTTCACTTGATAGAACTTTCTTTTATTATTTTCAAACTTGATATAACTTTGTTTGATTTAGAAAATTACAAATTCCATATTATTTTCAAACTTGATAGAACTTATTATTTTTGAATAAAAAATCAAACAATATAAACAAAAGGAATATGTAAATACTTTATAATATTAACTACCCAAATGCAAATTTTATAAAATATATTTTATTTGATAATTTAAATAATTTTGTAGATATTTATTTAACAATTTTTATTCTAATATTATTTTTCTTAACAAATATATTCTAATGATGCTGATTTTATAGAATATATTTTATTTGATAATTTTAAATAATTTTATAGATATTAATTTCACAATTTTTATTCTAATATTCTTTTTCTTAACAAATATATTCTAATGTCGTTGCGAAGCGCGGCTTAGTAACCTAGTTTTAAACTATAGAGCATGACCCAATATAAGGATTTCAAGATCAATAATAATATAAGAATATTGAAACTAAGATATAACAAATAAATATTAATAAAAGTAAATATTAAAATATAAATAATAAATACTAAAATACTAAAATTAATTTATGTATTATACATTTATACGCGATATAAGTTATTATATATTAATAAAGATAATTAGATATTAAATAAATATATGAGAACCTTTTGATCTAATATTAAAAAAGTATATTTATTAATAGTATGATTATATTTAATTACTAAAATGTGCATTTTGATAATTTAAATCCAATATAGGGGTTTTCAATATTGAAAAGAATTGTCTACATAAAAATTCATATCTCTCTTTCCTCTTTAGTTTATGGGTAGTTTCGATTAGATAATAATTGTTAAACGAAAGATTGAGATATCAATTCATATCAATTACAGTATTAAAAAATTATTAATATAATGCTCATATATATCATGAATAACAATAATACATTATAAGAGACTTAAGAGAAGTGTTGTGCATGAATTTATGTTGTAAATTTTATTGTATAAATTACAAGTAGAACGACTTAGTAATGAGTATTAATATAACACTTTTAAGGTACATCACACTTTGATTTCTTCTAATTATATTATATTATTTTACATATAACAAATGTAAAAGATAATATCAAAATATTATTAAAAGTTAAGAGTTTCATACTCATTAACGATAATATTAATAGAGTAATACTTATAGAGAATAAGGATCACGGGGTTAATTGTAGTGTTTTTATATATATATATATATAAGTAGGGTTATAGGAAAAACCTTTTTAGATAGAAAACTTAGAAACCACTATCTTAACCGTTGGTTATTTATAATTAAATGAACTATAATGGCAAATTTGTGATTATTTTGAAGTTTAGGTGCATATACAATTTTGATTTTATATCAAAGAGCATATCACTCTTTTGATTTTCAAAAGATTCATTACACATGATTTTACGTTACAATATTAATCAAAATCTTCTTATTTTTGGAAACTAAATAATATTATATATATATATATATATATATATATATATATCTTATTCATATTACATAATTTTTTTTAACGCGATACAAGAAACACAATTGAAGAAGCCAGAACACAATGGAGAAGATGAACGAGACAATGGAGGTAATTGTAATAAATTTTTCTTCTTTACATGACTTACTGTTAACTAGTATTATTTAAGGGACACTAACGTGAATCTTCTCCATGTTCACAGTATTAATATGGATGCAGCATCGAATGAAGAACCGTGGAAGACAGTAGATGAAAATCGTCCCCGAGTAAAATTTTAATCAAAACTCGTGACTGTTGTTGTATCTTTATTGTCCGAGAATCAAAGAATGTGGAGTAATGATATATGGTTTGGTTCAGTGTTGATGTTCGATATGAAATAATATCCTGTGAGTATGTTAGACTGTCATGGACACTTTTAACTCAAATACTTCTTCGTTACAAATTACTAAAAAGTAAGGTGTTCTAATGTGGGTATATATTCATTAAGGTGTTCTGATATGGGTGCAGATTCTGTAATGTTTTCTTGTTAGAAATGAATACTACTAGAAACTAGACAGAGGGGGGGTGAATGGATAGTTTGATATATTTTTCGATTCTTGAAACTTAAGTAAACAACTGTATGTGATTATGATATGTAATATGCAGAAAGTAAATAACACACACAATCACTTTAATCTACTTTGTATAAGCAAATTAAATACTACAGCTTTCCAGGAAATTCACAATCGAATTTCTGGCTTCTAAACAAGAACAGTTTGAACTTGCTTGCTTACAGAGAAAAGAGCTTAGCAAATAACTATATGTATCTCTCTTACAGCTTACAGTTGTGTGTGCACGATATATATATTCACCTATACAAACTAGGCACACACAATATTACACAGCTACCCCTTCTGAAAGTCCAACTTGTCCTGCCATAAGAAGTTCACTGTGTCAGGAAGGACCACCTGCTTTTCGGAGTCTTTCCCGTTTCTGTAGCTGCTTGTCTCTTATCTTTCTCTCCAAGTTTAGCTGTAGATTTGCCATCTGTTCTTTGGACCACCTTGCCAGAACAAATGCTTCAGTATTTGTCTCCTTTGATTCTTGGTTCTGTACCTTGATTTGTCTTGTTATAAACGGCTAAGTGTTGATATCGTGAACTCCACTTTATCCCTGACTTCGCGATCTCCCTTGTGAGGACTACGCGATATAGCCTTTGAAGACTTTGCGACATAGGTCATTTGATGACTATGCGACATAGGTCATTTGATGACTATGCGACATAGGTCATTTGATGACTATGCGACATAGGTCATTTGATGACTATGCGACATAAGGCTTCTGAGGACTTCACGATCTAGGCTCTTTTGACTTTGCTGACTTCAACACTTCACGACATGTGTCTTGAGGACTTCTCGACATAGTACAAAATGGACTATGCGATATAGTACTTCATGACATGGATATTGGTGACTTCACGACATAGCTTTCTTTTGACTTTGCTATATAATGCCTTAGACAAATTCCTGCAACTTATTTCTTCATAGCCTTATTCAACTCTATCCTGCTGCATGAACACTTCTGAACTTCTACCAGGATAATTATTCAATGGCCTATATATACAATCTAGATGCAAGAAACTTTACTAAGCTCATTATAAATCTGAGCATACATGATAAAGCTATTGTTCATGAGAACAAGACAAGTACATTTAGAGACCTATACTCTATCCCAGTGATAGAAATCACTAGGTCATGTAGTGTGACATAGTCACATAGTGTAGGCTTGTTAATAGTGGTATTCAGACATGTCTTGAGCCTAACATTTCTGATAAGGCAATTCAGATGAAATGATATCAACCAACAGTAACGTTTTCTGACAAGGCAATTCAGATGAAATGATATCAACCAACAGATTTCTAAAGAATCAATGGTTATAAAAGGTATTCTGGTTTTCTTGAACAATCCCGTATATATATATCTATATCTATATATATATATATATATATATGCAAGTGATAAATAGAAACCAAACTTAAAATAAAAATTAGAAACTAATTCAAACCCTTACATCAATCTAATCTAATATCACCTAAAAGCACAACACACAACTAAAATACACCCAACCATACACAATCACACCCAATCCCTTCGTTTTTAATTTGATTTTTCCCTTCAATCGCTTAGTTTTTTTTTGAAATCCGACTTCAACATTTTTTTTTTCATCTCCCAATGATTAATTTGCATACCATATATGATATATTTGGACGCGGTTTAAGAAAATTTTAATTTAGTTTCTAGTTTCTAGTCTTAATTATTTAACATGTATTTGAACTTTAAGTTAGATAAAATAAATAAATTTTACATGTAAAATATTATATTTAACTCTTTTTAAATAGACCTCTTTTTAAAATATTATATACAGTGTGTTATTCTTTTTTTTTTTGTCATGAAAACAGGAATTTGTTCTTACCAAAGCGAACGTTTTAAATTCCAATTACTAACTTAGTATTTGCTCTTCATTCTCTTTCCTCATGTTTTCTTCATAATCAGCATGCATCTTCAAGTACCTGGCAATATCTATCTTCCATGTCCTTTCATCTTTTTCTTCAAAATTCAGTAAGGCATTTATCCTTTCAAGCTCATACTTATAGAAATATTGCCAGCTTCCTTGCTTCATTATCCTTTCTCTTCCATCAGTGTACTTGATCTCTAGATGATCCAACTTCACTTTGACTTCAAAGATCCTTTGAGCCCTCAAAAATGCTAGGTCATCTTCATCATAGTCCTCATCTAGTGGAAGCACATTGATGCCAATAACATTTGTGAGTTTTCCAGTCTTCTTTGTTATCCTCATCCTTTTGGGTACACTCTTGATCTTCAAATGCTTCACAAGAGATACCTTTCTGGAACAAGGAGAATTAGTCTTCAGTGCCACATCACTTGGAAGTAGCTTCATTCCTTTCCCCTTCATCCACTGTAACACTCCACTAGCTGTGACTTTGTGGAAGTGTTTTCTTGAAATTACTTTAGTGGCTTCATCTTTCTTCTGTGGCAATTCAGGTTCAGAAGTCATGGATAATGATTTTGGAGGATCATTGCTAACAGTACCCACCCTAGACTTAGAGTCTTGTGTTATGGTTAAAGTACTACTAGCAATGTCCTTGACTTGCTGAATTCCACTTCTTGTTTTCTTAACTGATTCCTTTGCCCCCTTGTCATCCCTCTTGCTATCATCAACATCCTTTGATTTCTTTGAATATTTGCTCCTTTCCTTATCTCTCCTTGACTGAGATCTCCTTTCATAGGTTTTCTCCTTATCATCATCATCATCTCCATCCTTCTTTTTGTTCTTTTCTTTGACAGATTCAAGAATGACTCCTTGAATCAGAAAAGATTGTAGAGTGTGAATCATCTCTAGTTCCTCAGCTGTCCTGACTCCCCTCTTGGCTCTTAGCATTTGCAGCACCTGGTTGATCTTTGCATTATTCATTCTTGTCAAATCTGAAGGGATCACCAACTGGTCAATGCTGCTGTCTTGAGATAGACTTTGGAAGATTATTGTCTTTGGCTTTAAGATAACCTCAGGCAGTCTTTGATCTTGATCCATCTTCAAGTCATCAAACAGTCTCTTGTTGTTAGCCCCACCTTTTTCTATTAAGTCCATTATTGTTGACAGCTCAGTGAATCTCAGTTTCTCTAGAGTTTGAAAAGCTAGGTGCCACAAGCAGTTGTCCTTGCACACCATGATTATCTCTCTTAGATGGACATCCTTGATTTTCCTTACTGCAACTGTGAAGTACTTAATGTTTTCCTTGAGCTTCATTCTGTAAGTCCTTGCATCTTCTTGTGCATCTCTGTAGGTGGCTTTCAGAAACTCCAGGAAGGCCTCATCATGATAGATGTGAGAATTGGCAACTTCCTGTAGCTTGGCCTCTGTGATTGTTGTTGCTTTGGCAGGTTGAGCATTGGAAGTAGGTTGAGCAGGTTGAGAAGTGGAGATATCTTTTGGCATTGTGGAGGGATAGTAGGTAGTGGTGACTGTGCTTTTCTGGCCTTGTGCATTGATGACCTCTACAGGGGGAAGATTGATTGGCTTTATTGTCTCTTCAATGAGCTTGCCCTTAAGTTTTGACTGCTTGGCAGGTACTCCCCCTTTCTTTTTCACAATGACCTCCTTAACTTTCTCCCCCTTAGGCTTGGGATCAGACAAAAAGTCTTGAGCTTCACCAGGGATAGGCAGGTTCATGGATCTCATCATTGAAGTCATCATTTGTTGCTGCACCAGTAAGATGTTTGAGGTGTTGTTGCCTTGGTCATCCAGCTTGTCATTGAGTTGGCTTAAGGATGTAGATAGCATTCTGTTTTCATCCTTGAGAGAGGCCACTTCTTTTTCTAAGCCATCCACCTTAGAGAATAATTGTTGAGACCTAAATGAGTTGAGGGATTGATCTTTGACCCTGGCAAAGTCATATTTGGAGATGTCTGACAGAGGGACTTCATCCACCAACTTGTCACCATACTGATTTTTCCACATGACATTTATCATAGCATTTGAGGTGATGGTGGCTTTTGCTTGAGTTTCCAGTGAAGAAGCCAGTTTCTTGATGTTGTCTGTGACCATGGCAAGAGTCACATCCATCATGGATACAGTTGTGGAGGTTTTCTGGACTTCTTTGAGGATACCATCCACCTTGGGAAAATCAGAGAGATAAGAGTTCCTGAGCTTAGTGAGGGATCTGTCTGTCTCCTCCTGGATTGAAGAAATCTCTGATTGAAGCCCTTTCCCAAGATAGTGCAGAGCCTTCAGCTGGTTCTTGTACACATCATTCACAGCATCATAGATGGCAGCAGGAGAGAGATCCTTTGCATTGGAGCCCAGAGAAGTTAGGAATTCTTCTCTTAGAAAAGCTAGGGCATCCTTGAGCTTGAGAGTCCTCTTAGCATCCAACCAGGCATCCACATTTCCCTCTGGTTCAGCTGCATCCACAATCTTCTCCTGCTGAGCTTCAACATCCTCCTTGTGGCAAAGTAAGATAGCTTCATAATCAGCATTGGGAAGATTTGAGGTGAGGAGATGTTGAGCTATTTTGGAGAACTCATCAATCTGTGCCACATGGAGATCTTGTATGGCTTCTTCTGTCATTGTGGAAGGCACAGATGATGATCCTGAAGGCCTGTCATGGTGCACAGGCTTCAGCCATTCTGACATAGTGGCCTGAGCCAAGTGAGAGCTAGTGCTAGGCACTTCATGAGATGTAAGAGTTTGAGTCTCCTCCAGCCTTGGAATGGCTGTAGGGTCTAATGTTGTCTCCATTGAAATGGGATGTGTTACAACATTAGCCCTATTTTTCTGTGAAGACAGTTCCACATCCCTAAGGATGGGAGAATTTGGCACAGAGTCTCCAGTGAAAACTGGTGAATCCTCCATGTTTGTGTTGGTGTCATTAGGATATGCCCCAGCATGCATTCCCTGACCAACTAGATGTGGTTCCTGGGTGGTGAGCATAGTGTCATGCACCATGTCACTTGAAATTGGCTCAATCACAGGAGAGAATTGTGATTGATCAAAGGCAAGATTGTCATTGGAATGACTTTCTTGTTCAGAAGAAATTTTTATGGAAGAATCTGAGAGAGAAGTGGGGTTTAGACTAGATTTTGGCAACTCCCCCTGAGAAATAGGAGGAGTTTCAACAGTGATATGCTCTCCACTCTGTGTGTCATCAGCCTTATCACTCCTAGGGTCAAGAGTGAGTTCTTGATCCTGTGCAGACTCAGTACAGGTTGTAGTGGGGAGACTACTCTTTTCAATGCCAATAACCTGTTGGGAGGCCATTGACAGTAGTAGGTGTACCCCTTTTTCCACATCTGAATCCTGTTGGGAGGATTCAGTGGTAGGTTTAGATTTTGACTTCTTCCTTTGTCTGGTAAGGGGTGACTCAGGATCCTCACTTCCTATCTCTACAGAGTCATTTATCACTGCTAGGGCTCTCTTCTTTGACTTCTTTTTAGTAACATCAACCTTTTGAGAGATTGATGCACTTGGTTGCCTATCCTCTACAGTGGTGTTTTCAGTAGGATTGCTGGATGGGATAGGAAGGCTGGGGATAGACTGTGCAGCTCCTTCAGTCTTAGCCTTCCCTTTCCAGGAAAGTTCATGATATATGGGCTTATCAAGTGGATAAGACTCAAATGTGTCCTGCATATGCTTGGTCACACTTAGAATCACATCCACTTGATTCCTTGTGTCCAATGAACCAAATAGTACTTTGGACATGGACTTGGAATAAGCCATTTTAGTGTTATCTATACCCTCCAATAGATGGGCATTTGCATCAAGAAAATTTAAAATAACTTGAAGGAAACGAGGGTAAAAGATGTCATTACCTCTACCACGAATGGTCCTGCCTAGCCTCTGAGTCAATTCTTTGAGAATTATGGCTCCCACATTGATCTCCTGGTTGTTGGCCAAGGAGTAGGCTAGCTTCACAGCAATGTGACTGATGTGGTCCCATCCTGTCTTCCTGCAGAGAAACACCTTCTGGAGTGCGTCAAACAGAAATGACCACTCCCTTCTCACAAACTTCTTATTCAGCTTTCCAGTATCTATCTCATCAGCATACTGAATGAAGGTCATGAATTCTATGATTTGAGCATCTGTAGCTTCTTGGTCATGACCTTCCACCTTGAACCCCAAAGCTTCATTGATTTCCCGTTCACCAAATTGAAAGTGTTTGCCTCCAATTGAACAGCTAACCTCCTGGAATGAGGTTCCATCTTCCCTAGCCATTGTTGATACCAACGCCGTTCTCCAGAATCCTTCCAACACATCGACATACAAGGTAGGGTTCAGGGTTAGGGCTTGGCGTAGGTAGGAAGTGTTCAAGAACCGTACAAAACACTTGTACCTTGGGTTAGCCTCAGCCTCAGAGGGAATGGTGAGAAGATTGGTTTCTTTGGGTATTGTTAAAGGGATAGAGGATGATACAGTTTGAGATTTGGGTGCCATTTCGAGAGAGAGAGAGTGAAAATTAGAGTAGAGAATTTGTGCTTAGGTTTGAGAGTTTGAGAGCAATAGACAAGATGAAAAGTTGTGAACGGTTAGAAAAGGTATTTATATGATAGAGACACTGCGATATGGAGTTATGAATATGTACAGTCTATATGTATGTCGCGAAGTCAATAATAGCCTGTACCGCAAAGTCTTGCAAAATATATCGCATAGTCTCAACAATGAACTATGTCGCAAAGTCTTCAAAATGAAAGGATCGGGGAGACTTTGCGATATAGTAGAAATACCCTGTCTAAAGCTCTCTTTTAGGAATTTTAAGCAATTTGTCAGACTTTTATCAAATTTTGAAATAAAATTAATTTAAATCAAAATTCTGTCAACTATGGAGACTTGTCGATATAGTTATTCTAAGTCGCGAAGTCATAAAATTAACTATGTCGCAAACTCATGAAATGAACTATGTCGCGAAGTCTCACAATCTCAACAGTTTGCGATATAAGTCTGTTTAATTTGAACTATGTCGTGAACTCTGAAAATCATCTATATCGAGATGTCTCAAAAGCTCACAACTCCACTAACAAATATGATTTTGAAAAATATGCAGTAAAATACTGAAATATTTATAAATCATATCTCAGCTAATTTTCACTCCAAACAAAATAGATCATTTAAATACAGTGAAAATTTACTGCTGCAACCATTAACCAGCATATTTACTTAGAACAACTGAATGAAGGATTGAGCATTCCAATTTCACTCACAAGTCTGTTGAAGACTGCTTCATTCAGAGGTTTAGTAAATATGTCAGCTAGTTGTTTCTCAGTTGGAACATAAGAGACTTCTATGGTACCATTTGCAGCATGTTCCCTAATGAAATGGTACCTGATCTCAATGTGCTTTGTAGTAGAATGATTAACAGGATTGGCAACTATGGATATTGCACTAGTATTATCACACATTAGAGGAATGTGTTCTAACACTAGCCCATAATCCATGAGTTGATTTCTAATCCAAAGCAATTGAGCACAGCAACTTCCAGCAGCAATATATTCAGCCTCAGCTGTGGATGTTGCTGTGGACTGTTGTTTCTTACTAAACCAGGACACTAACCTTTGACCTAGGAATTGACAGCTTCCAGAGGTGCTCTTCCTGTCAATTCTGCATCCAGCATAATCAGAATCTGTGTAACCAACCAGGTTGAACCCAGTGCCCTTTGGATACCATAGCCCAAGATTAGGAGTCCCCTTCAGATATTTGAAAATTCTTTTGATGGCCATCATGTGAGATTCCTTGGGGTCAGACTGGAACCTTGCACAAAGGCATGTGGCAAACATGATGTCTGGCCTGCTAGCTGTGAGATAGAGTAGGGATCCAACCATTCCTCTATAGACCTTGATATCAACTCTCTTGCCTTTCTTGTCTTCATCCAGCTTGATTGCAGTAGACATAGGAGTTTTAGCTGGGGATGACTCTTCTAAACCATATTTCTTTAAAAGATCCTTGACATACTTAGATTGGTTTATAAAGATGCCATCCTCCCTTTGATGTACTTGCAGGCCTAGGAAGTAGGTTAACTCTCCCATCATACTCATCTCATATTTACTTTGCATCAACTTAGAGAACCTTTCACAGAGTTTTTCATTTGAAGAGCCAAAGATGATATCATCCACATAGATTTGAACAAGAATGATATCATTTCCATGCTTCTTGAAGAATAGGGTTTTGTCAATTGTACCCCTGGTAAATTGATGCTCAAGAAGGAATTGAGATAGAGTTTCATACCAGGCTCTTGGTGCCTGTTTGAGTCCATAGAGCGCCTTGAGTAGTCTATACACAAAGTTTGGGAAGTCTTCACTTTCAAAGCCAGGTGGTTGAGACACATAGACTTCTTTAGCAAGATCACCATTAAGAAATGCACTTTTCACATCCATTTGATACACCTTAAAATCTGAGTGAGCTGCAAAATCCAGGAAGATTCTTATGGCTTCCAGTCTAGCTACAGGTGCAAATGTCTCATCATAGTCAATGCCTTCTTGCTGACAATATCCTTTGGCAACCAGCCTTGCTTTGTTTCTTACTACCACTCCTTCTTCATCCATCTTGTTTCTGAACACCCATTTGGTGTCAATAACATTCTTTCCTTTTGGAGGTGGCACTAGTTCCCATACTTTGTTTTTCTCAAATTGATTCAACTCTTCTTGCATGGCAACAATCCAATCAGAATTCTTCAAAGCTTCTTCAATTAATTTAGGTTCCTCTTGTGACAGAAAGCAGCTATACAGACATGTATTTAATGTTGCCCTTCTTGTTCTAACTCCCTCACTAGGATCTCCAATGATTTGATCCCTAGTGTGGGCTCTGTCCCATTTCCTTGTGTGCCCCTGTTCATTTCCTTGATCTGTTCCAATCTCATTTTGGTTGACAGTTGCATTCTCTTCTTCTCCCCCTGTGTTTGTGAATCCTTGCACAGGTGTTTGAAGAAGATTGTCAACTTCAAGAATTTCATTTTCTAGAACAGTTTGAACAGGGGGTTCATCTTCACTTTCAGAATCCTCAAGATAACCTTGATTCTCAAATCTCAATGGCACACTGTCTTGATCACTTGTTTTCAGTCCTGGAGTTTTCTTGTCATCAAAGGTAACATCCATGCTTTCCATGACTTTGTGTTGCTCAGGTACAAACACTCTGTATGCTGTCCTTTCCAGAGAGTATCCAATGAAGATACCTTCAAATGCCTTAGCATCAAATTTTCCAACATGCTCAGAGGTATCTTTCATCACAAAGCACTTGCTTCCAAACACATGCAGGTGCTTGAAGGATGCTCTTTTTCCAGTCATTAATGAGTAAGGAGTTTTGCCAGACTTCTTATTGATTAATGTTCTATTTTGCACATAGCATGCTGTGTTAACAGCATCAGCCCAAAAGCTAGTGGGTAGCTTTGCATCCAGCAGCATTGTCCTTGCAGCTTCAATGAGAGTTCTATTCTTTCTCTCAACTACTCCATTTTGTTGAGGTGTTCTAGGAGCTGAGAATTGTTGAGAAATTCCTTTATCTTTGCAAAACTCATACAATGTTGAATTTCTGAACTCAGTCCCATTATCACTTCTCAAAGCAACTACAGAGGAACCAGTGCTTTGTGCTTCTTTATCAGCTCTCTTGATATGCTCTATTATGACTTGGGGTGCTTCATCCTTGGAGAATAGGAATTCCACCCAAGTATATCTTGAATAGTCATCTACCATCACTAGAGCATATTTCTTTTTGGAGAGGGACATTACATTCACAGGGCCAAATAAGTCCATGTGAATTAGTTGCAGAGGTTTTGAGTTTGTATTGAGCAACTTGTTCTTGTGACTTGATCTTTTAATCTTCCCTTTCTGACAAGCTTCACATGCTCCATCTTGCACAAACTCCAAGGCAGGCAAATCCCTGATGAGTTCTCTCTTGGTTAGAGAGTTCATTGCCTGAACATTCAAGTGAGACAGTTTCTTGTGCCACAGCCAGAATTCCTCATTTGTGGCTTTTGTGTAGAAACAACAAATTTCTCCCTTATCTGCAGCCTTGAGATTAGCTACAAACAAGCTTCCTTTCTTCACACCAGTTAGAACAACTTCACCACTTTCCCTTTTTGAGATTGAACAAAGGTCTTCATCAAATTCCACTTTGAAGCCTCTGTTGGTAAACTGTCCAATACTCAAGAGATTATGCTTCAGTCCTTCAACAAATGCTACATCTTCAATAATGACATTTCCAGATTTAACACTGCCATATCCCATTGTATAACCAATGTTGTCATTTCCAAAGGTTACTGATGGGCCAGCCTTTTCCTCAAAATGTGATAGCAGGGCCATATCACCAGTCATGTGACTTGAGCATCCACTGTCCAAGATCCATATGACTCTTTTATTCCTGTTGCCCTGCATTCACAAAGTGACTAAGTTGTTTTTGGTACCCACACTTGGTAGGGTCCAGATGATTTAGAAACATTTTGATTAATAATTCTTCTGTCATAAATTGCATTTCTCATAGTAGGAGACTTCACTTTTTCTGTGGCTTTGGAGTTTACACTCTTAGGCTCACATGAAGTTTTCACCCTCTCAACCCTGATTGGGGACCCTGTCCTATGAGAATGTATGTGTGTGTGTGATTCACCAGATTGTGCAGAGTCAAGTTTATGTTTAAGAGATAAACAGTTAGCAATCACAGTCACATAGCATGTCATGCAGTTTGGCTTACCACAGAAAGAATCATGACTAGAATTTATGCTTGCAGAAAGGTTACTTAGGTTGTCAACTTCAACAATTTCAGGCTTACTACACTTATGAGTCAAATGATTAACAGATAGGCATTTTTGACATTGTTTCCTGGGAGCATTTGGCACATAAGCATAGTTGTTTCCTTTGTTAACACCAACTTTACCGTTTCTGTTTTGTTTCCTTTTCTTAACAACTTCTTTCTTTGCTTTAGGACTCTTGACAAGATTGTCTTTGGTCTCTTTCTGATTGACAAGTTCAGGAAAGGAAGAAGTGTTCTTAGCAGCCTCATCTTCTTCAAGTAGTTGTTGCTTGATGATCAGTAGTTCCTCATCAAACTCAACAACACTCTTTCTGAAGATGGGCAGTTCAACACTTGACAGTATGGTTGGGGCATTTTTGTTTGTAAAAGTTTCCTTTCCTTTGCCCTTGACCTTCTTCCTTCCCTTGTCATTATCATAGTCAAAACCAACTCCAACCTTGCAGTCTTCAGTGTGTTCCTTGTGGTAGGTTTGAATAAGTTCAGAGGAGTTTTTGAAGCTTCTTAGTTTCAGTTCAGTTTCAGCAATTTGTTCTCTAAGGGCATTCTCTATCTGCTCAGCACAAATCACTTTGTTTTTAAGATACTCAACCTCCTTTTTCAAACCATCCAGGTTCACAACCATTAACTCAAGTTGCTCATTCTTTTCTGTAAGCTCAACATTCTTAGCAGTTAGTCTGTCAATTTCTTCATTAGCTACTAACATGCTAGTATGAATATTAAACATCTCAGTGCTCATATCTTCAACAGTTTGCTTATATTGAAGGGGAGTCATATCAAGAGAAGTAAGAATAGGTACCTGACTTGAATCACCTTCATCAGAAAATGCCATCAGGGCATAGTTTGAGTATTCTTGTTCTTCTTCTTCATCAGAGTCATCCCAGCATTTTCCCTCAGCAATAAAAGCTTTGCCCTGTTGTTTCTTGAGTAGAGCCTCATACTTAGCTTCAAGCTCTAAGTATGCTTTGTCCTTCTTGACTTGTTTAGGCTTTTTGCACTCAGTGGCAAAATGCCCAAGTTCATTGCAGTTATAGCACCTTATTTTGGTCCTATCCACACTTCCTGTCTTGTATCCACCTTTAGCAGCACCAGCAATCCCTTTTCCTTTATTGAAGGTGTTTGAGCCACTAGATCCACCAGTGTTTCCATTATTGAACTTGGACCTAAATGGCTGCTTTCTTTTAAACCTTATGTTAGGATACCTCCTAGCCATATAAGCAAAAGATTTGTTTTCCATTTTGTCCAGCTCATCTATACTGTAGAACTCATCCTCTTCAGGTAAATCATACACAACCTGAGTTTCATCACCAGTGTCTTCAACTTCCAGTTCCTCAATCTTGACCTGACTGATTTTAAGAGAGTCCATTCTTTGACTTAGGTTGTCAGCAATAAGTGCACAGGAGGTATTAGCCACTAATCCTTGCTTTGCTTGAATAGATCTCTTTTGAAACAGCTCTAACTCATATGTCTTTAAAACACCATACAACACATCAAAACCAATCTTTGTCAGATCTCTTTCTTTAAGGGAAGAGATTCTTGGTTCCAAGTGATCTGGCAGAGTTAGTAGAAACTTCATATTGAGCTCTTCTGTTTCATAGTGTTTGTCATAGAGTTTGAGCTCGTTTATCAGCTTGTTGAATCTCTCAAACACTTCTGTGATTCCCTCTTTTGGCTGAGCCATGAAGGCTTCATATTGTGAAACAAGAATCTGCTTCTTGTTCTTTCTTACTTCAGTAGTTCCTTCACAGAGCACTTCTATAAGATCCCACATCTTCTTGGCACTAGTACAATGAGCAACAGTGCCATACATGTTGAAGTCCATAGATTCACAAATGATAAGTTGAAGATGTCCATCCAATGCTACTTTTTCCTTTTCAGGATCAGTGTATTTTAAGGGATCTTTGGGCACATGTTTTGCTGGTACAATCTCAGTGCCATTGGTTGTTTCACCAATCTCGCTCATTGGAATGAAGGGACCATGCTTTAGAATATCTAAATACATGGGGTTAGAAGCTTTGATGAAAAGCAACATCTTCTTCTTCCATAAACTGTAGTGCTCCTTGTTAAAGGGAGGAATCTTGATACTGCTTAGTTTCTGTGAACTCATTCTTGATCTTTTCCTGTTTGTACGTTAACAGCCTACGCTTTGATACCACTTGTTAGAAATGAATACTACTAGAAACTAGACAGAGGGGGGGGTGAATGGATAGTTTGATATATTTTTCGATTCTTGAAACTTAAGTAAACAACTGTATGTGATTATGATATGTAATATGCAGAAAGTAAATAACACACACAATCACTTTAATCTACTTTGTATAAGCAAATTAAATACTACAGCTTTCCAGGAAATTCACAATCGAATTTCTGGCTTCTAAACAAGAACAGTTTGAACTTGCTTGCTTACAGAGAAAAGAGCTTAGCAAATAACTATGTGTATCTCTCTTACAGCTTACAGTTGTGTGTGCACGATATATATATTCACCTATACAAACTAGGCACACACAATATTACACAGCTACCCCTTCTGAAAGTCCAACTTGTCCTGCCATAAGAAGTTCACTGTGTCAGGAAGGACCACCTGCTTTTCGGAGTCTTTCCCGTTTCTGTAGCTGCTTGTCTCTTATCTTTCTCTCCAAGTTTAGCTGTAGATTTGCCATCTGTTCTTTGGACCACCTTGCCAGAACAAATGCTTCAGTATTTGTCTCCTTTGATTCTTGGTTCTGTACCTTGATTTGTCTTGTTATAAACGGCTAAGTGTTGATATCGTGAACTCCACTTTATCCCTGACTTCGCGATCTCCCTTGTGAGGACTACGCGATATAGCCTTTGAAGACTTTGCGACATAGGTCATTTGATGACTATGCGACATAGGTCATTTGATGACTATGCGACATAGGTCATTTGATGACTATGCGACATAGGTCATTTGATGACTATGCGACATAGGTCATTTGATGACTATGCGACATAAGGCTTCTGAGGACTTCACGATCTAGGCTCTTTTGACTTTGCTGACTTCAACACTTCACGACATGTGTCTTGAGGACTTCTCGACATAGTACAAAATGGACTATGCGATATAGTACTTCACGACATGGATATTGGTGACTTCACGACATAGCTTTCTTTTGACTTTGCTATATAATGCCTTAGACAAATTCCTGCAACTTATTTCTTCGTAGCCTTATTCAACTCTATCCTGCTGCATGAACACTTCTGAACTTCTACCAGGATAATTATTCAATGGCCTATATATACAATCTAGATGCAAGAAACTTTACTAAGCTCATTATAAATCTGAGCATACATGATAAAGCTATTGTTCATGAGAACAAGACAAGTACATTTAGAGACCTATACTCTATCCCAGTGATAGAAATCACTAGGTCATGTAGTGTGACATAGTCACATAGTGTAGGCTTGTTAATAGTGGTATTCAGACATGTCTTGAGCCTAACATTTCTGATAAGGCAATTCAGATGAAATGATATCAACCAACAGTAACGTTTTCTGACAAGGCAATTCAGATGAAATGATATCAACCAACAGATTTCTAAAGAATCAATGGTTATAAAAGGTATTCTGGTTTTCTTGAACAATCCCGTATATATATATATATATATATATATATATATATATATATATATATATATGCAAGTGATAAATAGAAACCAAACTTAAAATAAAAATTAGAAACTAATTCAAACCCTTACATCAATCTAATCTAATGTCACCTAAAAGCACAACACACAACTAAAATACACCCAACCATACACAATCACACCCAATCCCTTCGTTTTTAATTTGATTTTTCCCTTCAATCGCTTAGTTTTTTTTTGAAATCCGACTTCAACATTTTTTTTTTTCATCTCCCAATGATTAATTTGCATACCATATATGATATATTTGGACGCGGTTTAAGAAAATTTTAATTTAGTTTCTAGTTTCTAGTCTTAATTATTTAACATGTATTTGAACTTTAAGTTAGATAAAATAAATAAATTTTACATGTAAAATATTATATTTAACTCTTTTTAAATAGACCTCTTTTTAAAATATTATATACAGTGTGTTATTCTTTTTTTTTTTTGTCATGAAAACAGGAATTTGTTCTTACCAAAGCGAACGTTTTAAATTCCAATTACTAACTTAGTATTTGCTCTAATTTTTCGTTTTTAAATTGATCAAAGTAATGCGGATTTGCGAAAAAACCAAAATTCTGCGTGAAAACCAGTTAAAATTGAGTACCAAAATAAGCAGAGTGAACAAGATTGGGGCAGATATGAGATATGTTATGTTATGGACCGTATGTTTTAGGTCGGGTTTTATATTAAAGTGGCCACTGGCCACCATTCTTGTCAAAATATTTCACCTAGCTACCCAATTTTCATAAGGATTCATTTGAAGTACTCAAATCAATATATATATATATATATATATATATATATATATATATATATATATATATATATATATATATATCAGTTTGTTAAACTTCAGAAAAAAAATTGTGGGTTTTTTCTTGTTAAGTTAATTTTAGACATATCTGATTGAGAATTTTTGGTTTGATGTTTAGTAAATCAAGTATATGAACAAATTAAGGTTCAAGGTGTAAGAGAAAATTAAAAAAATATATGAATCTATGTTCATATATATGTTTTAACGTGTCTCTGCATATGTAATCGTGATTTATTTTTGTTACATTAGTCATGTGTAGTACACTTCAACATATAACTAGCATTTCGTTAAGTTTTCTTTCGGTATTTTTTTCTAAATTTAATGAAGTGATATATAGTGATTTCAGTACTTTAAATGAGTCGCCGTGAAGATCGATTTTTTGACGAGAATGGTGGACATTTTGATATAAAACCCGTTTTAGGTCATAGTAATTACTAGTACATGTCAATTGTCACGTATAAATCAACTACTCCGACTTTCTTCGTCACACTCAAAGACTTAGGGGGGGGGGGGGGTGTATTCAACTGAGATTCTGCTTGATTTTTATTGATTTTCAAAATCCACAGGTATTCGTTATGGATTATAAACAATCTTTTAAAATTTGCAGGTATTCAATTTAGATTTCAAATAATTCAATCAAATCTCTGGGTATTCAATTGAGATTAAAAAAAATCTTTCAAAATCTGTAGATATTCAATCAGGATTTCAAAAAATCAAATAAAATCTTAGGGTATTCAAATATCAACAGATTTGCACAAGTCATGGATTTTGATTGATTTATGTGATATTTTATATGTAAAATGAGCAACGTGAAAATCTGTTGCTGCTACATAATATTTTGGTGGATTGATAAATTATAACAGATTTGTGTGCAAAAAATAAAAAAATTGAAGTAAAAAAATATGATATACCAGTATTTATACCTCACATACATCTTCTCTCTTTCACCGGGTGTTCTTGGCTGGTCTCTATAAGGTACATACGCTTTTCTTTTTCATTTGCCTTCTTCTTTATTTGCATCAATTATCTATACGTATACGACCGTGTTGCATATATATGCTTTTGTTACAATACATGTTTTTTGTTATTATATGTTCTAAACATTTTTAAAATGATTAGCACTATCATGGCTGATTCACAAAGTGCCAAAAAAAGAAGTGGTTATGATCAATGGTCAAAAGACGAGAGTGATGGATTGTTAGAACTTATGGTTGACGCAGCAAATCGAGGATGGCGTGATAATAGTGGTGTCCTTACTAAACAAATTGTGATTGATCGAATTCTTCCTCCTCTTAATTCAAAATTTAAGTGTAATAAGACTTATAGCAATTATCAAAGTCGATTGAAATGGTTTAAAGGCCGATATACTTTTTACTCAACTCTTTTGAACTTTAGTTCTGGTTTTGGATATGACTCAACGTCAAAAAAGTTCACTCCTCCAAATGAAGTATGGGATGAGTACATAAAGGTATAACCAAATTTTTATGTTATTATTCATCTAAACACAAAAATATTTTTTTATTTCTAGAATTCGTCATGCTAACAATTTTTAACAATGTTCTTTGTGTCAGGCTCACCCAAAGGACGGCTACATGCGGTATGAGGTATTTGATGATTACGAGGATTTAAAAATTGCTGTTGGAAATGGTGTCGCGGTTGGGAAAAACTCTATTGGATTGGGTAGTTCTACTGAAGCAAGAACACTAGAAGCTGGTGAAATGAGGGACTTGCGAATTGATGACTTAGCTTTTGATGTTGATAGTGAGGTATTTGTGCTCGAACAAAATGACCCATCACCAAAGGGTTCTCCAGAAGTTTTTGAGGTTCCCAGAAAAAAGCTTCCAACGAAAAGAGGTAGAGTCGATTATGAGGGAAGTTCTGACTCAAGTGCAAACCCTCCCAAAAGTGATATTTTTCAGCAACTTGCTAAACTTACTTCAACTTTTGAAGGAGTTTATGGATTGTTGGAAAAAAGGGAGCAAGAAAGAACATATACTGCATGTGATGCGATTAAGGAGGTTCCAAACCTAGGCGAAGATATTCGTTTAGAGGCGTTTAACTTCCTTGACACCAAAACAAAAAAGGACGGTTTCTTGAAAATGACTCCGGAAGAACGAGCAAATTGGATACACAATATGATGAGCAAAAAATGATAATCAGAGGATTTTGATTTGTTCTAAGTATTGAATAAATTTTAGTAATCTATGTGATCTTTGTGAGGGAGAATGTTTATTTGATTGGTTGTATGAATTTCTTACAAGTTGGCTTGAATAAAATATTTATTTAACTGGTTTTTTTAGAGCATTTGTATGAAAGAATATGAAAATAATATCCCTGGTAGAAATAAGGTCCTGATTTCACTTTATCATTGTTGCAGTTTGGCAAGAGTGTTGGTGCAAATTTGTGAATTAGAAGCTAATGTTGTCTGTTGCATAGCCTGTTCTCTCAGGTAAAAAGTTTTTGATGTATTTACTGTGCTTTGCTGAGTTCTGGTGTTTCAGTTGTTAATACATTGTGCTTTGATGTTGTTACTGTGCATGTTTATCCAATCCACTGCAGGCATGTTTCATAATCTGCATATCACATAGTTGCTAGAAAGTCTTTACCATTTCTTTTGTGAACCAACATTGGTATTAAATAAGCTGTTTCTTTTCTGAGGCTGGCCTTATCTGTCGCACCTTTTGCATCCAACCCATGTCTACATTTTATATAATTGCTCTTTTATCTGTACCAAAATTAGGTTGTGCTTTTTGCTATCTCTTTGATAATTTACCTTTCTTTTCTCAATGCATTAGGTTTAAGGTGCACATGGTCGGGGTGAAAATCAAACTATAGAACACATATATGTTGTAAGTTTAACATTGCATAAATGGAAGTAGTCTGACCAGTAAGTATTAAAACCAAACCTTGTCATTAAAAAGTGTTAAAGCTGTATATGCATCAAAATGTATATTTTGTGTATTCATTATTTGTTTTAACTGCTGAGTTGACCACACTACAGAAACATCCTGGTTCCCTGTTCATTGTCTTATGAGAATCTTGAGGCTAATGATACATCCTGGTGGTGCAGTGCCAGTATTCTCTCTGAAGTATGTCACCAAGTATACATCTGACTAGTGTTCAGAGTATCATACGAACCATCCAAAATAGTACCCCCAACCACATTATCTCCTTTCTGCAGGTTGAAACATTTGTAACCCATTGCTATAAACATCACAACAGTAGCACTAAGAGGGAAATCATATCCTTGATGTAAAAATTAGTGTTGCATGTCCCTGGTTTCAGTCCCACCCTGGCCCACAATACTTACCTATATAACTACAATGCAAACAAAGCAGCCTTCTCAGAACATGATTCTCTATTATCATACAATTGAGGCTAATAATTTCTGTAATGGTTTTTGTATTGCAGGTTTTATGCAATGGACACTGAAAAAATACTGGAGAACAAAATAGATGAAGAAGAATTTGAAGAAGAAATTGAAAACAAATTCTATGATACAGTTAAGTTTTTACTTATGATAATTGATGCGATATTGAATGTGTTAAAAGAAAATTTAACTATGATGCATCAACCTATTAACCGTTCTCTAACACGGCGACCTATATCGAGGATGGGTTACTCTTTTATTAATAATACGATGAAAGAAGATCCTGAAAATTTTCGCGAATTACATAGAATGTATCCAAATGTGTTTCTTAAGCTGTGTGGTATTATAAGAGAGGGAACTTATTTGAAAGATACAAGATATGTGTCTATTGAAGAAATGGTTGCCATATTTCTACTAATTGTGGGACATACTGACCGTTACTGTAATGTCCGGCAGAGGTTTGGTCGTTCACACTTCACTGCTAGTAGAAATTTTAATAAATTTCTGAAGGCTCTGAATACTATAGCACCACAGATGATGGTAAAGCCCGGGGGCATTTCCCCTAAAATTTCTGAAAGTACAAGATTTTATCCTTACTTTAAGGTAATTTTGTGAACTAAAAATATAATAATCTGACTAGAGTCTAGTTCAATTTTTTAATTCTAATGTTCTCTTTCTATGAATGAATATTTTTATTTAGGATTGTGTTGGTGCTATTGATGGAACTCATATTCCAGCTACGGTGAAAGGTCGAGATGTAAGCAGCTACCGTAATCGTCACGGAATTAATTCTCAAAATATTTTGGCTGCTTGCAACTTTGATTTGGAATTCATTTATGTGCTTAGTGGGTGGGAAGGTTCAGCACACGACGTAAAACTATTAAATGACGCATTATCAAGGAGAAATGGGTTGGAAGTCCCTCAAGGTAAAATTTCTTTTATACTTGTGTTTACTATTTTACCCGTGTTTATAATCTTGTAAATTTTCATTTTATAAGTCAAAAAATTATTAAATTTTGTTTTTATTTTTCAGGGAAATATTATCTTGTAGATTGTGGATTTGCTAATCGTCGCCAAACTTTAGCTCCTATTCGTAACGTACGATATCATCTAAAAGATTTTGGTGGTCAAGGTCGCCACCCAAGAAATGCAAATGAGCTATTTAATCTCCGTCATTCGTCATTGAGAAATGTGATCGAGAGAATTTTTGGTATCTTCAAATCTCGATTTACGATATTTAAAGTTGCACCTCCATTTTCACTTCAGATACAAGCAGAGTTGGTATTAGCTTGTGCTGGCATACATAATTTTCTTCGAAAAGAGTGTCGTTCTGATGAATTTCCAATTGAAGTAGAAGATGTCCAGCCTTCCGACATGGATGATGGTGGTAATGATGGATCAAATTTTTCGAGCCAACAACAACAAAGGGCCGAAGCTAATACTTGGAGAGCTAATATTGCTAATTCCATGTGGAATGATAGGCCTCGTATTGCGACAAATGAAGAGGATGATGATGATCAATATAATGAGAACGAGGAACACGTGGATGACGAGGACTAGATAAATAAGCCTATATTTTGGTTATTTCGATTTTTTTTTAAAATATTGTTATTCGAATCTTGTTTTTTTTTAAATTTTTTTGGACTATATTGGAATATTTACATATATGTTGTTAACTTTTTAATTGATGACATTATAAAATAAAAAATATTAAAATATTAATCCCGTAGAATTTGTGGACTTTGTTCAATCCACAAAAATCTTGATAAATCAATCCATCAAAATCCAACAAAATCAATATGGAATTTAAAAATTCTGCATAGTCTATTACAGATTTTAAACAATCCATGAATTTACAAAATCTTTTAAAATCCATGGATTATTATCACTCCAATAAATTCTCAATTGAATACACCCCCTAGGTTTTGAAGACTAGATTTTCACTGCTTTACCTTCTTGTCTTTATTGCAAAGCAAATTAGATGAGTTCGTGTCTCGACAAAACTAATCAAACTAATCATGTTTCCAATGATTATAATGATCCTAATCCCGAGGTTGATTTTAATGATGAAACAGATGATGATGATGATCTTTATGCAGATGAAGACACACTGTTGTTCATTAAAAGTTTAAAGCCAGTTGGGAATTCTTTTGCACTTGTTCGTAAAAGTAACGGCGATCCGACGTTCTTAATGTATGAAGGTCTCGTTGATGCTGAGGATTGCGATAATGATTCTGATAGACGAATTACTAGAAGTTTCACTCGAAACATTCATGGTTCTAATTATGTGTTGCGTAATGTTAGTCCTAGTGGTTTGGCCAAAAAGCGAGAGAAGGATCGAAACAATATTGGTACTGGCAATAAAAGAGTTGGTTTGAATTCTGGGTCGCAAAGTGTTCGTCCTAGGAGAAATAAGATGCCTAGGGTAATTAAAGAAGTTTGTGATGATGGTCATTCAGGTAAGGTGGATAAGGCGGTCAGGTGTTTGGCGAAAAAGCAGAAGATTGATCGAGGTAATGGTGAGACTAGGAAAGTTGGTTCGAATTGTCTGTCCCGCAATCTCCGTCCTAGGAAATATTGGAACCCCTGTGTCGAGAAAAATGTCAGCAGTGATTGTTCTGATAGGGTAATTAAGGGGAGAGGGAAACGTTCAAGTGATTATACTTGGAGGAATAGAAGGCCTTTGGCGAATGGTGAACATGTGGATAAGAGGAGAGCTCGACGCTTGAGTGGTTCCAGATATACAAGGGGTTTGGTGAAAAAACGGAAGAGTAATCAAGGCAATGGTGCTGAAAAAGAGAGAAGTTGTATGATGGAAGCTCAGGGTGGTCAAGGCAATGGGGCTGTAAAAGAGAGGAGTAATTGTATTATGGAAATTCAGCCTGATCAAGGCAATGGTGCTGAAAAAGAGATTATTTGTAAAATTGAAGCTCTGGATGATCAAGACTATAGTGATTCTAATAGGGCATATGATATCTGGCTAAGGAATTATATTGCGGAGATGTGTGATCTTGGAAATGGTAATGTTGAAACATCTTCGGACCCTGAATTAGAGGTGTTGGATGAGGATCCACAATGCATTGAATGGAAATATAGCGGGCTTGCAGATTCCAATGTACTTGATGCTTCAGTACAAATTTATTTAAATTTAGTAGTGGTACTGATTTTGATTATATCTTTTGCTATGGGTGGAAATTTGCAATACTAAGATTTATTTTGTTTATGTTTGTTTTTGTGGTTCGGTCAATTGTAAAGATGCAGGATGATGATCTCCAGTACATAGGAGAGCGCAGTAGATCTGAGAATCCCCAGTTTAGGAAAGATGTTGAAGATATCCTCAGAAGACCCTATGATGAAAGGGAGTACGAAACCCTTTGGCTACAAGTGAATATAAGGAAGCCGATACAAGGTTATAGAGAAATGCGCGGGCATTTAAAAGCATACTCAAAAGATGCCATGGGCAAATCATACCTTGATGAGTACCTTGGTATGTTTTTTTTTTTGCTAGGTTAATAAGCAAGCGAGATTTCTCCCTCTTTCGAAGGCCACTATGACCTTCTAGAGACTAGACTACATGCTGGACCTCATTGGATCTATTACCCGCCTAGCACTCTTGAGGTGCTTTCAGAAGAATTACTTATTTCCATGTAATCAAAGATGTAGTTTGGCTAATCATGTCCTTAATTTAGTTAGTTTTAGCTTATAAGTTAGAGAGTCAGTTTTTCTGTTATTCTATTACATAACATATGTCTTTTTTTGATGCAGACCTTGGAGGAAAACTTGATACCTTTGAAACTGATCTGCCTAGAAAGTTGAATGTCTTGCGTGGGTTCTTTTACTACTTAAAGGTAACATATACTGTATTTAGCAATTACTTTGTTATTATTTTCCTATCTGTCTACGCACCACTGGTCGCCGAAATACAGAGTAATTAGACAACACACAACTTCAAAGTGACAATGCAAATGAACATAATGATAATACACTGCATGACAAAGGCCTCGGCTCCTTGTAGTTGAATTAAGTTACTCTGACTCTTTGACTAGCTTGATAGATATTGCGTAAAATTATGAAATGAGTGCAAGGAAATAAGCTTCATCAAAAAACTATTTGTACAAATTCAAGGGCATATGGGAGGAGGGAGTGTTTAAATCGATGTTTGGTTTTAAAATTACACATCTTGCTACCTTACACTTTCAGTACTTAAGCAAGTTAGATGCATGAAATTATGATATGAGTGCAAGGAAATAAGCTTCATCAAATCAACTCGTATGTCGCACAACCACTGCAGTGTTATCTATGATCCAGATTAATGTTAGGCATTGAAAATACATTTTGGGGAACTAACTTATTTTTTAATCTTTGATTCATATCAGAATATCGCTACTGATGGAATATTCAAACCATGGTTAGATGAATCATGTTTGGCAAGTATCCCACGAACAGAATAGGCTTTTCATATGGAAGAACTCTAATCAGTATTACTCACTCCAAGTATGTAAAGATTGTGATTGATAAGACGAGACCCGAATTTCAGTACGTTTGATTACTATCTAAAACAACTCATAATAAAGCATGCATGACAGCAACGTGCCATTTTATCATCCAACAATATGCTAGATCACATTTCAAATTCTTTCAAATCAGTATTTTATTTAATATTCTTTTTCAGACCCAAAGATCATTTTCAATTGGGATTTCGAAGTAATTTTTCAAAAATACATGTATCTAATTTGGATTTTTAAATAATCTAAGAAGATATAATGGTATTTAATAAAGATTTTTTTTTAAATCCTTTAAAATCTTGAGATATGTAATCAAGATTAAAAATTATCCTTAAAAATGTAGAGGTATTAATTTAGGATTTTATACAATCCTTTACAACATGATTGTATTAAAAAAAATTGTGATTATTTTTGAATTTTTCAATTGATGGATATTCTAGTTTTTTATACTTTTTGAAATTCTACCATAATATATGAGATTTTAAAAAATTTGTGAGAAATTGTAGTTAAATCTGCAAGACTATACGAAAATTCTACATTAACTGAAACAGAAGCCGTGCAAAATGAAAGTTAGCAACACCTAAAATAACACAGTACCCGATATTTTTATATATTAATCTTATTATAATTTTAACACTAAACATGATTTAAAGATAACATAGTACCTAAAATTTATTATTTTTAGTGGATATATATAATATATTGACTTTCTTAAGAAAAAAAACCGTATGAGCATTATGATAGGCTCATTTTTGATGCTAATGATGAAGTGGGACTATTATAAGAAAGCATAGGTTGTTATGGCATGATTAAAAAAAACATAAATAATGATCGGGTTAACATTTTCGAATATATATATATATGTAACAACGATACGTTGGGTTCTGTTGGGTTCAGTGGAGACTAACAATTATATGGAGACTACGGAGACTTATATTATAATCATTAGATTAGGTTTTTATCGTGTGGCTAATATTAACTAGATTTAAATGACATAGTACTGCTTACCTAAACCTTGTTTTGTAAAAACCTAAAAAACAAAAACCTCTCAACAAGCCGCCGCCCCCTTCCCTCTTCTTCTTTTTTCTTCTGCCCTCCTCTTCTTCACAGATTTGTCGGAGTTTATCTCCGATGAGAGTCGATTAAGTTTTCTTCCTTTTTTCAGTTTTCCAAATAAATCGAGCTTGATTTCTGAAATCTTTGAAGAATCCATTCGGATTTTTCAGTTTGGTTCTTAGATCTTCGCCGATATGTCTTTTTAGTTGTTGTTTTATTTTCAGTTTGAATGTCTTGCTTTTTAGCATGTGTCTTGCCTTTTGGCATGTGTCTTGCTTTGTTCGTCTATCAGTATGGCATTTTGGTTCGATGAAGGCTCATTTTGTAGAGGCTTGCGGGTGGATTAATTGAGATTCCATTTCAGAGGGAGTTATTATGTCTATAAAGCTTATCTTGGATCTATGGATATCTGCTCAAAAAAGAGCGCGAGATCAATTTAACGGAAGTCAGGATTCAGATCAATGTAGATGCGGTAATTTCTGAAGTTTATGGGCTCTTTTGTTCATATGCCTCGATATTATGGATATTCCTTTTGTCGTTCTTGGTGTTGTACTGTTTTTTATTTTTTTAAACGGTCTGCGAACCACTTAGCTCACTTTGTAGCGAGTTATTGTAGTTTTATAGCTGATCGTATCTGGACGATGAGTTATGCTCATCTTTAGTTCATTATTGTATTGATGAACGTTTTGAAGTAATGAAAGTTATTTTCTTTTTTGGCAAAAAAAAAAAAAAAAAACTAGATTTAAATGACAGTTATGCATATCTTAATTACAAATAATAATATAGTGTATCTTTTTTAAAAAAACTATAATGCACTGCATCTTAAATAATTAATATAAAACAACAAAACCTATGCAAATCTATAATATTCTTAAAGTTCAAATTTGCAACACTTAATATTATATACAATGCAAAACATTTATAGTGTACAAACACACTTTGCACTAAACTGAAAAAATACATAATAAATATTAGGTGTTTGTATATTTTTTTTTCTCATAATTCACGTCACATTCTTACATTTTTAATGTATTTAGAAAAACTTATACAGAACCATAAATTCAAGGAGAACATAAAAAATAATTTTTGACAAATTCATTTATTTGAAACTTTGTATTAGTATTATTTCACTCTATACTACACTAAAATAAGAAAATCATAAAATAAAAAAAATCAAAATATCCGGTCTATAACATATCGTCCTAATCTAATTTGGTACTACACAATAACAAAATGTACATCTATGTACAACAATTTTATAAATTGAAAATGTTTGATTAATTAACAAAATGTTTTAAATGTAAATTTAATTCATAAAAAGTTCAAAACATAATACATGTCGTGCACTACATATTACAAAAAGTTATTAAAAAAATTATTGTTATTTTCCTATTACAAAAGAAATATTAAAATTATTTTTATATAATGCATAACATGCGTACTGCATAGAATAAAAAATGTGGATGTAAAATTTATTCATAAAAAAATGCAGAACCTAGTATATAAAGTGCATTACATATTAGAAAAAATTAATTAAAAATTTATTTTTCTGTTATACATAGGATAATGCAAAAGAGATAATATACCCATTTTTACATACTTCACCACCAAAGTTACCTATCTTTTATGCATTTAAATAATTAAAATGAAAAGCATTGTTTAATGTTGTTGTTGAGAATGAAAATTAAGTTTTAAATTGTTAAGTGTTAATTGAAATTAAAATTTGTAACTGTCACCTTAATACACTGATCTTAAAATACTAGTAGATTGTAAATTGAAGGAGGTTGGCAAGTTATTTAGAATAATTTTTCAAATTACGCGTATAAAATTAATATAAATAGTAGTTTATAAAATTACTATCCTATAACGTAATCATTAATCTATATCTCTTAAAAAAGCATGTTAAATAACACATAATACTCATGCTCACCTTTTTGACTATTCAACTAGATAGTTACTCCTTCCATCCCACTCATTTCTATACAGTATTTTTTCTAGTGCACATTTTAAGATGTATGTAAAGTATAGTTCTATAAGTTATTTTTAAATTATTTTTTCTTTAAACAAAAATTTAAATGTTAAATTTTAATTCAAAAGAATTTTTTTTTAAAATTAATTTATAGAAGTATACTTTATAGGAGCCTTAAATGCGTGTCGAACCCCGTCCCCCAATATATATAATCTAGTGGACGGAGGGAGTATTTGATTGGAAGTTACAATTAATTAGATATAGTCATGCTTATCTTGTTACTTACTTTTTAATTTTCATTCAAGATGAAAATTTTATGTTTACCATATTATTCACATATCATGTATGTATTATAGTTTGATAAATATCAACATACACACAACCACCCATATGTCAATTCTATTATTTTATTTCTTGTATTATTTTATTTCTTGTATTATTTTATTTCATGTAAAGTTAAAGTTAAAACTGAATCTTACATGTAATTTATTTTTAGATGGTCGTTTGTTGGACAAAAATAATCATTACTCGAATTACATATAGAGTATATCCAACAAACGCGTATCTCTTTAAGTAGTTTTATGTATTTCAAATATAATTGTTTAAGTTAAAAAATATAGATTCTTAATTAGTACTCCCTTTATTCTTAAAAAACTGGCAGATTATAAATTTTAAAAGTCAAACCTCTTTATGTTTGCCTTCGAATTGTATCCTACTAATAAAAAATTACAAAATTAAACTTAATTATTAAATAAAATATGATTTATAATGACATTATTTTCATACTTTGTATTTCTAATAATATTTTTTAATTATCGATCAAATTCGAGTTAGTTTAAATTTGAAATTTTATAAAGTATCAGTTATTGTAGAACGGAGGGAGTACTAAATTCTGATATTTCTGCACTCAAATTCACAATTTTTATGACATAACAATAATTCACATTAAATCACGTATCAATGGTCAGTTTGGGGATCCCAATGTGCAAGAAATCAAATAGGTTCACTCATAATATTAACACATATTGAAACATTTTAAGACATACCGTTTATTGATCCCATTCGTTCTCCGAGAGTTTTCACAATTTTGTTATGCCCATTTAGTTTTTCAACGTTATCAGTTCTCGAATATTTTTCCAACTATTAAAAATCTTAAATACAATGAATACGTGACTAACCAATTCTCAATTACGAGTAAAATTTTAATGTTTTTTCAATATATATAATATTATTTACTCATGTATAAAAAAATGTTAGGCAGCCGTAAAATATTAGTCTATCTTTTGGTTATTAATCGGTTAAGGGATTACTGGTCGGTATAATCAATTAAAATGTTTATTGGACATATTTAAATATTATATTTTTCTTAAATTAATTTTAATGTAAAATATAAACACCGTATTTTTGTTAAAATATGCAAATACGTAATATTATGTATTACTTTTATTTTATAACAAAAATTGTTTTTTTGGATTTTTACCCTTAGATTGAGTTTTTAAACAATTCATGCCGCTTAATTTTTAACCGATCACTCTCACCTAGATAGTCTATGTTGGATTAATCTTTGATTTTTTCAGAGGAAAAGTATGCAATATCTGATTTATAGATTAAAAAATAAATAAAATTATGTATTTCAAACAATTTCTAATTTTGGATTTCTATGTGAGTTTGTTTCAAACATATTATTTGAAAAAAGTTATTGATTATATGTTCATTTAAAAAAGTACCTTTAAAGTGAGGAAAAATATCAAATTGTGATAGTAATAAATTTAATTTTTTTGAAATGGTGCTTTACTAGAGAGTTATAAATTTTAGCCCCACATCGCAGCAGTCGCAAGACAAAAATTCTTTTAATCTTTTCAAATACAAATATCTAACATTCATAATTAAATATCATTAACAAATTACATCTCGAGAAAAGGCTCCTCAATGTCATAATTTGGAGTTAAAATTGCCCAAATAACACATCCCGAAAATAAGACCCCATATATCACATTAAAACATGATATTGTATCTGTTTTGAGAGTCGACTTCCAAAATTAGGGTTCTAGCCGCCATTTCTTCATTTTTCAACCTTCATCCCCTTCGCTCTCCCATCATCTATTATATTTACCAATTTTTTTAATAGAATTGAGATCTAATCCTTTTTGGGCGAGTTCTTGTCGAGTACCTTGTTATCAAGGTTGTTTAGTCGTGCCCATCTTTTTGGGATGTTAGTGTGTTATGTTTTGATGTTTTTGTGTGGTTTGTTATGGGTTTTGGTAGTTTTTCTGAGAAGGATTTATATGGTATTTTGGGTGATCAGTAAGGCTTGCATCAAATTTGGGATGGTGGTGAATACCGCAAGAGGTCACCTTTCACAACAAAAAATTGTTCATATTTTGGGGGCATTTCAGTCGATGTAACTGATAGTTCTGAACATTGGGCTATAGATGGTGCTTATGTGAATGTCAATTGCGATGCTACTAGTTTCACAACTGATGTAGGTTGGATTGTTCGAGATGTCATTCTAATACTTTTTAGATTAAAGAATTTGGATATTCTATGTTTTAAGCGATCTGAAAACAAAAAAATTATTTGTTTAGCTCATTTTTTGTTTCACAATCAGGTTGTAATTGACAGTTTAGAGATTTGTCCTGGCTGAATTTCAGTATTTTAATGAATTTTTCCCGTAAAAAAAAAATGATATCGTATTACATTTTTGATCTTAAATTTTAACAGTTGATTTAGTTCATTTTGTGAAGTGGGCCTGTCATATATAGGCTTGCAAACGCAACATGATTTGATGTTTCTCAGTTTCTCCGAACACGTAACTTCAAGTTCCGTTTTTATTTTATTTTTTGACTTTTTTTAAGGAAAAATGCTAATTGAACTTGTGTTTGCAAAAAAAATAAAAATATATAGGTAAGAAAGTTACATAAAGATGCATTTTCAGAAAACCCGACATAAAATTTCGCTTTAAATTGATATTTGAGGCGATCATCAATATCTTCTTTTATATATATAAAGGAAACCTCTCACATCGTCAGAAAGTTATTTATCTATTTTTCTAGAACTTCTGGATTTTAATTCAATAAAATTAGATTTTCTTATTAAAATTCGAATTTATAGGATAAAAAAATAGCAGTTGCCTTTTAAATTTTAACTAATGGAGGAAACTAAATATACAAATTTTATATTCTTTCCTTTAAAATCTTTAATAATGAAGTAAAGTAAATATACTATTTTAATATTCAACATTTTTATCTTATCAATTTTTATCTTCTTTCTCCTTTTATTTATCTTCTTCTTCTTTATTATATATATAAAGGAAAACCCCCAGAAGCTCTTAGATCGTCTGAAAGCTATTTATCTATTTTTCTAGAACTTCTGGATTTTAATTCAATAAAATTAAATTTCCTTATTAAAATTCGAATTTATAGGATAAAAAAATAGTAATTGCCTTTTATATATATATAAGGAAACTCTCAGGAGATCTCAGATCGTCCAAAAAATATTTATTTATTTTTCTACACGTCCACAACTTTACTTCATTAAAAAAAATTCGTTATTTACATTCAAATTATTAGAGAAGACAATAGAAATAAAAAAGTCAATCCTATTATCGAATGTCATCTTTGTATATAGTTTTTGATATATTATTTTTCTGATGTTGCGAATTAATTAGAGTTATATTCAATACTATTATCTCATTAATTTGTTTTTGATAGACATGATAACTTTATAATTTTATATATTTATTTCTGAATTAATCATGTTTAGAGAATTCAATTTATTTATTTATATTCGAATTCATACGAAAAACAATAAATATATAAAAGTCAATCATGTTTAGAATTCAATTAAACAAAATTATATTTTTTCTTTTTCTGTAGAACTCCTCTATTTCTATTCAAGAAAATTAAATTTTCTTATTTAAATCTTATTTAGAATTTATTCTTTATTATATTTTTTATATCTTAAATTGTCTATAAAAATCATGGTTGATTTGTTTTTCTCAAGTCACCATTTTGTGAATTTATTTTAGGATCTTTTGATAACGAGTATATTTGTGTACATTAATAACACTACATACTCATGATAAAAAGATAAACATCTAGATCTATTGTAATAGCCGCATGTAAGCATGTGACGATTAACATTACATACATATAGTTATACTTGATTTTTGTAGCTAATAATAATTTATTGAATGTCATCTTTGTATATAATTTTTGATATTTTTTTATGTAAATTTAATAATTAATTAGAGTTACATTCAATACTATTATCTGATTTTTATGAGAGACATGATAACTTTCAAAATTTAATATATTTGTTTTTTAATTAATCATGTTTAGAAAATTTAATTTCTTTATTTACATTCAAATTCATACTAAATATAATAAATATATAAAAGTCAATCATCTTTAGAATTCAATTAAACAAATGTTAATTTTTTTCTTAACTAAAATAAAATTGAATTCCCTTATTTACATTCAAATTCATAGGGAACATTCAAATTCATAGGGAAGACAATGATTAGATAAAAATCAATTATGTTTCCTTGATTAACCTTTTATATCATAACTATGCACATGTACGTACCCAAAAAATTATTATAACGTCTAGAGATATTTAACAAATTTGTAATTTTTGTGATAATACGAATAGTTGAAGTTTGAAGTGGTGGTTAATAATTAAATTTTTATTATTGCTTATTTTTAGTATTTTCAATTTCTATTTAATGCAACTAGTGTCAGCTCAATAAAATATGACACAAAATTGACATATAAAGTATATGGATATTTAAGAAAATTTTAATTTATGTGATAATACAAATGGTTGAAGTTTGTCGCGGTGGTTAATATTTAAATTTTTATCAATGTTTATTTTTAGTATTTTTAATTTTTATGTATTTTGTGCAATGGTCGCCGGCTCAAGAAAATATGACATTGCATATAAAGTACAGAGATATTTAAGAAATGGTCGTGGGTTGAAGAAAATATGACACAAAATCGGCATATAAAGTACAACAATATTTAAGACATTTGTAATTTTTGTGATAATACTAATGTTTGAAGTTTGAAACGGTGGTTAATACTTAAATTTTTATTATTTAATATTTTTAGTAATTTTATTTATATGTATTTAGTGCAACGGGTAGCGGCTGAAGTAAATATGACACAAAATCGTCATATAAAGTTGAGAGATATTTACGTAATTTTTAATTTGTGATCATCGAATGGTTGAAGTTTGAAGCGGTGGTTAATATTTAATTTTTTATTATTACATATTTTGAGTATTTTTCATTTATATGTATTTATTTCAACGGGTGTCAGCTCAAGAAAATGACACAAAATCGGCAAAAAATATATGTAAATAGTTTATTTTATTGTTATGTAAGTTTACTATGTAAAATATAGTGTTCACTATTTATATGATATTTTATATATACTTTTCTCGAATTTTTTCTTAAATAATAATATTTAAAATTTTATAAAAAATAGCCGCGAAGCGCGGCTTAGTCGACTAGTTATTATATATATAAAGGAAAACCCTAGAGCTCTAAAATCGCTCGATTCATATTTATCTAATTTTCTAGAGCTCATCTAATTTAAATATTAAAAATTAAAATTTCCTTTTTTAGCTCCTAAATTGTAGAAAAGGTAATACTTATTAAAGACAAGTTGACATAAAATTATAAACCTTATCAAAATTTATTATTATTATATATACAATTTTCCTCTATTTTAAATATTAAAAATTGAAATTTCCTTTTTTTAGCTCATAAATTGTAAAAAATGTAATAATTATTAGAGGCAAGTTGACATAAAATTATAAACCTAATCAAAATTTATTATTATTATTATTATATATACGATCTTTCCTCTATTTTAAATATTAAAAATTTAAATTTTCTTTTTTAGCTCTTAAATTTTAAAAAAGATAATACTTATTAGAGGCAAGTTGGCCTAAAATTATAAACCTAAGCAAAATTTATTATTATTATTATATATACAATCTTTCCTCTATTTTAAATATTAAAAATTGAATTTTTTTAACTCCTAAATTATAGAAAAGGTAATACTTATTAGAGACAAGTTGACATAAAATTATAGATCTAATCAAATTTTATTATTATATATAAAAACTTTTCTCTATTTTAAATATTAAAAATTAATATTTTCCTTTTTAGCTCCTAAATTGTAGAAAATGTAGTACTTATAGAGACAAGTTGACATAAAATTATAAACCTAATCAAATTTTATTATTTTATACAATTTTTATTATATCTCTATCTCTTAAAAAGTAAAATCTCTAGAGTTCCTCAATATTATTTCAATAAAATTGAATTTTCTTGATTACATTCAAATTCAAAAGAAAGACAACAATATATATATATAATTCAATCATGTTTAGAATTTAATTAAACATAAATTACCTTCTTTCTCGACCAAAAACTTGAATCCTAATTATAATTTAAGTTCATTATCTTTATATAAAATAAATATCTATACTATATTATTAAAGCCGAAACATTGAAAGTTTTGGTTTTCGGTTTTCGATCGGTTTTCGGTCTTTTATTTAATTTAATAAATAATAAAAATAAAAATAGTAACTAGATGATTGCCTTTTATAATTAAAATATTTTTTTTCTAACAAAATCTACTCTTTTTCCAAAAATATCATGGCAATTATCTTTAAATTAAAACATATCACTAAAATATATGTTTTCCAAAAATATCAGGTAGAATCCTTACTTATTTATTTTAAAATCTATTTTAATACTCTATTTAATAAATAATAAAATAATATAAAAATAGTAACTATCTGATTGCCTTTTATAATTAAAAAAAATATATGCACGATCTCAAAAGTACGTTTATATTTGTTTGACATTAAATCGTTTCTTTATGTATTGTCATACATTCATACGTTTTTTAATTAATTAATTTAATGTGCTTATCTATTGGCATAAGCTACAATTTGTTACTAATATGTATTTTCATACATATCAAAGTGGTGATTCAGCTTAATGTCATCGTAATTCGTGAACATAACAGCAGAAAGACACCAAAAATTGTATGCCGGAAAGAACACGGGCATAAAATAGGTTGTCTTCACCTATTCAGGTAGATTTTTGTTTGTTTTCTAATATGCAACTTTTTTTGTTTCTAATATGCGAATGAGTTGGATTACTTTTCTAATACAATATTACTGTACATGATATGATGCTTACCTCTTTAAACTCATGTACCATTTATTGCATAGAATAATAGATTGTTAACTCCATATTTGTTTTTATAATTTTAACGTAATTGTGTACATGAAATTTTGCTTAATATACATTAACATGTTATTTAGACTCCCATATCTGCAGTTATTTGATTAAGAATGGTCTAAGACTATTTGAACGATATTTTTCAATGTTTTTTTGTTATTTTTATTAGTTTAGTAAAAAAATTTATTAATGATTTTAAGATCATTGGCCATGCATGTTAAAATTGGAGAAGTTGTCAGGTTAATAAACATGAAATTACTTTGAATGTGTTAACGAATTAATCTGGAGGTTGAGCAAAGTCTGATCGAGTAATTGAACGAGTCTCAATCCAATAACTAAGAGCATGCCGAAAACTCACACTCACGGTGTCAATCTAGAGCAAAAAAAGTAGATACCAATCAGCTATGTCGTCTTCAAGAGATGTCACTATAGTGGTCTCCAATAGATGCTACAAAATTTTCATATAAAGACTGGGTAACATATATCATGAAAAAATATATTATTGATTCTTTTAATGCTAACTTAACTAGCACTTTGGTGAGCCTCAAAAATTTAGATTTTATTGCACAAGTTTGTTGGTTTTTCCGTCCATGCCAATGATGATTTTAGTTATAGAACTTTCAATATCTTCCTATTGTATGCTTCTTTGGTTAAATTTTTTGTTGTAGACTATCAATTCAACTTTTTCCATTTTTTAGTTTCACATTATTCTGTATTGAATTTATGTGTAAGCGAGCTTTTATATTTTGTCTGAATTTCGGTGACCAACCAAGTAAAAAATAACGATGAAAATTATATCCTTAACTAGGGTTGAAAGATAATATTGTTTATATTACAGAAAGTTCTAATAGAAAAATATTATTGACGCATTTAAGTACAAGTTTCCTTTAACATATTTAAAAATAGAAAGGAATAGTAAGAAATTCAAAATGGGAAAGCAATATTGAAATTGAACTTTATTTAACATATTTGAAGTTGAAAAGACATTCGAATTTATAAGGAATAAGAATTCGAATTTATAGGGATGACATATAACTATTTTTAAATATATTTAAAGTAGAAAATGAATCGAATTTATATAGGAGGATATTTCAAATTTATAGAAAAAGACATAAAATTAAAACTTTTTTTTAACATATTTGAAATAAAAAAGTATTTGAAATTTTAACTACCACTTCGTAAGATTTCTAAGATGGACCTTTTATATATGTTATCACAAGGTGCATGTACGTATTAATTTATTTATTATAACGGGAGTCGACCTAAAAAAATGTGACACAAAATCGATATAAATAATATATAAATAGTTTAGTTTATTGTATATGTATATTCAATTTGTAAAATATTGTGTTTACTAATTTATATGATAGTATACATATATTTTTACTCTATTTTTCTTAAATAATCCTTATTTGGAAGTTCAAAAAAATATACTATAAAGCAACCACAAAGCGCGACTCAGTCAACTACTTACAAAAGAAGATTCTCTTATATATAAAGGAAAATCCTCAAGCGCTCTTAAATCATCTTAAAAATATTTATCTATTTTTTTAGAACTCATTAATATAATTCAATAAATTTGGATTTTCTTATTAAATTCGAATTTTTAGGGAAGATAATTAATATACAAAAAATAATCCTACTTAGAATTTAATTAACCAAATATTACTTATTTCCAGCTAACTTAAATCATACTTAGGACTCATTAATATTAACTGAGTTTTGTCTTACATGTTTTAACGTATCATATACTATTAATTAATAATTGTATTGTGATTTTGTAAATAATAAATATCGTCTTTTAAGTGAGAAACAATGTTTGTTTCAACGTGATCATTATAATTTCTTAGCAGGCTAAGGCTCCATCGTAGAAGAAACTTTTGTTAATCTGTAAAAGTAAAGGTATTGATATATAAATATAAATTTATGCTTGTAATTATTTTTCTTAATTAATAGTATGTATTTAAATTTTTTGAAAAATATATTATAAGGCCGCCGCGAAGTGCGGCTTAGTCGACTAGTACTTATATAAAAGACAAGACGAGGGTTGTTAGCTGGCGGCTCTCATATCGCTTCGATCCATTTTTCTAATTTTCTCAAAATTTTGAATTAATAATATCAAAGCTTAGATAAAATCTCATTTATCTTTTAAATATTTACTAATGGAGGAAAGTAAATATACAATTATAATATTATTGTCTTTAAAATCTTGACAAATGGAGGAATGTAAATATATAATTTAAATATCCTACTAAATTTTCGATTAGAAAAAATCTCAGTTGTCTTTTAAATATTTACTAATGGAGGAAACTAAATATACAATTTTAATATTATTGTCTTTAAAATCTTTACAAATGGAGGAAAGTAAATATACAATTTAAATATCCTACTAAATTTTCGATTACAAAATATCTCAATTGTCTTTTAAATTTTTTCCAAGGGAGGAAAACTAAATATATCATTTTAATATTCTTGCCTTTAAATCTTTAGTAATGGAGAAAATTAAATATACAATTTTAATATTTTCGTAAATTATTTATTTATTAATATACTTGCTAATCAATATCATTATCTTTATTATTATTTTATTATATTTATCTTTTATCTTTATATAAAAGAAAATCTCCTAGCGCTCTCAAATCGTCTATATTCTATTTATCTATTTTTCTAGAGTACCTCTATTTGAAATAATAATAAAAAATCTTTTTAACTCATAATTCAAAAAAAATGAAATAATAAAAATATTTTTTTTCCTTTTTAGCTTATAATTCATAAAAAAGGAAACTTATACAAGATAAGTTATTTAGAAATTATGATTCTAATCAAATTCTATAGTCAGTTGACTATATCTATAATTCTATAATTATAAACTTTATTAAATTTTATAATCTATATAATAAATTATAAAAATCAAGAAGATGTCAATTATAAAGATACAGGAACTGAAGTCAAAGTTATGTTATCCTACAAATATAAATTTTAATTCACACAAATCTACTCAGACTCTACTATAGATTATAAGGTGGAGATTTCTCACCATTAAATTTAGTTTTTATATTGTGTTAATAAAAGTTTTGGTATTTATTCTCTCTTTTTGTATGTTTTTTCCCGAATTTTCTGTAATTCTTTAACATAGTACATCTCATCGTTATTGAATATAGTTTCTGGTCCAAAATTCCTCAAAAAAAATTAAAAACAAATTATCTTCAAAACTATAAAGGTAAGTTTTTGTAACTATTTTATTATATATCATGAAAACAAAACAAATATGAAAATTATGTAATTTATACATTAGAGTAATGTTAATGTGTTATCTGTTAAATTTCTTAACAATGAGAGAGCGACTCATTGGGAGAAAATATTTTTAAAGGTAAAGAGCTTCATTAAGAGTATCGTATTATATGCTAGAATTAAATATTGATATTATATTATGCATTTAAAATTTAAGTTGGGATTTAAATTTTGAAAAAAAATCTAAAAGCTAATCAATATAAAAATATTCGATATAATATTAAAACAATGAAAATATTAAACAATTGTATTTTTTATATTGATTCAAAATTTTTGTCAATGATCAAAAGACAACATGGAAAGTTCAAAAAATAAGCCTTATGTCAGAAATATTATTTAAAAACATTGTTAGTCATAGAGGCATTCCTGAGTTCATATAAATAACAAGCCTATAGTATTGTGTAACTTTGTGTGACTTACTTGACCCTTTAACTAGGGGATCCCTTTGTTCTCAAAGGTTCTATACTATGTAACTTTAATGTTTGTAACCCTGCAATAAGTTCTACGTATGATTTGGAAGAAGATCTCAAGATCATGCCTCAAGACATTTGAAGACAGCAAGGAGAAATCAGATTACAACATTGAAGAATAAAATGTGTCTAAGTAATGATTCAAGAAGTGTCAAAAACACTAGTTCGAGAAGTCCTCCATTCGAGAAGTGCTAAGCATAAAGATTCGAGAAGTCAAGTATATTGGTTCGAGAAGTGAAGAAATGAACTGATTCGACATGTCTCATTTAGTGAAGTCAAAACACACTTATTCGAGATGTCATGATTTCAGAAGTCAATATACTGATTCGAGAAGTGCTAGGATATTGGTACGAGAAGTGAAATATAGCCAATTCGAGAAGTGGAGCTACACTAAAGAAGTCAATTTGAGAAGTGAGTCTCCACTGCTTCAAGAAGTCGAGTTATCGAACCAAGCATTTCAGAGTTATCGAATGAGGACTTGGCAGAATTTCGAATTAACATCAGACAAAAGTTCTGGGAACGTGGATGAAGATCAAACCAAGGCATATGCAGTTGTCTCAATCAGTTGCAGTATGCACATGGAAAGGAGCTAAATGTCAAGTTTCTGTTGGGTACTCCAAATCATCTTGAACAAAAGGTGATTGCCCTCAGAAATAGAGATCTAAACAGAGTTTTATACGATGTACTGTATGGTGTGTTGAGAACACATGAACATGAAATGATGCAGAAAAGGGCTATTCAAGCCCATCATGGAAAGTGTTAGTATTAGTGCTAACATCAAAACTTTAAACATAGAACCGAATTAAAACATTTTCGCAAGTAGCTCTGATGCCATTGAAGGGTTTCGAGCACATAAACGCAACGGAAAAACGCGAAAAATAAACCAAAATTGAAACCCCTCCGCAGGATCCATGAGAAAACAAAAGATTTAATTCGGAGATTAGTGTTTTACCTTAAATGCTTTAACAATTCATCAATGGAAGATTAATGGAGATCCAAAGCTTGTTCAATTACCACGTATCCCGCTCTCGCGATCTACGCTATACGTTATCCACACGAACGTTTTTCTTGTATATCTTATTATAGATCATCGAGCATACTCTCGAGCCCCCATTACCACTACTTCAGGATTTCCACGCAAGTTTCCAAACCCTACATCTTATATAGATGCTGTTGTATTTAAACGTGTTGTGATTGTGATATAAACTGTTTAAATACTTTAAATGTTTTACGAACTGATTTATATATTGATTTAAATCTTTCGTAATAGTTTGCGGTTTATATGCTATTAGTATATTAGATATAATATTTATTATTTGAATATTTATTAATTATTCCAAATATGATTTAAAAATCATAGAACCTTATTTAAATATTACTTAAGGTTTCAATAATTATTTAAAATTTCTAACCTTCAGAAAATTTATTTAAATATAGTAGGGGTTCCCAACTATTTTATTTGAATTTAATAAATTCTTTCGAATGAGAATAAATGTCCTTTGACTTATTAAAAATTGGGAATCCAATCCAGGAAGTGAATAGATGATTTCACTTGCCTCTTTCATCGAAAATAATTATGTTTTGGGATTTCTGACTTATCAGAACTACATAGATTTTTTAATAAACTCCCAGGTCGTGATTTCAAAGAAATATACTCGATAATCGAGGTCAGTTAACTACGGTCAACCCACATTGTGACTTACTTCCAAAATAATTCTGGAAGTAAGAATATTGTTTATAAAAACCTATCAACAAACATGCGTTTGGGGAACTTGGAGTAACATCCGTTCCAGTTATAGATATGATTCTTCGGAGAACTAGAAATCGGCTAGTGTAAGTTGCCGAGTAACGCACGGTCCATCTAGGTATGACCTTGATGTCGCCATGAGTACATAAGAGGCTGGGCTGACAGCGGTCCAGTGGTAATGAAATCAGCTAGCGTAAGTGGCCAAGCAAAGCGCGATCTAGCTAGGTATGGCCTTGATATCGCCATGAGTACGTAAGAGGCTGGGTTGACACCGATCCAGTGAAATTAAAAACCCATATGCGGCTAAGGGTAATGACCTTCGGGATTATCCATCTACTAGTAGAGAAGTTAACCGGTATATATGACTGATCATCGTATACCGAAATACGCGTCCTTGTTTAGTTTCCCCCTCTTCTAGTTGGAATTCAGTAGTGCTTTGTAACTTTAGTCAGATACCGGTTACGGATAATTGTTAATAATATTTTAACAAGTATTATACCTTATGCAGTATTTGAACTGTATGGTAACGTTTTGACGAAAAGATTACTTTTAAAACATCATTCTGTATACGAATGAGATTTCAAATCTTTCAAATGATATAAAAAGCTTACATAGTTTATTTAAACTGTTTTATATTATTGCTGAGCTATAGTGCACCCTTATTCTTCTTTTATATATATCACAACATAACAGCTAGGATAGATGGCCAGGACTTACCTCACCGCTCGGAAGCGCGTCGGGAACGCATGGACGTTCCGTAGGATGTTTGTTACTGCACCGCAGGTAGGAAGGCTGAGTTGGTACGGAGTGTAGCTCTTGTTGTTCCGGTTGATTTATAAGTATGACTTATGTATATTAATGAACAAGAACAAACGTTTGCGCCGCCTTTATGGTTTGAAGTAGAAATCATATTGATAGCTGGTTTCCAGTGCAATTACTTTTGGGTTGTAATAACTTTACATTATGGATCATATGACTACTATTTATGTAACTTCGTTTATGAGACTATAATTGTTGTGAGTATTTATCTTGTGGGGTTACAGTGTGTGTTGATATATTATTATGATTCAAGTATCAAGCGTTTAAGTTGGAAAAAGAGAGTGTGACAACCTAGATCTCCGACCCCGGATCTGGGGGTGTTACAGAAATGGTATCAGAACCTATAGTTATAACTCTCAGAAACGATAGTGTGTTAAGAATAATAAATGCAACTATAATAATAATAATGAGAACTCCCATCGAGTTCATGGTTGGGCTACCGGATGTAGCACTAACCGTTAAAACCCGCAAGGGAACTTTTTAACTCCACAATAGTAACATAACATTCGTCTGTATAGGTATCCATGACCCATGAGGCTGACGAGTTTGAGGCCCAGCATGACGCTGCTCTGCTGGAGGCCGAGGAGGACCCCATGGATAACCCCATGGAGGATTTGGAGGAGGATCCAGAGGAGGATTCAGAGGACCCGGATGAGAATCCAGAGGAGGACCCTACATCAGTGTTTGACTTTCCTGCCTCCTTTACTATTACTGATGGAGAGTCGACTAAGGATGATGATTCCACTGAGAGGGATCAGGTTGTTCCTGATACTGGTACCACTTAGGACAATGAGACTACAGAGGACAACGTTGGCTAGAGGGACATTGAGATGCATCCTCTCCTATGCCCCCATTAAGCCCGTTACCATCTGATGATGACTATGACCTCGCCCCTGAGGGATATGAGGAGGACTAGGCCATGACTGACCTAGACACACCACCTCCCTCACCTACTGGAGTGCCCGTTGTTATCCATGATTGGATAATAGGCCGACTTACTACTGACTTGGTAGCAGTAGAGGCTAGAGCCGATGAGATTAGGAGGCAGTTGGCCGCAGAGAGAGAGACTCGTCGTTCCTATCAGGACGGGATGAGTGTTACGACCCCTGGTGGGTTGAGGAGTGAGATGACCGACATCGAGGTACGAGCTCGAGTTAGCATGAGGTGCCTACCTGTTACTATTGAGGGACTGGTGTCCCGTCAGACAACAGAGTTGATTTGGATAGATGCCATGGCGCGCGTCAGGAGCCTGACCCGCCCGACGAAGGAGCCTTGATAGATGACAGATATCTTAGTTCTCTAAACTCAGACGGCCGTTAGTAGTGCCAATTTTGTGGGATGGTTCCGCTGTACAACAGTATCCCTTATGGGTTAGAGATAGCTTGACTAGGCTGACTTTTGTGGATGGTGACTAGATGACTCGTAGTACTTTTGCTATTGACTGTTATTCGGATTATGTAGTTCAGCGATGTATTCGCTTTTGTTGAAAAACTTTGACTTTCAATACCTCTTGACTTTATGTCATTTATGTATATATTCGCGCATTTCAGTCTTAAATTTGATATATCCTGCTATTTCAACTGCTTTACAAAGTTATCAGTCTTGATATATATATATAGAACTATGAAACCTTCGTTTTGACAAAAAAATTATTTTACTAGCAAATTTTTGGGATCTTCCAACTTCGAAACTGATTTCAAGAATTACTACTAGTGGACCAGACGGTTCCATTTACCCTGTTTTGAAAAAGCAAATCATCATGATGAAAACTTTTCTTGTTTAAAATCAGGACAATGCCACCCCGACGTATGGGAACACGAGCACGCCCTGCCAATTCTGCGGCCCAGGGTAGTGTTAACCAGGGAGGAGTATGACAAAATTTTCATAATGAAGAAGAGGAAGACCCAGATTACAATGAGTTTGAGGAACAGAGTAATGAGGAAGAAGAACAGGAGGAGTATGAGGAGCAAGAGGAGCAAAATGATGAGGAGGGTGGAGAAGATGTGCCTTATAATGAGTTCGATGATCAGGAGTATGAGAAAGAGGAGTACGAAGGTACTCAGAATAATGAGGACCCAGGTAGAAACCCGATGGACCAATTTATGTATCTCCTTAGGCAGAACTTGAACCACCACCCACCGCCAGGCCCCAATACTACGGGGCATAATGCTTTTTAATGCCTTCAAGTCCCTTAGGCCCCCGGAATTTCAGGGATCTGCTAATCCCGTTGAGGCAAGAGCTTGGTTGAAAGAAATGGAAAAATCATTTGAAATCCTAGGCATTGAAGAAGCCCAAAAGACCATCTTCGTCACCTACCTCTTGAAGGGAGAGGCTAACTACTGGTGGGAAGCAAAGAGGAACCCAGAGACGGATGCCATTATCACGTGGGCAATATTTACCACTTTATTTATGGAAAAGTATTTCCCCGTGTTTATGGAGACACGGATGGAGCGAAAGTTTTTGGAATTGAAACAGGATAACATGACTGTGGCAGAATATGAAGCCATATTTACCGAGCTGTCCAGGTTTGTACCAGAATTTGTCAATAAAGGTTTGAAGAGATCAAGGAGGTTTCTGCAAGGATTAAAGCAATGGATTCAGAATAGAGTTGTCGTGTTGGAAATAACGGACTATGCCTCACTAGTGCAAAAGGCAACCATCGTAGAATCATGCAGTGAACAGAGTCAGAAAAAATAAGGAGGAGAAGAAGAAAAAGTTTGGTAGTCAGGGAGGGAGCTCTGCGAGCGGGAGTTTCCCAGCTAAGACATTCAGAGGCACAAGGTCCCAACCAGTAAAGAGTTTAGGATTTAGGAGGACAGAGAACAGGAGCATACGCCAGGGCGGCAGGCAGACCGGGATATCTCATTTTAGCCAACCCCGACCCCCTCTACCAGATTGTAAGACTTGTGGAAGGAAACACACTGGAACTTGTGCCCTGGGTATAGTAAACTGTTACAAGTGTAACCGGCCGAGACATTATTCTAACACTTGCCCCCAGAACAATATGACTTGCTTCCAATGTGGGAAGACTGGACACCTGAGGAAGGACTGCAAGAGTGCAAAACCAGCCGCATCAGGCATGAGTAGGGCATCTTCCAACAAGCCCCCAACTGTTAGGAATTTTAACCTGACTGTTAAGGATGCCGTGAGAGTCACATATATGATAACAGATATCCTTCTACTTAATACCGTCAATGCAAATGTTTTATTTGATTCGGGAGCTACTAAGTCTTTTAATTCTAGAGATTTCGCGAGTAAGTTAAAACTTAGAGCGGAACCATTAAAGGATGTGTTAAGGGTAGAGATAGCAAATCGGGAAGTAATCCCAGTTAGTCAGGTACACCCAGACTGTAATCTAGAAATAGAAGGTCAACAATTTCATGTAGACTTAATCCCATTTAAATTAGGGGAATTTGATGTTATCTTGGGAATGGACTGGTTGTCGAGCAATGGCGCTCATATTGATTGTGAAAGAAAGAAAATTAAGTTGAAAGTACCCGGAGGGCGGGAAGTCGTGTTCAAGGGACAATGACAGACCCGTAAGTTCTTGACCATGACCCAGACCAAGAGGTTGTTGCGACATGGGTGTGAGGCTTATTTAGCCTATGTGATAGATACGAAACGAGAAGTACCTAGTATACAGAATATCCCTGTTGTCAATGAATTCAAGGATGTATTTCCAGAAGACCTCCCAGGGTTACCACCCAATAGAGAAATAAAGTTTGCTATAGAATTAGCTCCAGAGACGGTGCTAGTTTCGAAGGCCTCGTACCGACTATCTCCAGTCGAGATGAAGGAATTAACCGCTCAATTGCAGGAATTGTTAGAGAAAGGAATGATAAGACCAAGTGTATCACCGTGGGGTGTACCAGTGTTATTTGTGAAGAAAAAGGACGGCATCATGAGGTTGTGCATAGACTATCTAGAACCGAATAAGCTAACTATTAAGAATAGATACCCCCTGCCAAGGATCGATGATTTGTTCGATCAACTAAAGGATGCAGTTCATTTCTCAAAGATTGGTTTGTGAACTGGATACCACCAATTGAAGATTAAACCAGAGGACATACCCAATACTGCGTTTCGCACTAGGTGTGGACACTACGAGTTTTTGTTAATTTCATTTGGGCTAAAGAATGCCTCTGCAGCTTTCATGGACTTGATGAATCGAGTTTTCAAGAAGTATTTGGATAAGTGTGTCATAGTTTTCATCGACGATATTTTGGTTTACTGAAAGACAGAGGAAGAACGTGTAGAACATTTGAGGATAGTGTTGAAAGCACTGATAAAGGAAAAGTTGTATGCCAAATTCTCAAAGTGCGAGTTTTGGCTAAAGGAAGTTCAGTTCTTAGGACATGTAGTCAGTAATGAAGGAGTGTTGGTCAACCCCGCTAAGATAGAAGCTGTCTCGAACTGGGAAAGACATACCGAAGTGAGAAGTTTTGTGGGTTTAGCCGGATATTACCGAAGATTTTGCTAAGATAGCAGCCCCGCTGACCCGACTTACCCGAAATACTGAAAAGTTTTAATGGACCGAGAAGTGTGAGAAAAGTTTTCAAGAATTAAAGAAGAGACTAGTCACTGCCCCTATACTGGCACTGCCAGACGGGAAAGGAGATTTTGTGATCTACAGCGACGCATCGCAGAAAGGATTAGGGTGTGTGCTTATGTAACACGGTAAGGTGATTGCGTATGCATCCATACAATTAAAGGAATATAACATTAGGTACCCTACCCATGACTTAGAATTGGCAGCGATAGTTTTTGCTTTAAAGATTTGGAGATATTACTTGTATGGAGAGAAGTGCGAGATTTACACGAATCATAAGAGCCTTAAATACATTTTTACCGAGAAAGAGCTCAACATGAGACAGAAAAGATGGCTAGAGCTAATCAAGGATTATGACTGTGAGATTCTTTACCACCCAGGGAAGGCCAATGTGGTGGTCGATGCCCTTAGTAGGAAAGAGAGACTTAAAATGATAACATCATTAGATAAGTTAATCCAAGAATTTGAGAAAATGGAAATTGAGGTTAAGATAACCAGGAATTGTACTAAGAGACTATTTAAGATTGCAATGCAACCAGAATTGCTGCAAAAGATCATGTTGTGTCAAGAGCGAATGATGAGTGAAGGGAGAGAGTCAATGTTGGGAGAAGAATTAAAGACTGAGAAAGATGATAAAGGAATCATGAGGTATTCTTACCGAATTTGTGTTCCTAATATTCAAGAGTTAAAGGATGAGATTTTGTACGAGAGTCACAGCTCAAGATATTCAATTCACCCGGGAAGCACCAAAATGTATAGGGATTTGAAAGAGTACTATTGGTGGCCTAACATGAAAAAGGATGTAGCAGAGTGGGTAAGCAAATGCTTGACCTGCCAAAGAGTAAAATCAGAGCACCAAAGGCCTAGCGGACTCTTACAACCCCTAGAGATTCCAGAATGGAAATGGGAGCACATAGCCATGGATTTCGTAGTAGGTTTACCAAGGACCAAAGCTAATCACGATGCCATATGGGTAATCGTAGACCGGTTGACGAAGTCAGCCCACTTTCTTCCGTTCAATGAAAGATACACTATCGACAGACTATTGGATATTTATATGAAAGAGATTGTGGTGCAACATGGAGTTCCAGTCGCTATCGTATCAGACCGAGACCCTAGATTTAACTCCAGGTTTTGTAGGAGTTTCCAAGAATGTGTGGGAACCAAGCTGAACATGAGCACTGCCTACAATCCCCAGACGGACGGGCAAAGTGAAAGGACTATCCAGACACTAGAGGATATGCTAAGAATCTGTGCCATAGACTTTAAAGGAAGTTGGGATGATCACTTACCACTGGTCGATTTTTCCTACAATAATAGTTTTCATGCAAGTATAGGGATGCCTGTACGAAGCCCTTTATGGAAGAAGATGTCGATCTCCCTTGTATTGGGACGAAGCCCTTTGGTTTTGGTGGATGTTTTGTGATTGTTTTGATGGATGATCTTGTAGATGTTGGTTTTGACTTGTTGATTAAAGATCATGAGTTAGTTTAGATGATGAACATGAAGTATTGATGCTTGGGTTGTATTGAATGATTGTTTGGAGTAGTATAAATTTGGGAAACGTTAGATATACGCCGTTGTAATATCGAAATTTCCTTAACCATGTTTGGACAGTAGCCTCGGGTTCCAAACATACATGACAAAAATAACAACTGCCCGTGTTATTATAGATCTTGTCTTGTAGTTTGTTTTGGCGAAAGAATCGCATCGATCTGATTTACGGTTTGGGAAAAACACCAGTTTTAGTAAAGGTAGTTTCAGGAAAACAAGTTGTCCATTATGTGAACTTTGAACCTATGGTCAAGCCCCTTAAAAATGGATATAGACAATGAAACTCAGGTGAAAATAGTATGGACAGTTAGAAAGGTAACCAAGAAGGTTTCGTGTTAAAAAGATAATTTTTCGATTTTATAAAAATGCGGGAACCAAAGTTACGCAAGTGAAAAACCCTTAAGGGGATAGTTAAAACCATGAACTTAGAAACATTAAAGTACTTTGGTTTCGTGGATGGATTATCGACCAAACTTTTGACTTAAGCGTTCAAACTACTATCATCAGGTTATAATTAACCAAGAACAAGACAGTTGATCTTCGTTAAGAGTTATGTTGGTGCTTAGGTGTTCTAGCGCATTAAATGGTTCTAGGGGACTGATCGGAATTTGTATATCTTATTATAGATCGTCGAGCATAACCCCGAGCCCCCCATTACCACTACTTCAGGATTTCCAGGCAAGTTTCCAAACCCTACATCTTATAAAGATGCTGTTGTATTTAAACCTGTTGTGATTGTGATATAAACTGTTTAAATACTTTAAATGTTTTACGAACTGATTTATATACTGATTTAAATCTTTCGTAATAGTTTGCGGTTTATATGTTATAAGTATATTAGATATAAACCAAGGTGTATAAAGACTCTAAGCGTAGAGTACTTGAATGGTATTTTCAAACTTAGATTGGGAGTCAAAATAACAACTACCTGTAATAGTGGATTAAAAAAAGGAAATAACCGAGAATTCAGGTGACATTACCAATCGTGCAAATTCAGAGTCCATAAAGTAATGAATTCGAACCAACATGTCTCGTGATGCTTGATCTGTCAGAGTCTATAAACAAATTACACATAATGTAAAATTAGGAATTAGGAATTAAAAAAAGTAATAATCCTTTTTTAATTTTCTTTCCACTTCTCAATGCAAAATAATGATGGTAATTTGAAAAGACTCCTCGAGACTTTCCAACACCCTGCATTGTTTCAATGTATCTCTATAAAATCAAGAGAAATCATCAGTCTCTCCATTCACTTTTATTCTCTTCTCCATAGAAAAACACTGTTGTAGACATATAAGGCTTTTTCATACACATTGATGGCGGAAGATTATAGACAACAACCACCACGGGCCATACACAATATGTTTTCTTTCCGGTAGGGCCAAATGGGTTGAAACCATCGGTAGCAAGACCAAGCCTTATATTACGAATCTCATTAGCAAATGATGGAAAACAACAGTAAAATTTTTTCCATTCATCTCCGTCCGCGGGATGACTAATCTCTCCCTCGTTCACATCTCGATTCTTGTAAAATCTCATATGATCATGTACAAGCGTTGTAGTCGAGGAATCAATGGAAAATGTCTTAAGATATTTTTTGGTATTTTTTTACCAATTTTCCTCGAAACATCCCGATAACGATCTTGACCACATATGTCACATATAATTTTATCCTTGTCATCTCCATAAAATAACATGCAATCATTCTCGCACATATCAATTTTTTCATATTCAACCCTCAAACCCTTCATAATCTTTTTCATTTCATAATTATTTTCGGGAAATGTGTGTTTCTTTGGTAACACATCCGCAAGAAGTTCAAGCAAACTATCAAAGGCTTTATTATTACAATTAGAATAGTTTTTGAATTCTAATAATTTTGCGGTCAAGCTTAATCTTGTATACTTTGTATTGCCCGGATAAATAGGGACTCCATTTTCAACAATCAACTCATAGATTTTTTTAGCAATATCATTTGGAGCTTCTTCTACATTACTAGTTCCCGTATCCGTGGTGTCATAAAATTTATAATTTGCACCGGCAAAATCATGTAAGATAGCATTCAAATCTACCGGTTATTCTATCCTCGGAGGTTCCCGATGACTACGACGAGTCGACGATGTGATTTTCGACTCTCATTTCTTTGCACAACTTTTTCACCATGCGATGTCCACATGGTATAACCCTCAAGCATCCCTTTAGAGAGCAAATGAAATCTAATTTCATCAATGTCTAACAAATTCAAATTCTTACAATGCTTACAAGGACACTTCATATTACCATCTTCGTCTACTACTCCCTTTTTACTTGCAAAATTTAAGAAAAATTCTACACCATCTATATATTCGGGAGTTAAAGAAATTTTATCACTTTGTATGTGATTACTTATCCAACTTCGATCAATGTTTGCCATCTACACAAATATATAAATATATATATGTAAACAAACAATTTAACAAATATATGTTAATCATAACAATTTACAAAATAAATAAAAGAAAACTTATATTATATGTTTTGTATCACTTATCCTCTTTGCTTTCTTGAGTTTGCTTTCTCTTTATCTCTAATCTTTCTTTTATATGTTTTATGCTCCATTTGAAGAAATAAGAACTTTAAACCAAAAATATTAAAGTAGCAGGTCATAACTGACCGGTAATCGGTCGGTTATGACTTTCTTCCAAAACGGCGCCGTTTCAACCTCAACCGGTACAAATAATTCAATTTAAATTATTTTTTTACTCATTTCGGTCCCCACTTAAAACCGACCGAATGCCCTGATCGGTTTCGTGACTGCCACGTCAACAATATAAATGACCAACAACCATTGGTCGGTTTTATCTGTGCCATGTCACTAAAAAACGGTGCCGTTTTTTCCAATCTACAGTCGAAACCGACCATTTTACTTGCGATCGGTTTTACTTGTCCCCATTGCGTGCCACGTTAGACAAAACGATGTCGTTTTTGTCTTTAGCCACACGTAAAATCGACCAACTGACATGCAGTCGGTTTTGACCACCCCTTTTTTATTCGTTCGGTTTTAAGTGGTCGGTTTTAAACTGTTTCTTTGTAGTGACTCCTGGTCCAATTTTGATAATCTTCATCAAATTCCGGAAAGAACATCGTAAAGAACGAAGATGTTCATCGACATTTAACCTAAGATGCCACTTTCAAAACATGTGATGAGTAGTTAGAAAGACAACTTTAATTGCTTTATCAATAGCTGTATCTTGGTCCATGATGATTGCTCCTGGGGCCTTGTTCAACATGCATTTTAACCAATTTTGAAATAACCTAATAAAAGTTTTTTCGCCTTCATCAGCAAAAAGAGCACACCCAAATAATGTGGACTGCCTTGTTCCTTTTTTTTTTTTGGAGAAAATATCATCTCATGAGTAGGTATATCTTCAAAACGAAACTGTAATATCATCACCAATATCCTTTTGGAGTTCGTTGAACAATCATATCGGCTTACAATTTTATTTTTTAACAGGATGATTATGGTTATAGAGATAAAATCGTAATTGTAACAAAACCGTTCCATCAGTTCGGTTTGATTACGGGTTTTATCGATTTTTTAAATTTGATATTTGGTTTTTCGATCTGGTTTCAGTTTTTGGGTTATTTTTGCTCACCCCCTATTAGTATAGTCTGCAGTTTTGTTTATGGCTATCTATTCAGTAGAATGGGAAGGAAACAAGAAGAAATATCCTGCTTGATTTACTCAACTGATACATACAAAAGAAAAGTTACAGAACATATATGGAAAGCATGTAAAACTAGAAACCTAAAATCACGCATTAACGTGAACACCAGAACTCCTACTTCTACTCGGCCACCTCAGCCTTATTCAAATAATCCTACAAATTCTCAACTGAAACAAAGACCAAATCAAATCCTATGTCAACAGCCATATACACGACTATTAACATTTTATTACACTTAAATATGTTTGGATTAAATATCCAACATACACCCCCTTAAACCAAACATGTTTAAAACAGTTTTTTGACTCCCAGAAGTTCCCTCATCTGTTCAAACTTTGCAGTTGGTAATGCCTTCGTTAATACGTCCGCCCTTTGCTCCTCAGTCCTGATATGCTTGATGACGATATCTCCCTTCTCTACACAATCCCTGATAAAGTGAAAACGTAAATCTATGTGTTTGCTCCTTCCGTGAAAAACCGGGTTCTTTGCTAAATCAATTGCAGAGCGATTGTCTATGTACAGAACAACCGGGCCAACATTCATGTCCATGATCTGATTCAGTAGATTTTTGAGCCATATTCCTTGACACGCGGCTGCAGTTGCCGCCATGAACTCAGCTTCACAGGAGGAAAGTGCAACACAACGCTGCTTTTGCGATACCCAAGTGATTAAGCTTTCACTTAAATAGAACACCATGCCACTTGTACTCTTTCGATTGTCAAGATTTCCTCCCAAATCGCTATCAGAATAGCCAGATAACAGATGATTTCCCGAGTTCTCTGTATATACCAAACCATGATCCAAAGTGCCAACTAGGTACCGAAGTATACGTTTAACAGCGTTCATATGCTGCATCGTTGGTCTCTCCATAAAACGACTTACGATCCCTACTGCATATGCTATATCCGGTCGAGTGTGCACTAAATACCTCAACCCCCCCACAAGACTCTTGAACAATGTTGAATCAACTGCTTTTCCAGTAGTATCTTTGCTTAGCTGAATTTTCGGTTCCATAGGATACTTTGTTGGATTACTTTTTGACATACCTGCTTTTTCAAGCAACCTTTTTGCGTACCCTGATTGTTTCAGCTCAATTCTTCCTCGCCTCTGCTCGACCTCGATGCCAAGGTAGTATGAGAGTTTTCCTAAATCACTCATGTCAAACTCGTTCTTCATTTGTGTCTTGAATTTTTGAATGATTCCCATGTTTGAACCCGTAATTAACAAGTCATCTACATACACCCCAATCACCAGAAACTCATTTCCCTCTCGTTTAGTATACACCGCGTGTTCGTATGGGCATTTTTTGAAACCTAGCTTCTCAAGACATCTCCTTAGCCGTGCATACCAAGCTCGTGGAGCTTGTTTGAGCCCATACAATGCCTTCAGCAGTTTGTACACTTTCTGGTTTTGATTTTTCTTCTCAAACCCTTCCGGTTGTAGTACGTACACCTCCTCCTCAAATTCTCCATTCAAGAACGCAGATTTTACATCCATATGATGGACTTCCCACCCATGTTTTGCTGACAGGGCCAGGAGTAATCTTACGGTTTCCATTCTTGTGACGGGAGCAAAGACTTCCTCGTAGTCTATACCTTGCCTTTGAACATACCCTTTCGCCACTAGTCGAGCCTTATGTTTTACCACCTCTCCATTCATGTCCTTTTTGATTTTAAATACCCACTTCAAACCGATTGCCTTGTGCCCGTGAGGAAGATCTGTTAATATCCATGTATTATTTTTCTCGATCGAGTCTATCTCACTTTGCATAGCTTCTCTCCACGCTGATTCTTTCTCAGCTTGACTATAATTCGATGGTTCCTCTGTAGACAACAGCAACAACTCCTCTTCAATCTCCACTTCTTCAGTTTCATCGTAGATTTCGCTCAGCAATCTGAAATCTCTGGTGTGTTCGGTGCTTCCATCTGTCGTTCTGGTGGTGGGACTATTTCCAACAGACCTTCCAACAGACCTTGTTGAGGTTGAGCTCTGTTCAGTTGCTGCAAAAGAAGAGTGTCGAGTCTGTAATGGCGTGGTTGTCTCTTCTTGTCCAGTTTCGTGACTTTGTGTACCAGTATCATTCACTTCTTCCTGATCCCCAGTTTCTGCAGAATAGGTCGTCACTGAAACATAATTTACTGGAAAATTCACCTCATTCGCTACCCCTGAATTTTCCTCCCATGGCCAGTGCTTGTCTTCTTGACATGTCACATCTCTACTGATATGTACACGTTTCGATATTGGATCATATAGGCGACTTGCCTTAGTCCCCGGTTCTTTGCCTAAGTACACAACAGTCTTGCTTCGATCCTCCAGCTTCTTTACATTCACCTGTGGAATTTTCATATACGCAATACAACCAAATAAGCGAATATGTTCAAGGTTTGGTTTCTTACCATTCCATGCCTCATAAGGTGTGATGTTTGACAGTGCCCGAGTTGGTAAACGGTTAAGCAAGTAGACAGCGTGCCGGACAGCCTCTCCCCACAACCAAGATGGCATTTTTGTCTCCCTTAACATACTTCGCACCATTGCTGCTACAGTTCTATTGCGTTGCTCAACTACCCCATTTTGTTGTGGGGTATACGGAGCAGTAAAATGTCTCACTATCCCAGCTTTTTCAGAATAACTCAAGAATTCAGTAGAGCAAAATTCCCCCCTTTATCAGTTCTAAACACCTTGATTACTTCGCTCGTTTCTTTCTCAACTAATGTTCTGAACTTTTTAAAAACTTCGAATGCTTCACTTTTTTATTTCAACAAATATACCCACATCTTACGTGTATAATCATCAACTAGTAAAAGAAAGTACCGGTTTCCAGCGGGCGTGGTGGGGGAAATTGGACCGCAAATGTCACCGTGTATGAGCTCTAGTCGTTCCTTGGATCTTCAACTAGTTTGTGCTGGAAAAGCTTTCCTCGGTTGTTTTGCCATCAGGCACCCTTCACACATCTTTCTGGGTTGCACGAGCTTTGGTATTCCATACGCCATTTCTTCTCTAGACATCTGACTCAACGCCTGGAAATTCACATGTCCAAGCCTGTTGTGCCACAACCACGAACACTCATCTGTTTTTGCCAGTAAGCTCATAGGTGTGCTTTCCTCCAAGCAAATTTTATACAATCTGTTTGCTGATCGTCTTACTCGCATTAGCAATCTTCCCTTTTCATCATAGACTGATAGATACTCTCCTTCAATGACCACCTTATTTTCATCTTCTGACAGTTGTCCGAGACTTATTATATTATTTCGCAAAGTTGGGATGAAATACACATCACGTAGTAGTTTGTGTTCGCCATTTTTGCACATAAACGAAACTGTACCTTTTCCCTTTACATTCACAGTAGAGCCATCTCCAAATCTTACTAACCCAGTCATACTTTCATCAAGTTCCTTGAACTTTCCCTTTTGTCCCGTCATGTGGCTTGATGCACCATTGTCCAAATACCACATTTGTGACTCCTTTCTGTCATCCTCAAACTTTAACTCAGGAACCATGATTTCTTCATTTAACAGTATAACCTCCTGATTTTCACACTTTGCAAGCAGAAGCGCAGGCTCATCTTCCTCCAGTTTTGAGAGATTGACTTCTCTTTGTGTGTCCCTCACATCTCTGCGCGGTTTTTGACATTCCGAAGCGAAATGTCCATAGTTCTGGCAATTAAAGCATCTCACCTTGCTTTTATCTCTTCCCCCACGGTTGTCTCTTCCCCGTAACTCTGGGGTTCCTCGAGCTCCCTCTTTGCTCGTCTTTTTCAACCACTCCTCACGAGTCAACAGTAACTGTGCACTGCTTTCTTTCTTTCGCCACTCCTTCTCTGTTAGCAGAAGCTGACCTTGATTCACTTCAGTTGTACCACGAAGTCTCTCCTCATGGGCCTTTAACGAACCCACAACTTCTTCTACGGACATCACTTCCAAATCTCCAAATTGTTCGATAGCTGAAGCAATTTGAAGGAACTTGGAGGGAACGGCCCTAAGCAGTTTCTTCACCACATACGCTTCCTCCATTTTCTCACCCAACGCCCTAATGTTCGTCACCAAACCATTCAGCTTCATGTAAAAATCATCCAATAGATCTCCATCTCGCATCTTCAATGATTCAAACTCACCCTTCAGAGTCTGTGCCCTTGCTTTCTTGACTTTGTCGGCTCCCAAACTCACAGTTTTAATGGCGTCCCAAGCGTTTTTTGCTGTGCCTTTCTCTGCAATAGTAACTCCTCTAGTATTCCTTGATATATAACTGCTAGAGCCCGTTTATCCACTCTCTCTTCAATTGTGGCCTTTGGATCTTTGGGGTCAATAGCTTCCCATACTCCGTGAGCTTGCATAAAGACTTTCATTTTTAATGCCCACGCAGCATAATTGGTTTTTGTCAATATAGGATAGCTTAGGCCAAAAGTACTCTCTTTGGGTTTGCTGGTTTCCGTGTTTGATGAGGTTGACATGGCTGGACTGTCTCTGATACCACGTATAGTCTGCAGTTTTGTTTATGGCTATCTATTCAGTAGAATGGGAAGGAAACAAGAAGAAATATCCTGCTTGATTTACTCAACTGATACATACAAAAGAAAAGTTACAGAACATATATGGAAAGCATGTAAAACTAGAAACCTAAAATCACGCATTAACGTGAACACCAGAACTCCTACTTCTACTCGGCCACCTCAGCCTTATTCAAATAATCCTACAAATTCTCAACTGAAACAAAGACCAAATCAAATCCTATGTCAACAGCCATATACACGACTATTAACATTTTATTACACTTAAATATGTTTGGATTAAATATCCAACAATTAGAAACTGATAACGATACAGGTCTCTTTTTATGTTATTCGATTATGTTAATGAACAAGTTCACATAATTAGTGATACAAGAGTATCAATTGGAACCAAACGCAAAACAGAAATTATACATTTGCATTGTCAATGGAGTCGATAATAAAACTCCATCCTAAAATAGATCAAAGTAGATGCCATTGTAAACCATTATGAACTTTTCTTTTTATCTCAGCATAAACGGATGATACATATATGGAGTATCCCTCCAAGTGCTAGTGGGGACTGTGATAAATGGGGTTGGGTGAAGGAGTACAGTACTGGAGTTCATTTTGGGTTCCAAGTGCTTATAAGTTGTTGCAGGAGGCAAATGGAAGGTTAATGGCAGATGACAGCTCGTCTTTCGTTAGAAAAACTTCTTCTGGAGAACAAGTGCAGGGTCTTTTGACTAAAGTGCAACTCAAATCAAGATGTGTGCAGGTGGATCTAAATTGTTGGAGATGCTCCTATAATGAAATGGAGGATCATGCTATGTGGTGGTGCAATTTTGCTGACAGTTATTGAAGGCTATTTGGGGCATCTGATGGGATATGGAAGGGGGGTCGGATTTCGTTTAATCAATGGTACTCGAGCCATTGCATTATAATACTATAATAGAGATACATAGGCAAGGCATTCTTAGCTGGGCTACTTCGAACGGTAAGCTTACATCTATAAATGAGGTGGTAAATTTGGCAAAAGTTGGTCAATGGTCGAGTGCTCAATATAACAGTACTTCACTACACAATGTGGAGAGGATGAAGGAGGACTAGAAATTTCCAGTGAATAATATGGTCAAGATTAATGTCGATGCTGCTATCTTCTACGCATAAGGGCGATTTGGGTGGAGTGGGGTGGCACGTAGACCAGGCAAAGGGTGGAGTTGGATGGCAAGAGGCAATTTCATACAAGATAATGAATGACACGATACGAAACAACAAGAAAATTTAGTGTTGGTATTTGCAATTGTGTTTTGAGTATACGAAAACAAACACTAAATAGATGATCTAGATTTAGTGTCATAATTGGATTTAGCCTTTGGTACACGACATAAATATATCAATTCATAAATATTAATATTTATAACAGGTTATATATGTATATTTATTAATAAAATTTTATATAATTTTATATAGTTATATATGTAAATATGATGTAACTATATGTTTTTTAATATATATTTGTGAAAAATTGACCTTAAATTTTGATATTTTAAAATGTTTTTTATTTATTTGTTTTAATATTTTTATTTAAAATTACATGAAACACGACGTACACTAACACTAAGTACACAAATTCAAATGGGTCGTGTTTGGGTTCAACCATTAAGTACACTAAACATGAAAGAAATAAAAATAACGATGATTTGTTGCCACAATATTTTATTATGAGTTGCTTTTTATTAAAATGAAATACAATAATGGCTACCAGCAAAACAATCTTGCATTCTCATTACAACTAGAGCCTCATCAATCACAAGTTCTCCTCAAATCATATTTTGATATCCTCCAGCCAACTACAGAACTTGGAGTTCCATTCAAAGATCTTATTCAATTGTAGGGACAATTGCCATGCATGATTCATCCAACCATGGTTTGAATATCCCTTTCCAGGCTAGTTTCTGATACAAATCAAATATGAGGAATCAAGTTAGCTCTTGAATAACTAGTAGATATATACCAAGTACCAACATGGTGAATCATTGACCGAGACAATAAAATATAGGTACAAGGCTAAAATAGAAAATAAATGTTTGTGAGCTAATATATTTTTATTTTTAATAGTTTATCTTAGTAATGACCAAATTCTTGATTATAAGCTCATATGTAATTTTTTATGGTAGTGGGGCTATATACCTCCCTAGTACCCCCTATGTTATCAAATTATCACAATGTAAACATCACCATGGATCATAGATAAGTTATTGCACTGAAAATATTGCCATAAAATTTACGTGTGGTATTAAAAGTGGACAAATGTGTAGATTACAAATATGGAAGTAACCATTATCAACTAAGAACATTAGTTACTTATCAAACATAAACTCAACCAAAATTTTATTTTGCACTTAATTATTAATGCATCTAACCATATCATAGATCACTTATCAAAGAGGAACATAAATCAGACAGAGAGAACCTATAACACTAATAAATGTGTAAACATCAAAAGGTTTTTCTCTATCATTTAGAAAATGTTGTAGTTGGAAGCCGACAAAATCACATAGTAGACTGTGTGATTTTATGACGTCATAAAGTTCTTATTTACCTTTGTTGTATGTTTCCAAGTAACAAAAGAGGTGCAAGTGTAACGAGTAACTGTGATAAAGATAGAGACTCACTGAGTTTAGAAAGAAGACATACTATTTCACATACAATGCCTCATGACATGAGACTTTGATCATGTTGGAAAAAAGTTGCAGACCAAGTAGGTTATATGGAACAAAGTACTATTTACGGCAACAAACTCTACTCAAAACGAAAATTGAAAAGAAACCTAGTTAACTAAAAACCTAAATATGAGCAAAGTGACTGACGACTATTAAATACACTCATATTTGTACGAAATGGTCAAAGAGTTATAATAACCTAATTTTGTACGAAAGGAGGAGAGGCCTTTGCCATACAAACACATATTTGTTATTATTATTTGGCTTAATGACTTTTTTGTCCTAAAAGTTACTATCATATACCTATCAGTCCCTGTGTTTCAAAATTGTACCTTTTAGCAGGTACTCAAATCATACCTTTTAACTCTTATGCCCATTCAGAATAAAAAATCGATGTAAGTGGGCAAAACAAGCTTAAATCCATATTTTAAAGATTCTTTTAAAGATGACAGCCATCCAAACCAATAACCTTCCTGCAACCAAACTTAAATTCATGTTTTAAAGACTGTTTTGTCATCCGAGTTATACCAGTTTTTTTTCTGAACCAGTATAATGATAGAAATGTATGATTTCAGTATCTCAGAGACTAAAATGTACAAATTTGAAATACAAAACTCATAGGTATATAATAATAAATCTTTAGGACTAAAAGGTCATTAAACATTATTATCTTCATTTGTGTTGTCACCTTATATTATTGTGTTGCGTAACTGGCTCTATTTTCCACGACACCAGAGGTTTGAAGGTGGATAGTGATCTTGAGAAGTACAATATTGTTACAATATTTAAAGAACTAGTAACTAGTTTGTGCAGAGTTACCTTTCAAAAGAAGGAAATAATAAGGCACCGATATCTTACTGCTAAAGGTATCCGAAACAAGGGGGAACAGTTCTAAATAGATAAAGTAAGAGTGTAAATTAAAACGTACCTTGTATAAGAAAAATCCACGCAAGACATTCAACTTTCTAGGCAAATCATTTTGAAATGTATCAAGAATTTTCTTAAGGTCTGCATCATAAAGAAAAATGTCATAAAATAAATTATGAGAATAAACTTTGACTCCAACTTAAAAGCTAAAACAAAATTAAATCTAGCACATCAGTCAAACTGAACTGAACCTTTTGATCAAAAATTGATATATATATATAATATATTCTTTCTAGATTTGCTACCTTTTAATTGTTACAATAGTATATTTGTATTAAGATTATAAAGCAATTATGTAATTAGTTTGTTCTTATTTAATTATGTGTGTAGCCATTCATTGTATTTCATATGATAAAAAATGTAAAAATTATTGTATGATATGTGTGTGTTTTTCGACCTTTGTGATTTTACCATATTTAGTTAGTACCTCATCATCAAGATTTTGATTCTTACTCATACTTTACTCAAAAAAATAAAACATAATTGATCTAATGATTTTGTTTTGTTTTTTTTTCAAAGAAACATACATTTACTGATATTAGAAGGAATAAAAATAGAAAAAAGAAAAATTTATTGAGAGAAAAAGTATGCATATAGATTTTAGTAGTGTATATAAGTAAGAATCTAAATATGTGAGCTCAAAGAGAAAAGTAACAACTTTCTTGTAGAAACCACTTATGCTGGAATTGGTTGTATACACTAAAAAGTCAATAATATTGATTTCAATTTGGTAAAATAATTGCTTTAAACAATCAAAACATTTATAAACGACATTATATATATATATATAATATGACCATCATGAATATTTAGGAATTCTTTAGTATACGAATGTAAATTTTTGACAAGCAGTATTTAACATACCATGGTATTCTTCAAGGTACGATTTGCCCAATACATCTTTGGCATATGTGATATCTTCTTTATGACCTTGCATTGGCTTTCTTAAATTCACTATTAGCCAAAGAGTATCATACTCTTTCTTATCATACGGTTTTTTAAGAATATCCTCGACTTCTTTCCTGAATCGGGGATTTTCAGGTTTACTACACTCTCCCACCTGTCGGACATCCTCCATCTTTATAAAATCGCAAAAATATAAAAGCTTATTATAAGTCATTGTCAATCAAAATTTTATCCATAGCAAAAGAACTAGAATCAATACCATTGCAAAAATAAAATAATTCATACCATATCATCGATTACTTTTGAATCTGCAATTGGAGTATGTGGATCCTTATGGAGCACCTCTACCTCAATGTCAGGAGATGCTTCAACTTCACCATCTTTGACATCAAATTCCTTCGTGCTATAATTTTTTAGCTGATTACCGCTTAACCCATTAGAATCACCATAATCTTGGTCATCCTGAGTTTCTAATTCACAACTAATCATTACCCTTTCAGCACCATTTTTATGATCACCCCATGCTTCCATTGTACCACTGCAACTCATATTTTCAGCACTCTTACCTGTATTGATTTGTGCTTCTATTATAATACTACTCTCTCTTTTAGAACCATCGCCATCAATCTTCCATCTTTTTGGTTGATAATTTTTTCGCCTTTTCTTTAAACCCCTTCCATTGCTCGAACCAACTTTTCGGGTGTGGCCACTTTCGTCTTGATCATGTTTGCGTTTTTTCCCATCTCTATCTGCAGAATGATCCTCACCGTCAACATTGGACACATTAAAATCAACCTCAGGAACCTTTGGATTGGAATCAGTAAAATCAATCTCGGGATTTGAATCATCGAAATCATGTTTAGATTGAAAGATTTTATTGAGATGCAGACTCATTGATTTCACTGAAACGAAAGCTAGATTCTAAATGAATGGAAGGAGAAGATTAATTTGTAATGAAAACAAGTAAATAAGTATGAACAGAAGAATACAAGTGAAGAATAAAAGGGTTGACAGTACACTAGTATTATTATAAGAAATAACTCCATATATATAATTGAAAAGTGTTGACCAGATTATATACTCCACAATTTTTTTTAGGTTATGGTACAAAATATTCTACTTTTAACACAATTTTGATCATGTAAAATCTAGAATATTCTTATTTATTTTTCTTAATTCTTTTTTTCTAGCAAAACATATAATTAATTAATATTTATGAAAATATAAAATCTTGAAATTGTATAACAATATCTGTGATAAATCATATACTGTATAAAATGGAGAAATGCATCAAATATTAAGTAAACCTACCACATATTCATTGTTTGAGGTAAGATCATTAAATATTCCACTTTTTCATATTATTAATATTATGCAAAATATTCATTATATTATTCTTTGTTGAATTACCTTTTCTACGTACTATCTACTAGACACTCTTAGCTTTTCACAAAGATATTAAAGGGGTTATATTCAATTTGGATATTAAAGAATCTTTTGAAATTATATTCAATTTGGATATTAAAGAATCTTTTGAAATTTAAACATCCACGTGCATTCAATTTTTTTCATGAAATTCTCTACAATTTAAAAAGTATATACTCATTTAAGACATTAAAAACTATACAATATTTTTGGGATATAGATATTAAATTATTCTTAAAAATATCTCAATATTCAATTATGAATTTTCATAATTCTTTAATATGTGATGGAAATTTAATTACAATATTTTATGTAATTATGATTTCCTAAGGACTATCAAGTATCACGTTAAAGGGATGTCGGTTAGTAGGATAGTATAAGTTTGAAATTTAGAATAAGAATGGAGTTAGAACTTGATTAATGATACCATCTACTAATTAGTTTAATGAATTTATTTTGTTTAAAATTAGTTTTATGTAAATAAATTATAAAATAAGGGGTATATATAATCAATTAAGGCCGTAAAAGATTTTACGTGATTAATACTTCTATTTTTCATTTTGAGTAGAGTTTGTTCCTGTAAATGTAGAATTTTGGTGTAGTCCTGCGGATTTAAGTACAATTTTTCACAAATTCTTTAAAATATCCTATATTTTGGGAGGATTTCAAAAAGTATAAAAAAAAAAAAAAATCCATCATCTATATAATTAAAAAATAGTTGTAAATTTTTTAATACAATCATGCTGTAAAGGATTGTATAAAATCCTAAACTAACACCTCTAGATTTCAAGGATAATTTTTAATCAATTGTTTAAATATCTCAAGATTGTAAAGAATTTCTAAGAAAAATCTTGATGAAATACCATTAGATCTTAATAGATTATTTAAAAATCCAGATTCAATATGTGTATTTTTGAAAAAAAAAATCCTTCAAAATTCAAATTAAAATTGTTCTTTAGTTTTGAAAAATAATATCAAAAAATAATGAATACTAGTAATCAAAGTTTGTTTTATTATATCTTGTCAAAAAAAAAAGTTCATTTCTCATATATGTCATTATCTCACTTCACCTATTATATCTCCAAACCTCGGCTGTACGGAGGTATGAATCAAAACATAAAAAATTACAACCAAACAATGGGTATGAATTAGCCGGCTCGGAATGGATTTTCAAATTCTCAAAGATCTAACACATTAATGCATTATAATAATTATTACAAAAATCCATGTTCCTTAATTTCAAGAAATGCTTCTCTCAACATATATCATGTCCCTTTATCTTTATAGAAAATGCCGGTTTCCAAGAATTTGAAATGTGTTCTAGCTATAGTTGAATGCCAAAATGACATGTTGTTGCCGAGCATGCTTTATTATATGAGTTGTTTTAGATAGTAAACAATAATATATGAGAATTTGGGATTAGTCTAATTAATCACAATCTTTACATAACTACAAGAAAACAGTTTAAAACCGACCACTGAATGAAAACGAGGGTGGTTAAAACCGACCGCCTGTCAGTTGGTCGATTTTAACTGTGGTTAAAACAAAAACGACATCGTTTCGGCTAACGTGGCACGCGATGGAGAAAGGTAAAACCGACCGCACGTCAAGCGATCGGTTTCGCCTGTAGCACACACAAAAACGACACCGTTTTTAGTGACATGGCAGAGATAAAATCGACCAAACTAGATCGGTCGGTTATATTGTTGATGTGGCAGGCAAGAAACCGACCAATGTATTCGGTCAGTTTCAAGTGGGGACCAAAAATGAATAAAAAATAATTTAAATTAAATTATTTGTACCTGCAGAGGCTGAAACGATGCCGTTTTGGATGGAACTCATAACCGACCGATTGTCGGTGGGTTATAAGTTGCTACTTTATTGTTTTTGGTTTAAAGTTCTTATTTCTTCAAATGGAGCATATAAACATAGAAAAGAAATATTAGAGATAAAAGAAAGCAAACTCAAGAAAGCAAAGATGATAAGTGATACAAAACATATAATGTATGTTTTCTTTTATCTATTTTGTAAATAGTTTTCTTTTATGTATGTGTATCACATTTATAATTTGAAAGTGCATGTTAAATTGTTTGTTTACATATATATATTTATATATTTGTGTAGATGGCAAACATTGATCGAAGTTGGATAAGTAATCAAATACAAAGTGATAAATAAAATTTAACTCCCGAATATACAGATGGTGTAGAATTTTTCATAAATTTTGCAAGTAATAAATAGGGAGTAGTAGAGGAGGATGGTAAGATGAAGTGTCCTTGTAAGCGTTGTTGTGACAACCCGGGTCAAATCCCGAGCCTTTTTCGAAAATCGGGTCAAGTCCCGATTCCGAGTCCGAATAAGTCGAAGCCTACTAGCCCAAACGCAGCCAACTTGGGTAACGACTAGCCCACCACAGGCCCCCAAAAGATCATGATTTGTTGGTGCTAATTAGTAGTAGTACTTTGCCTTATAAACTGAACAGAAGTCCCAAATCTCCTCGATGTGGGACTGGGGTGTTACAGTTGTAAGAATTTGAATTGGTTAGATATTGATGAAATTAGATTTCATTTGCTCTCTAAAGGGATGTTTGAGGGTTATACCTTGTGGACATCGCACGGTGAAAAAGTTGTGCAAAGAAATGAGAGTCGACGTCGTCGCAGTCATCGGGAACCTCCGAGGGTAGAAGAACCGGTAAATTTGAATGCTATGTTACATCATTTGGCCGGTGCAAATTATGAATATTATGACACCACGGATACGAGAACTAGTAATGTAGAACAAGCTCCAAATGATAGTGCTAAAAAATTCTATGAGTTGATTGTTGAAAATGGAGTCCTTATTTATCCGGGCAATACAAAGTATACAAGATTAAGCTTGACCGCAAAATTATTAGAATTCAAAAACTATTCTAATTGTAGTAATAAATCTTTTGATAATTTGCTTGAACTTCTTGCGGATGTGTTACCAAAGAAACACACATTGCCCGAAAATAATTATGAAATGAAAAAGATTATGATTGCATGTTATTTTATGGAGATGACAAAGATAAAATTGTATGTGATATATGTGGTAAAGATCGTTATCGGGATGTTTCGAAGAAAAATGGTAAAAAAAATACCAAAAATAATATTAAGACATTTTCCTTTGATTCCTCGACTACAACGCTTGTACATGTCGGCACATACATCCGATCATATGAGATTTTATAAGAATCGATATATGAACGAGGGAGAGATTTGTTATCCCGCGGACGGAGATTAATGGAAAAATTTTGACCGTCGCTTTCCATCATTTGCTAATGAGATTCGTAATATAAGGCTTGGTCTTGCTACCGATGGTTTCAACCCATTTGGCCCTACCGGAAGGAAAACATATAGTGTATGGCCCGTGGTGGTTGTTGTCTATAATCTTCCGCCACCAATGTGTATGAAAAAGCCATATATGTTTATGACCGGTATAGTTCCAGGTCCGAATAGCATTGACAAAGATATTAACGTTTGTCTAAGGCCTCTCTCATTGATGAATTGAAGATATTGTGGAATACCGGAGTGGAAGCATATGACCAATATTTAAAGTAAAATTTTATAATGTGAGCGGCACTTATGTGGACTATTAGTGACTTTCCCACAATGAGTATGATAAGTGGGTGGTCGGATAAAGGAAAAATGGGATGTCAAGTGTGTGGTGGAAGTGTGCAAGGATTCCAATTAAAACATTCCGGAAAATGTAGTTTTTATGGCACAAACCGAATATTTCTTGAACCAAATGATCCATTGCGCGAAAAAAGTAATTTGTTTGCAAATGAGGAAAGAAGATTGTTTCGTGGTCGTTTGTTCGGGGAGGATGTAAAAGAGTCGCTTGACGGTTTAATTTTTCCACCACCCGGAAAGACTAATGCCAAGTTAAGGAGTGCCGGTTATGGGGAAGAGCATCATTGGACTCATGTCCCAATTTTTTATGAACTTCCTTATTGGTCATCACATACTTTACGACATTCAATTGATATCATGCATACCGAAAAAAATGTGTTTGAAAACATATTTTTCACTATGGTAAATGCGGTAAAGTCAAAGGATCACAAGAAAGCGAGATCAGATTGCAAACACTTTGATGTATTGCATCATTTGTGGATCAATGAAAATGGAAAAATGCCAAAAGCACCGTATTCCCTAAATAAAAAACAACTTAAACTTTTGTGCAATTGGATTTGCTCATTGAAAATTCTGGACGGTTATTCTTCCAATATATCTCATTGTTGCAATGTTGATGAGTGTAAATTTTTTGGATTCAAATCGCATGATTGTCATATCTTTCTTCAAAAATTGTTGCCTCTTGAAATTCGTGAACTTCTACCAACGCCTATTGTGGATGCCTTGACGGCAATTTTAAATTTTTTTCAAGATTTGTGCTCATCCGTTGTTATGAAAACCGATTTGGACTTAATGGAGAAATCGGTTATTAGAGTTTTATGCTTGTTGCAAACAATTTTTCCTCAAACTTGGTTTGATTCGATGGAACATTTGGTTGTATATTTAGCGGAAGAAATTAGACTAGCCGGACCCGCTTATTGGCATTAGATGTATCCAACTGAGCGTTTGTTGGGAAAATTAAAACAAAAAGTTGGTAATAAAGCAAGAGTTGAGGGTTCAATTGCCGAACGATATATGGAAGATGAGGCTCTCAATTTTTGTTCTTTTTATTTTGCTTCCGACTCGGTTCATAATAAAGTACGTCGTAACGAAGTTTTGTTTGATGTAAAAAATTCCGATAAATTAGAAGTTTTTAGATATCCCATTGAATGTCCTGGAAAAGAGAGAGTGAGCTATATGGATGATGATGAATGACTATTAGTAGAAGAATGTGTTCTTTTAAACTCACCTGAAGTTCAACCTTACCTAAGGTACCTAAATCTTATCCTAATTTAGTGTTATTGTCATATTTGGATTATTTTATGTTATTTACATATTTCCATTATTTCTCCATTTCTATTATTTAGAAGGTACCAAAATCGTGTTATGAGACAACGTCCAGGGACAACTCCTCAAGATTTAGATCGTATTATCAAGACTCGAGTTAAAACTTGGTTAAAAAAAAGGTATTTGTTAAATTTGGCAAACTTTGAATCTCAATTTTGACTTTATCATTACATGTTTTATTTTAAATTTTTTTATAACTAGGTTGAGAATGATGAGGTAGAGGCACCTCATTTCAAAGACTTGCTTGAAGGACCGTCACTAAGAGTCATGACTTTTGAGACTTGTCAAGTTAATGGATATAAATTTTCAACGACATCCACATCCGGTTCCGGTATTGTTGTTAAATGCACTTCACACGAAAATAATCTTGATTATTATGGTCAACTACAAGAAATCGTGAGACTTATTTATGATGGATGCAATCATGTATATTTGTTCAAGTGTATATGGTTTGATAGTATCGGTGAGGGTGTGAGGATGGATAAGAATCGAGTGGTGACGATTGATATAACTTCAAGATTGAGGTATAATGAGATTTTTATTTTAGCTAGTCAAGCCTCTCAAATATATTATGCTCCTAGTGTATTGGATCCACGAAGCAAAATATATACGGTGGTCAAATCTAAAAGTCGTCCAATAGATGAAACTATCATTGTGCAAAACGATATTGAGGACGTTTTTCAAGAAGATAGATCTAATGCCGAAAGCTTTTCACTCTTTGTTGATTTCACACAATATGGACAAATTAAATCCCATTCATTTGACATGAAAGTCAAGAAGAAGAAGAAGAAGAAGAAGAAGAAGAAGAAGAAGAAGAAGAAGAGTATGATGTAGGGGACAAAGAGGAGAGTGAAGATGAGGACGATGAAGAGGAGGAAGATGAAGATGAGGAAGAAGAAAGAGGAGGTGCCGATAGTGATGATGATGAAGACGATGATGATGGTTTTGATGAAATTGAATAATATTATTCGTAATTTCACTTTGATAATAATGACTTTGTATTTGTAAGTGATGTAAATTAAAATTTATAATGATGATATAACTTTGATATTATATTTGTTGGTATTGCCCATGTGGAGGTTGGTATTTTGATATAAGATCAATTGTTATTGGAATATGGAGGTTACATATCGGATATTTTATGACAGAAATTACCAGAAAATTGACCGATACAATACAAAACCGACCGTTTTTTAGCATTCAAATACCAGAAAATCGACCGATTTCATATATAAGTGACCGTTTTTTACCATTCAAATACCAGAAAACCGACCAATTTCATATATAACCGACCGTCTCCTTACCATTCAAATACCAGAAAACCGACCAATTTCATATATAACCGACCGTCTCCCTAAAGCGGTGGTCGATTTTAATCGATCGGTTATGTAGTTTTAAGGGTCGACTGGTCTAAAACCGACCGATTGTGCACTTTGACCATGGTCGGTTTTGCTTATCTCAGTCAACCTTTTCAAATTTAATATATACAATTCTTATTTTTTTATTAAAAGAATATTTTTCAAATTACATTCATATTTCATTATTATAATTGTATTAGCAATTTTAGAATAATTTTTATGTAATTATATTCTTCGATTTGCCGTCCAACTTTATATTTAAATATATAAAATTAATATATTTAATTGTGTATTGTATTAAAATTAAAATTTATTATATGATAAAATATCAACATAGACAAACATTGTGGACAAAGTTTTATATTATATAATAAAATATAAAATTTTCATAAAAATAGTATTTTATTTAACATTACCTCTTTTGAAAGAACCATTTCACTACATAGGTATGCACTTTCACTGGGATGTTCCACTCGATTTATAAAACATCGAAAGTAAACTTTTTATTTAGACGATCCAACCGTACGGATGTTAACATCATGACAAAACATATTGATGCACAAAAATTAGCCTAATTCGACGATTACAAATGTGTTTTTTTTTATAAAAATATGGTATCACATAAAATCGAGAACAAAAAAAATTAAAATTTGATATTACAAGATATACACGATCCAACCGTACGGATGGTAAAAACCAATAAAAAATTATATATGTAAAAAAAATTAAGCTATTTAATTAATTACTAATGTTTTTTCGTAAGGTTTTTTAATAAACACAACTTATAACCGACTGCTAGGTTTAACATAACCGACCATTAGGGTTTCTAGGGTTGGAATAACCGACCGAAAGTTGCATAACCGACCGTTTTAATAATTTCAATATTTTTTTGGCTGAAAATTAAATTTTTTGCGAAAAATTAAAAAACCCGCCCTTTGTCAGAACGACGTCGTTTTGCACACTGCACAAAAAACTACGCTAAAACCGACCACACCATCGGTCGGTTTTAAGCTTGGGCCTAAATAAAAAAGCAACTACTCACATTCTATTTTTTCTATCACTTAACACAAAAAACTCTCTCCATACAAAATCTCTACTCTCTACTCAATTCCATGGCTCAAATCCGTGTAAACTCAAGACAAATGGCTTCATCTTCTCTGTTTCATCAATTTGATGTATGTTTCCCTAATTGTTTTGTACATATATATGATTATATGTATGTATATATATAATATACATGGTTACATAGATGTATACATGATTAAGTCAATATATACATGATTAATCGATTTTTCTCGGTTAATTTTGCTTCGACTTCTGTGATTTTATAGATTTTTCCGTTTAATACATGGTTTTGTGCTTTGTTTTTGGTAACCATATATAGTTCTGTGCTTTTTTTGCATGCAAGTGTTCGTCGATTTTGTTAGATTTTGCTTATTGTAGTTGTTTGTAGTTGCTCGATTTGTATAAGATTTTGCTTGTATTTGCACTACAAGAATTCACGGTAATTGCGACAGAATTTAGCGACGGAAGGAATTCTGTTGCCTATGAGCGACGGATTAGCAACGCCTTACGATAAAAAAAAAGTCAAGCCAACAACCAACAAATTAGAAACGGGTTTCCGACAAATATTTAGCGACGGAAGTATTCCGTTGCTAAATTTAGCACCAAAACATCCCGCCAGATTTTACTAACAGTTTAACAACGGAATTGGTAACGAAATTTAGCGACAGAAATAAGCCATAGCTAAAATAGGCGCCAAATTATCCCGCTCAACCCTCACGACGGACTTAGCAACGGATGGATTGGCGACGGATTAGCAATAGATGTTACTAACGGAACAACAACGGAAATGTTTATCAACGATTGGGCTACGAATGTCCGTTACAAAATAAAAGGTCAACTATTTTTATTTCCGTCGCTAAACCGTGGCTAAAGTAGATCCGTCTTCCTTTTTCCGTAGCTAATCCGTTGCCAAAAGTGACTGGTAGAATTTAATGCAGCAAACCTTCTCTCCCTTTCTTTTAGCGTGTAAACCGTCTACCTCTTTTAATTCACATGTATATCATATTCTTCCCCTCTTTCATTTCTCTCTTCAAATGATTTCATTTTATTTTAAAATTTAGTCCACCAAACTACACAATCTTGTCCAAAATATAAGGTATGTTCCATTTATTTGTTAGTATTTTGTAATTTCATTTTTGTAGAGTATATGCACTTTAATTTATGTCATTCATTTATATGTTTATTTTTAATTAATTGTGAAATTATGTATTTTCTTAAAATGTTAGTTAGTTTTGTTTTTAAGAATTCTTTTATGGAGTTGACATTGTTGTATTAGGTTCTATGAAATAATTATATATTTGTGTTGGTAGTCCTAATTAAATTGCTCGTTTATAAAAATTTCATTTATTTTAGCTAGTTTGTGATAGTTCTAATTTAATTTAGTAATTATATTTTATTTTATTTTTGTAGAATATTGATAACACTATCATGGATAATAATCGTTCTTGGATGTATCCAAGAACCGATAGTAGGGGACTTCTTAATCATGCTTTTGTTGTTGGATTAGAAGAATTTATGAATCATTCGATATCTCAACCATCTTCCTTGAATGGGACGAACATACAATGTCCTTGTACTAAGTGTGAATTTAAAAGGTATTGGGATGCAAAAACGGTAAAATTGCATCTTTTGAAAAAAGGATTCGTTGAAAATTATTATGTGTGGAATAGACATGGGGAGCCATACATTGTTGGAGGAAGTGCCGGACAATCCTCGACAAGTTATTCTAATATTTCTGGAGGAAGAAATGAGGATAATCTAATGTATAATATGGTCATGGATGTTGCTGGTCCAAATTTTGATCCACAGTCTGAAGAGATACCGAATGCAGAAGCACGTAAATTGTATGACATATTACATTCTTCAGAAAAAGATTTATACGGTGGTTGTGAAACTTCTCAATTGTCTGCCATGGCTCGTATGTTAAGTTTAAAATCTGATCATCATTGGTCAGAGGCGTGTTATGATCAAACATCAGAGTTCATCAAGAGTATCTTTCCCGAAGAAAATACATTCATTGATGGCTTCTACAATACGAAAAAGCATATGGAAGGACTGGGTCTTCCATCAGTGAAAATTGATTGTTGTGTTAATGGATGTATGATATATTGGGGTGAAGACACTAATCTGGATTCATGTAAATTTTGTTCGCAGTCAAGGTACAAAATAAGAGTTAACAGATCCAACCGAGAGAAGAAGAAAGTGGCTGTTAAAAGGATGATATACTTTCCACTGGCTCCGAGATTACAGAGGTTGTATGCATCACCTGCGACTGCGAGTCATATGAGATGGCATGCTGAACATTATCAAGAAGATGATGTGATGCGACATTGTTCAGACTCCGAGGAGTGGCAACAATTTAACAGAGCACACCCCTCATTTTCAGTAGAGACAAGAAATGTTAGGCTCGGACTTTCTGCTGATGGATTTCAGCCATTTGGTCAATCAGGTAGTCAGTATTCTTCTTGGCCAATTGTAGTGACCCCGTATAATTTGCCACCATGGATGTGTTCGAAAGATCCATATATGTTTTTGTCTGTACTTGTTCTGGGACCGAAAAATCCAAAGCAGAAGATAGATGTTTATCTCCAACCATTAATTGCTGAATTAAAAATGTTGTGGGAAGTTGGAGTTGAGACATGGGATTCTTCTTTGAAGCAAAATTTTCAGATGCGAGCTGCATTGTTGTGGACTGTGAGTGACTTTCCTGCTATGTCGATGTTATCTGGGTGGACGACTGCCGGTCATTTAGCTTGTCCTCATTGCGCTCATGATCATGATGCTTATAATCTTTCGTATGGTGGAAAAACAACTTGGTTTGATAATCATCGAAAGTTTCTACCTGGTAATCATCCATTTTGAAAGAATAAAAATTGGTTTACAAAGGGAAAGACAGTGTCTGAATTGGCCCCACCTATACGAACAGGTAAACTTGGCCCTATCAATAAATTTATCTTCAAACCTTAAATGTGACACACGTGTAATAATGCATTGCTTTATGTCTATATGGATAGGTGAAGATGTATTACAAGATATTGAGTCACTTGGATTGATGAAAATTACAGAATTGGGAAGTGATGAACACAATGCTAAAATCATCAAGACATATAAATGTGGATGGAAAAAACGGAGTATCTTTTGGGATTTGCCATATTGGAAGACGTTATCCATCAGACATAATCTTGATGTCATGCACATTGAAAAGAACGTGTTTGAAAATATTTTCAACACTATCATGGCAGTTCAAGGTAAAACCAAAGATAATGCTAAATCAAGACGTGATATTGCATCCCTTTGTCGGAGGCCCGAGTTAGCATTCGATGAATTGACACAAAAGTATCCAAAAGCATGTTATAGCTTAGACAAAAAGGGTAAAGAAGCAGTATTGCATTGGTTGAAGGATTTAAAGTTTCCGGATGGATATGTGTCGAACATGGGGCGTTGCATCAACATGAAAAAATACAAGTTATTTGGAATGAAAAGTCATGATTGTCATGTATTTATGCAACGACTTCTGCCAATTGCTTTTCGAGAATTGCTACCTACCAGTGTTTGGGAATGTGTGACTGAATTAAGTCTTTTTTTCAAAGATCTCACGTCAGCTACTTTGAAGGTCAGCGATATGCGTAGACTTGAAGAACAGATTCCGGTCATACTTTTCAAGCTAGAGCGTATATTTCCACCATCATTATTTGACTCAATGGAACATCTTTTGGTGCATTTACCGTATGAGGCACGTATTGCAGGTCCTGTGCAGTATCGATGGATGTACCCATTTGAGAGGTTTTTGCGCCACTTGAAGAAGAATGTGAGAAATAAAGCTCGGGTAGAGGGATCCATATGCAATGCTTTTTTGGTTGAAGAAGCTTCAACTTTTTGTTCACATTACTTTGAAGAACATGTTCAGACAAGACATAGAAAAGTTCCTCGAAATGATTCTAGTAGAGGTGGAGAGAATTTTAATGGAACATTTTCCATATTTTCTTATCCAGGGCGAGCACATGGTTGTGTTAAAACTCGTTATCTTGATGATCGTGAGTATATAACAATTAACAACTATGTCATGTTTAATTGTCCGGAGGTTGCACCATATATTGAGTAAGTATTGCCTTATAATTACAATTACATAAATGCATTTCCTCGTTAAAAATATTCCTCTGAATTAGCATCATATGTATTTATCATTTTTTTGTAAACAGGATCTTTGCAGATGGACTTCGAGAGCAAAATCCATACATTAATGGTGCTGAGATTGATAAGTGCCTAGAGAGTAACTTTTCTACGTGGTTTAGACATTATGTAAGTTATTTTTATAATCTACTTAAGAGACGTCGACAAAATACTAGTTATTTATATAATGATAACTATTTTTTCAGGCTCAAGATGCATCATTGGTTCCAAATGAATTTGTTCAAGATCTAGCATCAGGACCTCTTCGTTCAATTGGATCGGTACCAATTTACTATGTAAATGGGTATAAATTTCATACACGAACATATGGGGCCACCAAGTCAACATTTAACAGTGGAGTATGTATTAAGGGGTCAAATTATAGTGAGTCATCTAATGATTATTTTGGAATGTTGGATGAGATTTTGATAATAGAGTATCCTCGTTTTCCAATAAAAAGAACAGCATTGTTTAAGTGTGAATGGTTTGATCCTACACTTAACACCGGAACAAGAGTTCATCAACGCTATAACATAGTTGAGGTGCATCGAAGAAAAAGATTAAGTGTCTACGAGCCATTTGTTTTAGCCATGCAAGATACACAAGTCTAATTTTGTAATTATCCAAGCCTTAGACGAGATAAGGTAGACTGGTTGGTCGTATCTAAAATTAAAGCTCGCGCACTTTTTGATTTGCCTCAAATCCCCCAATCACATCGAGAAGCTTTTCAAGATGATGTTCCCGAACACTTAAATATGATCGATACAGAGGATATTCTTACACGTCTAAATGATGTAGAAGGAACATCGGTAGATTTAGACGATGATGAAGGATCTTCGGAGGAAGAAACACAAAATGATACAGAAGACGAAGAATCTCCAAAGACAGATAACAGTGACGATGAATCTGATGGTAAATAAAATATATTTTTTATTAATTTTATTTCTGTTCAAATTGTTCTGATTCTAATATTTGTTTTAAATATTATTTAGACAATAAGCTTCTCATAAATATTTTAAAATACTAAAAAAATTGTATAATAAAACCAAAAGTTAAACGGGCTTGTGAAAAAAGAGCGGCCATTACTGAAAAAAGAGCGCCTTAAAGTGAAAAAAAGAAGATAAGAAGAGGGTTAGGGTGTTTTCAGTACCCTTCTCACTAAGTGGCGACCGCTCCTTCTCTCCCACCTTCTCTCTTGCACAAATATGTGGGTATTATTCTCTCAATTTCAACTTATTTTGCTTTCAATTAATGTGTTTTGTGTGTTTAAATCCATTTGATTGTTAATCTTTTCATTCTCTAAAGCCCAATTTCGTAGTACTGCTATTGAGTTAGTATTTACGAATACTATGTTGAATCCTTGATGATGTAATTGACAGTTCATTGTTACTTACTCAGAATCTGCCATGTATTTGTATACTATGTTTTTCCCTATTGTAATAGACAATCACATGCATTATGAGTATCCCAATTCGTGACAAAACTCAGAAACAGCATGTATAGGAACAAAAAAGAAAACCCAAAGTGCGTTGGATAATAGTAATCACTTATGTATAAAGTAAAAAGGGAAGGAATGGATGACCTTGTTTAGGAATATTGTTTTGCATAAGGAAGGGATCACTTATGTATTTGTAGTGTTAATATGGTTTTGTACATGAGTTTTGGTTTCCTCTTATCTGAGTGAATAAGCTAATCCACAGATTGCTATATAGCTGCCTGTCATTAATGGTACTCTAGATGTGGTTTTATTTCTTACTTTTCACCTGAACTGTCTGTATAAACAAATTAAAGTTCACATTTTCAAAGTTGTCAGCTCTATAGGAATTAAATGTTGATCTGGGAAATAGACAGTAGTTCATGAATTTAATTCAGTATCAATATGAAACTTGCAAAAGTGTACTGATAAATTACACTTTCTGGCAAGTCCATACCTCCTTCTCGTACGTCTAGAATTCCATTCTCACCTCTCATCAGTCATCGCCTATATTCAAAAACTGAACACATTAAAATTATTTGTCAACCACCCCTCAATAAATAATGGAAGTGCATAGAAGATTATTTTAAAGCCTAGTTGCACAGGGATATAAGTTACTAATAGATTATTTTAAAACAACAGTTACTAATAGAGAAACAGACCAAATGAGTTAATCTGGGGATATAAGTTTGTCAGTAATAAGAAAAAAAAAAGAGAATAATCTGGGTATGACATGTTCCTCTATAAAAGGTTGCCCATCGTCGCTCCGGTAGTACATAATCAAATACTATTGTATGTCATTTTACCATGTGCTTCATTGTCATTTTATGTCATTTTTTGTTCCATGTAAGAGTGCCAGACATTTTATTAATATTCAGTACTTATTTTGTGTTTGAGTCTCTCACTTATCGTTTTATTAATCCAATATTTCATGTTTTTCTCATTATCTTTCAGTACTAATTTTCAGTACATATTTTGTTTTAACTCAGAATGATGAGGCGACCTATATTTCACAAATCGCGCACACCTGATCAAACACAACAGCTGACACAACAACGCACACCACGAACACCAGAGCTGACTCAACATAGCACACCCGAGATGTCACAACATCACACACCTGATCAAACACCTCAGAACACACCACGACAAACTCCCGATCCTAACACGTCTGGTGAATCCTCCACCTCTGTCATTAATGGTGCATGGAAAGTGGGAACAATGCATGATGATGGGCGTATTCGAGTTGAAGTTATCGAAGGAGTGTAAGTTTTATTTTTTTAAAATTTCTTTTAAGTACTTATAACATATAATATGACTAATGACTTGTTTAATTTTAAGGTTGGAGCCATCGAATAAATGCTCAACCCAGATTACCAGTATCATGCATGAAAGACTTGAGCCTAAAGGGTTCGCCTGGAAATCAGTGTCTAAGGATACTAAGAAGTTTTACTTTGAGGAGTTTAAGGTAGTTCCATACATTCCGTAAATTAAAAATTCTGGTTTCAACTCTGTTTTTCTACACTGAAGTTACTCCATTTTTCTGAATTCTTCTTTCTTTAATGCACTCTGCATTGTATTTTTATTTAGTTATGCGCTTTCATGTGTTAATACTTGCAAATTAAAAGAAATTTTCAACCATTTAAATTAACTTATAGTATTAGTTGTTACTTGATGTTTTTTCTTTTATATTACAGAAATGGTTTGTATAGAGACAAGAAGATAACTTGGTATATGAAGCATGGCAAAAAAGTGCTGCATATCGTTATAAGGATCTGCGTTCTAGAGCTCGTGCAAAGTGGGAAAATAAAAAACAGTTGGATAATAGAATCGGAAAGGATGTGTGGCTGAGTTGGATCGAAGAGTGGAAAACCCCAGAATGTCAGAAGAAAACTGAAATAAAGAGAGATAATCGAAAGGGTGGAGTTGTTAGAAATGATTACCCCGCAACACATACTACAGGTTCATCCTCTCACCGGAAGATGGCAGCTCGTTTGGTAAGCTTTTGGATGCAATATCGTAAAAGTTATCAGATAACTTTTTGTATTTTGTATTTTGTATTATCATATTTTAATATGCAAAAGTATTATATGTAGGCTGACGAGTATTTAAGAGATCCATTCTGCCCCGAGTTGTTTCTGTATACGCACACTAAAAATCACGATCTAAAGACGTTCATTGATGAAAAAAGTGCAAAATTATATGTAAGTCCATATTATCTTTGTCATTTATCATTGGTAATATTACGGCTAAGTGTTAATATATGCTGGTCAGTGTATATGTAATTGTTAATATGTATTTTTGATGGTGAGTGTTGAAATTTAATTGACTTGCTTATTTTTTCAGGAGAAAATCAAATCCCTTCGTGCTGAGTGTTCCCAGCCTGCTGATGGCTCATCAAAACCTCAACCTGTTGATGAAAATCAGTTGTTCTATGATGCAGTAAGCGGTCGAAACAGCAGGAACATGATATATGGTCTGGGCTCATCGCAGGATCTCTTTTATGCACCAAGTAGTAGCACAATTGCACATTTCAGTAATTCCTCCCATCCTAATAGTCAAGATTATGAAAAGCTACAAACCGAGCTCAAAGTGATGAAAGAACGAATGAAAGAGATGGACACGATGCAACAGCGGATGAAGGATATGGAGAATCTTTTAGCAAGGATGGCTGATAATCAGATGCAGTAGGCAGGCAATGAAAAGCTCAAGTTTTGAGGTATATAAATTCTCGACTTACTTGAGAAGTTTTTTTTCTGGAGAATCTTATATGTTTAATATTTAGCAACATGTCTTAGTATATACCTGTCAGCCGATATTGAATTTATAACAGTCTTGATTTGTTCATCTTGATAGCATGATATTGTTGTAAAACTGAAACGTATTTGTGCCCATAGATTTCATTATGGAATTGCAATTTTTTATTAAAAGTATGCAGTCTTCGGTTTGTCTGGAGATGAAGGTGTATATATATGCTGCGCACTCTAGCGCAAACAAATTTCTTGTCTCGTGTGTTGGTCAGACTTATGCTAGTGTGCATCTTTTGTTAAAAGTCTGATCATTGTTTTTTTTTTTTGCAAACAATCTGATTATTGTGGCTATATGTAAAATGTACTGTTGGAATCATGTGGTTTAAGGATGTATAAATCAACTTATGCAAGTGTTTTATTTTATTCAACATGCTTGTCAAATATAGGTTCAATTTTTTTAGAATGGCTTACTAATTTTTATGAAGCTCTAAGACTTGGAAGTACAAATTGAGAATTATAATAGATATGATAATATCGCGAAGTGGCCGCCTTTGCTCAATTGGGTTTAAATAATGCAGAGATATCTCTTTGTTGGTTTAAGTCCCCAGATACGTGGATATTAATTTAGTTTCAAATTTGCTGAATGTCTAAATATATCACTGCATTGTATGAAAATATTACAGTATTGTTGCCTTCTGAGACTGTCATAGAAAATATATGCCAGCACCTCAAGTCAGCACCTCAAGTTCAACTGAATTTTAATTTCTTCTTGAGGTTTGGACAAATTGATAATTTAGTTGTATCTCCTTTGTAATATAGAGATCATTTTATTACCTGATGGTGTTATATCCAGTTAGTTGTTGATATCCAGATAATGGAGTTTAGATTATCTTTTTGTTACTTACCAATTTTACTCTATTTGCTTGTGGGCATGTTGATTAGTTTTGTTTTTTTCTTATTCTAAAATGCAGGCAATTGGAGAATGGTAGCATGCTCCATTGCTGCTTTAGTTACTCTGGGAATGGTCTGCTCGAAATCTTAACCTACCATGTCTTACTATTAGCTTTGTATTAAATAGAACTTATTTGAAATCACATTGTGCTCCTTTTGTTATATTTGGATGTGTAAATTTGTCGCTATCTGAATGTGTAAACTTATGACCGAACCTTTGGCAAGTATTGAAGTTGTTAATGTCTAGTTTTCTTTTAGTTCACTTTTATAGTATTTCCAACATCAATTTTGAATATGCATTGGACCAGAACATGTTTTATAACACAACAAACAAAAAATATTCCTTTAATGTGCAAGAATTCTAAATGACAATATTGACAGAATTGTAATGAAAAAGCTTTTAAAAGAATTAAAATTAATATTAATGATCGGTCAATATGAAAATAAAATTGGAGTCTGTTGAAGAAACCGTCGCTAATCAGCAATGGATTACCAACGGAGTAAAGGCGTTGGCAGGCCCCGAAGGAAATCCGTTGGCCTGGAGTTGTTCAAGGTTGGTCAACAAGAAGAGGATTTCGTTAGTAGGTTATCGTTGTTCCGTTGCTAAATTGCCAACGGAATTTATATTCCGTCGGGAAGCCTTTCCCTACAACCAAAATTGCAACAAAAGATTCCGTTGGGAATTCCGTCGCCATCATGAAATGCCGACGGATTGCAGCCTCTACCGACGAAATTTTCCGTCGTAATTACTGGGAAATCTTGTAGTGTTGCTCGATTTGGATTGGATTTACTTTTAGTTTCTCGATTTGGATTGTATTGTGCTTGGGTGTTGAATTGAATTAGGATTTGTTGAGATATTAATTTTAATTTTGTGCAAAATTTTAATTTTATTTAATTAGAGAAAATCAAAAGATATAGAGATAGAGATGCAAAATTTTATTTTTTAATTTAATCATTTTCTTAAAATTTATATATTTTCAAAGATTATGTGATATTTGATTCGGTTATTTTGCATGCACGTATTGGTCAGTTATGTGATATTACTTGTGATATTTTATATAGTTAAGAACTTTTTGTTATTTATATTGTAGGTGCTCATTTGTTGGTTAATCGTCATCGTTTTGCTTGGCATGGTGTTGTGTATGATGGCATCAAATAACAAAGGAAAGGGTAAGGAAAATGAGAAGGATAAGGGTAAAGGAAAGAATGCGAGTAAGGGAAAAATCAAGGTTATTGATAAAGGAAAAAGCAAGCTAAGGGCAAGGGCAAGGATACAGAGAAGAGGCAAACAAGGAAGAGTACTTTGGCTTTACGTGACGAGCCAACGGATTCAGATGGTGATGAGGAACACCCGGACCCCGCACTTGGAAACATGACAGCGGTTGAGGCACGAGTGTGGCGAGGAAGGAGACCGCGATCACATTCAAGTGGAATTTATGGAGCTAAGGAACCCGATAGACCTACACGTATCAATATCTCCGATGGACACTAAGTCTAATTTTGTGTCTCTTTTTTAGTAGTGTAGAGATGATATATATATATATATATATATATATATATATATATATATATATATATATATGAGTCTTGTAGATAGTGTTCATTTGTGTTGTGTTGATAGTTTAATATGTTAGATGTAGTATTGAAGATGATACGGCTAAAATGACTTTGCTTGGGCTGGTTCGCGAAAAGTGGCCCATGGGTTATTATACGTTTAGTGACATCGATGCGGCTTATCCAAAATGGTAAGAACAAAGGGTTGAGGAGTTTTTTGTAAGTAAAACCATGATTCTTTAGTTTATAATGTTTGTTTCTTGATTTGTTTGTTAACTTGATTTGATTATGAATTTGACCCTATCCATTTTTTATATTTTGTAGAAATTCTATAGGCATCAAAAGGGGCAAAGTCGTTCGCAATCAAGAAGGATCGTTGAAGATCACATTAAGAAAATAATAAAAAGGACAATGAATGAGCTTAAGAAGAGAATTGAGACAAAAGTAAAGGAAACCGGGGTGTCGAAGGAGTCCCTAAAGCCCGCTTATTGGTCCCTTTTGTTTTGGAAAAATCTTTTGAAATATTGGGAGACAAATGAAGGGCACTTGCATAGGGCAATGGTTGGAGCCAACAACCGCCAACAAGTTGAGCGGTTGCATAGTGCCGGTGCTCGGTCATTCAATACCGTGAAAGCGGTAATAATATTTAAATATGTACACATACAAACACACACAACGTTATTTCATTTTATATATACTAATGTAAGCTATTTTACATTTTGAAGGAAATGACAAAGAAAAGTCGTAAGCCTCCGACTAGACTTGAGGTTTGGGATAAATGTCATAAGAAAGTTGGCTCCGATCCGAACAATCCCGTGTATACTACTCCGGAAGCCATGCGCATTGCGGTATTCTCATATTTTTGTTTTTTTAGTGTACAATTATAAGCATTTAAAAGTTTGATTGTTCTAATCAAACTTATAAAATGTGTAGGAACGATATGCCTCTATTCTTGACCGTATGCCGGTGGAGGTGACTCAAACGGGTGAGAGAGATGAGCCATGGGATTGGTGGATGGAAGCAACGGGTGTGCCAGAAGGTGAAAAACCCAAAAAAAATTTATGTTGTGGGATTCCCTAATCTCAAGCTACCGATCTCATTCCCACCCTAGCTACACGCTATAGGGATTCCACCCGAGGTGAAGCCGGCTCATCCTCGTCCGCTCCGAGACAACGTGAAGTCATCCCCGACAATGTCTTTCTCTTGATCGTTAGAAATGTTCTTACGGAGATTCGTTCTAATCCTCAACAGTTTGCTCGTCAACTATCCGATGAAGAGATATCCACATTTGCACGCACTGCCCTCTAGGCCTCCGATCCATCTACCGAACCAATTGGAAGGCTGCAATGGAATAATCTCATTGGTGGTGAGATTGTACACATTGTCAGAACCTTAATTGAAGATCTTGCCAAAAAAAACCGAAGCACAAGTTCAAGAGGTAATAGTTAATCCTCGTTTTTTAATTATATCCATTGCACTTTATTTTTTACTTTTAATTGTTTTATATGTGTACATAGGGAAAGGATCGACTTGTGTAGGAAGAAAAAGATTATACCGATGTGGATGAGGTCTCGAACATTGAGGGTGACAACGGGAACCGCGATGTTGAAGACAATGGCAACGGTGAAGGCAATGGCCAAGATGGGGGTTAATCTGACGACTCTCATGTTTCTTTTTCGGAGTAGTTAATTATGTGGTTATATGCTTTAATTAGGAACTTTGAATCTGAACTTTAGTAATTGTAATGATATTTGTTTTGTTGGATGTTCGATAATATCGGACTTAACATTGTATGGTTGATCCATTTATATCAGATTATATTTTGGTTTGTATGGTTGATCTGATTATGTCGGAGTTAACATTGGTATTTTATGATCCATTTGTAACGGATCTAATTAAGTTGGTATTTTATGAATTATGTTTGTATTTATTTTCTAATAATGAGTTTAGGAATGGATTGGTATTGATTGGTTTTTGGATTAGGATTGGTATTGATTGTGGTTGATATTGATTGGTATTGGTTTTTGGAATGGTATATACGGAATGAATGGTACATGGCATAAAACTACAGAAGCTGCAATTTTTAAAAAAAAACACCCAGAAAACCGACCGACAATACACATAACTGACCATTTTTTACCATTCCAAAACAAAGAAAACCGACCGGTGCAGAACATAACCGACCGTCTTCCTTAATGGTGGTCGGTTATGCGACGGTCAGTTATGCAATTTTGAGCGACTATTGCCATAAAACTGACCGATATGCACACTTTGACTTCAGTAGATTATGGTTATAGTCAAAACAAATTTTCGAGGACATAACCGACCACCACCGGTCGGTTTTATTCTGCTGACATCATAGGACATGTGTTGACACGTGTTGCCACGTATTAAGATAAGGACCCACTTTAACAAATTTAGAAACGGACATAACCGACCAACACCGTGGTCGGATATATGTGTTAAACCTGACCAACTCTTAAAACCGACCAGCCTTAAACTGACCATCGATGGCAGTCGGTTTAAGACGTAAAACCGATCGATTTCGACTATAACCGACCCTTTTCGACGATCGATTATGCATACAAGTGAGTAATATTGATTAGATGATCCATATAAAGAGCCTATTCTCCTCTTGGGATAATTGTCAAATTTGATTCATCTAACAATGATTTGAATATTTCATCACTAGCGATATTTTGATAGAAATTAAAGATTAAAAATAAGTTAGTTCCTCAAAATGTACTAATAAATATCAACGCAACAATATATCATACCAGGGTAATTTCAATGCCTAACATTAATCTGCATCATAGATAACACTACATGAAAGATTAAAAAAAAGAATGTGTGACCTAACATATTTTAGCTAAAAAAGGTAATGGGTAATGCTGTAATAATTCCATAAACACCTAACATATTTTAGCTAAAAAGGTAATTGGTTATAAATAAAGCTATTATTTAATAATATCTTTTTAAAAATAATTAAGAATAATTAAGTAAAATCACAAAGTACCCACCAACCAAACTTTTAATATTTCGTCTATAGTATACTATAGTGTAGATTCATACACTAATTTAAACCAAAAAGTAAAAGTAAAATCTAATCAAAGGAAAATCTTTGATTAGACACAAAAAGAGTCCACCCAAAATACGGTCAACAAACCTTTTTAAATGACACCCTAGGTACAATAAATAAGTTAAATAACATTTCAATAATCATTAAAATCATAAGCTAATTACAATTACAACTAACATTAATATACTAACTAGGGAGGAGATAAAGTAACCAATTAAAGAAAATTTTATAAACTTAAGAAAAGTTAATAACCATTAAAATTCTTGAATTAACCATTACCAAAAATAAAAGGAAACAGAATGTATGTAACTTTTCATATCAACATTACCACCTTCATCATTCATTCTCAGTAATAGAAAAAATAATCAAGGTATGTAAAAGATAAATAAATAATAATCTCAAAGGGATATTTGTAAAAGACATTATGTGATGGAATGAAATTTAAATTCTAACACGTTCCCTAGTGGGAATGTTTGAAATGTCAATTCACCACATGATCTCCACGATCACTTATTTAAAGCACTGAAATAAACATATATATATAGCACCCTTATCTCTTTTAAACAAACTTTGACAAAAAACATTAAATTTCATCAAAATCAATAATAAACAATTAACAAAGTCAATAATGTAAATAGGGGGAAAAATCAAAATACATGCAAGGCAAATACCGTTACATCTACTGACATTCCCTCTTATCTCGTTTTGAGTTGGGGGAAAACCGTAACTCCTTATTTCACTGCGATTGAAACTTGCATTGGTCAACTGTTAAGGCACACATACCAGTGGTTAAACCTTTACTTTATTGTTGCTTTTTTCCGGATCAGATTATGCGTAAATTAAGATTTATCTACAAAGGACTATAAATGTGCCCCGACCTACAAGGGAGTGGACAAAATGATGACATGTTACCACAATATCTTCATATGAGTTACTTTTAATAGAAAAACAATAGTATATTACTAACTACCAACACAACAATCTTAAATTTCAATTGTAAACTGGAGCCTCGTTTATCACAGGTTTTACTCGAATCAGATATTCATATGCTCGAGCGAGCTACACAACTTAAAGTTTCACTCGAAGATCTTATTCAGTCGTAGGGACAATTCTCAAACATGATTCATCCGACCATGGTTTGAATATTCCTTCCGTTGCCATTTTCTAATGCAAATCAAGTATAAGGAAATATGTTAGCTCTTGAATACATAGTATTAAGGAAATACATTAGTATTTCCTAAGTATTTATACATTCTCATCACTGTCTTATTCGAATAATTGTTTACTAGTCTGTTACAAACTTGTGGCTATTAATAAAGGAATGACAAGTGTATGTAATATGGGACCTACCTAGTTAGACAACTATACCCATATATGGTTGCATCCTATTATTGTTGAGATCAGAGTGATAATATAAGTTTTCTAGATCTGGTGACTTATAGCTCTCAAAGTTGCTTTATGAATTCTCTGCATTTCATTTATATCCAAGCTTGTTTGATGCTTGTTTTCATGGTATCAAAGCGAAATGCTTAGAGAATATATCTGCAACTATATTCAATATTCCCCTTGACAATCTTTACACATTTGAGCAGTTTGTTGTTATTTGTAGATCTGTTTCTTGTTCATCATCCATTGTTATCACTCTCTTCAAAGCTTCCACCTTTAACCTCAAATCATGGCAGGAAACAGAATCACATACCAAGAAATGATGACACCATTATTTCTCCACCCTTCTGATAATGCTTCATCCATCCAAGTTGATAAACTCCAAGGACCATCGGATTATCGCAGCTGGAAGCGTTCTATGGAGATCAACCTATCATCAAAACGAAAGCTTGGCTTCATTACAGGTACTGTTACTAAACCCACTGATGATGAATGCAAGGCTGAAATGTGGGAAACTTGTAATAACATGGTTATTGCCTGGATTACGACTAATGTGTCTCCCACCATTAAAATATCTGTGATGTATATGACATATGCTAAAGATATTTGGACCAACCTTGAAAAACGTTTTTCGTTACGAAAATATAAATTGTGTCGTGACATATATGAGCTTAAGCAGAATTCTGTATCTGTGTCTGAATACTACACATCTCTGAAATCTATTTGGGAAGAATTAGATTCCCTTAATCTACTACCTAGTGTAGCTAACCCTGCATAAGATATTGTTAAGTTGCTGGATACAATTACTCTGCAACGTGAAGAATTGAGACTTTCAGTTTTTAAATGGGTTGGACGAGCAATATGCTTCACAAAGAAGCCATATGCTAATGCAGAATCCTCTCCCCGCTGTGGAGCTAGCGTGTGCTGTTATTGAGCAAGAAGAGGCTCAAAGGTCTATGTTGATAATGAATAAGCGCAATGAGATAATGGCTATGTTTAGTAAAAACTCAAATGAGAAAAGTATGGCATGCACTGTGTGTGGCGTGAAAGGCCATCTCTCAGAAAAATGTTGGCAAGTAATTGGGTATCCACGGTGGCATCCAAAGTATGGCACCCCTGTAGCCAAACCCAATACCTTCAGTCCCAAAAGGTTTCAGCAATCTGCTACAGGGTCCAGGTGGACATCTGGGTCGAAGACTTCTATACAGAGGTTAGCAGCTACAGCTCAAGTCACAGCCCCTGCAAATGACCAGTCATCTCCATACTTCACACCACAACAGCTCGAACAAATAGCTAGCAAAGCTCATGCCTCAGTTGCAGATGGGTCATCAGAAAAATTCTGACATGGATGATGAAATAGATTATCATTTTTCTGGGATGATCTCGTGCTTTAATTCCAAAAGCAATGCATCTGAGTGGATAGTGGACAGTGGTGCATCTGACCACATGACACCAAGCCTAGAAGATCTTGCCAATTCTACTCTGTTTCCAAAGCTTCAGTCCTAAGAAGCAAGGACACGGGTGCGGGGGTGCGGGTGCGGGTGCGTCGTGCGGGGACACGTGAATTCGGTAAATATCAAAATATGGGGATACGGGTGCGGGGGGACTCGGCATATTTAAAAAAAATTAAAAATTATATATATGTTGTTCATATGTCATAAATAGTAATTAGAATTAAAAAAATTCATGCAAATCAAACCAAATAGTCAAATCCATAAGTTTTATCATCAAAAAAACAAAAGAACTAAAATCCATTTCAAGTTGACATTTAGTTAATCATCTTGAAACATCGTAGCTTCCATTTCTGGCTCATCAAGTGAAAGATTGGCTATCTCAAGCTCCTCTGCACCATCAAGCAGATCAAATTTATCGCCCCCAACATCCCACAACTTTTTCTCACCTTGCAAGTATTGATCAGTCTTCCTAGAAAGTAACCGAAGATTATTATGCACATAGACCAGGTCTTCCGCTCTAGTTGGCAATATTTTATTCCTTCTAACTGAATTAATAAATGAGTAGGTACTCCAATTTCTCTCGCAACAGGAAGAAGAGCAAGGTTGTCCAAGCAATTTCAAAGCTATCTTTTGGATATTTGGCGTTGAAGCTCCATGAATAAGCCACCACATTTTAGGATCCATGGTACCTCTATCTTCTATGGAATGAGGACTACCAAAGATATCAAGTACCCCACTCCTCCGAAAGCACCAATAACTCCAAAGAACGCTTCAAAAGTTTTAATCTTTTCAGCATAACAAGTATAGATGCAAACCTTGTCTCAGCAACAGAAAGATGTCTCAAAGGAGCAATATGATTAAACATTGTCAATACCATGTTATGATTAAGAATAAAATTCTTTATCATAAATGCCGTATCATCCACTTCAGTAATCCAGTGACACTCAACATACACATCCTGATTGCCCCCAACATTTTTAGTAGCACAAATATTCTTTAACGCCAAATTAAGTGTGTGCACTACACATGGAGTCCAGAAAATATGAGGATACTGAGTCTCAATAATCATACCTGCTGCTTTGCAAACTGGAGCATTGTCAGTGATAACTTGAACTACGTCTTGAGGTCCCACTTCCAATATCACATTCTTGATAAGATTGGCTATGTGGAACTTGTCTTTCAGTTCACCTTCACAGTTTACTGCCTTTAAAAACATGGGACCATTCTCTGTGACAGCCATAAAATTTATCAATGGTCTTCTTTGACTATCACTCCATCCATCGGATACCAAGGTTACACCTTTTTCTTTCCAGGTTGTCTTTATTGGTTGCAATAATCTTTCAACATGTGCCCTCTCCTTTTGTAATAAAGTTGTACGTAAAGCATTATAAGTTGGAGGTACATAACTCGGAATGTTACTGTTTGCAGCAAGAGTGTATGAGCTGATGTAGTACAGGTTTCTAGCAAAATGAAAAGGTAGTCCCCCGGAATAAAATGATCTCGCAATCTCCCCATCCAGTTGTGCTCTTATTTCCATATTAAATGCTTTGTTGATAGGATTATTCATGTCAATTGCTTTTCTCTTTTCAACTCTTTGCCAAGCACTATTTGATTGAGTATGATCTGAAGGGGGAACTGGAATATCAATTGGCTTCTTTCTTTCCTCTTCTTCTGCTACCTCCTTTTGTAATTGATTGAAAAGATCAGGTGTGACTTTAGTACAAATGGCAACTCCTTGATTTTTTGTTCTCAATAAATGTGCCTTGACCCTGGAGTATGAACCGATAAATTCATTGTTACAGATATTACATCTGATTCTCAAATTTCCACCCTTATGCTTTGTGCTTGCCAGTTTAGTCACGTGCTTCCAGAGGACATCTGAATTCAATGGAGGTTGTTCACTTGGTTCCATGACCACCTAAAATATGCAAAAGTTTAACTTTTATACACCTTAAAAAAAGTGAAAACAATTATAATATGAATTATTAGGACATGGCTACAAGTACATATTGTCATGCAGAAAGCCGAATATTAACTATACAATTAAAAAAGAAACAGTAGAACACAAACTGTGGCAGACAAAAGCACCACTACTTGTGGTAGTGGTAGACAAAAGGCACATGCTAACTTCTAAATTTAATATAAAAAACTAATTGAAGTTTGAAAGTGGACAATAAAGATTAAAGAAAGTGGACAAAAGCACATGATAACTTTTCCTGTTTTCCAACAAAAGCCAAGCTTGTAAATCATATATATATATACAATTAATCAATTATACATCCTTCATTTTCCTTTCTCTGCATTCCTTCTCTAGTTCTATGCATACTGCATACAAAAGAATAACCAAGTCGGCATATAACCAAGCAAGTAGGCAAGTAGCAAGAACAGTGAATCACATATACTGTCACTCTGTCAGTGATACATACATAAATTATATAGCACATATACCATACAAGTACAAGTGTACAACACATACTTCAAATCATGCTTACAGAACAGGGTGGCTTACCGGCTTTGGAGTTTGGAGTTGTGTTGCCGGAATTCCGACGAGCGGCCGAGTACAGAACAGATCTAGTCTCCTGGTCAGCTAGGGCTTCAAGAGATAGATTAGTATTTAGGTTTCAATAGGTATGTTATATGTTTACGTGGTTAGGTGTCGTGTGCGTGGAAAATTATTTATTTACAGAATATGCCATTCCCGTGTCCCTTCTCCCGCGTCCCTGCGCACTATTCTGTCAAAATACGTAGACATGCCATTTGGCGCACTCCATATGCACTGGTGCACGCACTACCGCACTGCCGTGTCCCAAACGAGTCTGGTGCGTGATTCGGCAGGTGAGTGACGAGTCCATGCTTCTTAGCTTCAGTCTATCAATTTTCCAAATGGGGACAGTGCCCTCATCTCACATGTTTGACAGGTATCTCTTTCCCCGACTTTAACTCTCAATAATGTGCTATGTGTCCCTACCTTCCAGCATAATTTATTATCTGTTCAAAAACTGGTTAAAGTCAACAATTGTGCCATTGAGTTCTTTCCATCTTATTGCCATATTATGGATAGAGACACCAAAGAAATTAAGGCTGTTGGGGTCGCCAGAAATGGCCTATATTACTTAAATTCTTCACCCCTACCTGTGTCACAATGCCTATCTGTCAACACATCCACTTTACCATCACATATTCCCTCCTTAACTTTATGGCACCATCGCCTGGGTCATGCCCCTTTGACTGTTGTTAAACAAATTCCCTGTGTCAAAGTCAACAACACTGTTTCTAGTGAGGTCTGTGTCACATGTCCTTTGTCTAAACTTACAAGATTACCTTTTTCACCTAGCTCATCACATGCTTCTACTACTTTTGATCTTATTCACATGGACATATGGGGTCCATATAAAGTGCCTTATCAAGGAAAGTATAGGTACTTTCTCACCCTTGTTGATGACTTCTCTAGAAATACTAGGGTCTATCCACTAAAGCTTAAATCTGATTCCTTAGAGCACATCACTGCCTTTCTTAATTATGCCTCTACACAGTTCAACAAGACAATCAAGATCATTCGATCAGACAACGCCTTAGAATTTACCTCTTCATCTTGTCAACAATTTTTCTCAAATCATGGAATCACCCATCCAACCTCATGCTCATATCGTCGTCAACAAAATGCCAGGGTTGAGCGTAAACATAGAAATATCTTAGAAATGGCTAGATCTTTACGTACTCATGCTGCTCTTCCTTTGGAATTTTGGGGTGCTTGTGTACTTACAGTTGTGCACATCATCAACAAACTCCCTACTCATGTGCTTCATAATAAAACACCATATGAGCTTTTTCATTTATATCCAAGCTTGTTTGATGCTTGTTTTCACATAGTAGATATGGCCAACATGATAAATGTATTAATTCATTTGCCAACGCAGAAAATTTGGTTGCGGAGGCTAAGATACAAAAAAGTATTCATGAGCTAATATATTTATGATATTTTTATCATACTGATATCCAAGGTAGAAAACTGATATGTAGTTTTTTGTGGTAGTGGGGCTATAGACTTCAGCAGTCCGGTGTATGTTATCATAGTATTGCAAATATAAAAATCATCCTGGATCATTAATAATTTGTTGCACTGAAAATGATTTTATAAATTAACGTTAGTGTGGTATTAAAAATGGACACAAGTGTAGATCATACCTCGGTAGTAACCATAATGAACTAAGAATCTTAGTTAATGTATGAAACAGAAAATAAACCAAAAATCTTTAGCACACTTAATTATAAATACATAAATTTTAACCATATCAATGCTCCTAGATCAAATATCACAAAGGATCAAGTATGTACACAGAGAACTTATAAATTATCCAAGATAGAGGAATCAAGTATGCCAGTGCAAGGAATGGTGGTGCAATTAAGTGCAACTAGATAATTCTGAGAAAGATACACTCATTGAGTTTAGAAGGAAGAAAGACTGTTCCACCAAAGTATATCACAGGCATCAGGCATCAGTCTTGCTTCTAACTTGAAATTCTCATATTTTCTCCTTGATGAAAGAATATGTAATTAAAATCTTTATAATATTTTGAATGCTAATTCAAAACCTTAAGGTGTTAGAAGAAGGCACTTTACAGGATCTTATATTTTTATTCTAACACTCATTGGACCTCCCGCCTGCCTGAGCTCTGATACCATGTTGAGTAACCAGTCGATCTAAAACCTTAAGATGTTAGAGGAAGGCACTTTCCAGGATCTTATATTGTTATTCTAACACCTATCTATTAAATTGGTCAAAGAATTATATGTAACCTAATTTTGCACTAAAAACAGTAGAGGCTTTTGTCATACATACACATATATGTCGTTATTATCTTCCTTTGAGCTACCATCTTGTGTTAATGGAGGAATCTGGTATTAACTAAGTTCGAGGTTTATCGCCGGAATCAAGATCTACAATAGTGGTTTTTCGTCGGTGAAATTGTCAAAGTATGGTGGTCGTGTGTAATTGGTGGCTGAGATTGCTTAAAGTTAGTGGTGGCTGCCTCATAGCTCTCAACTTTCCAATCCCTCATAATGTGCCTACATACCACTGTTAAACTAGAACTACTTGTCGAAAGGGGGGTTTGCAAACTGGAGCATTGTCAGTGATAACTTGAACTACGTCTTGAGGTCCCACTTCCAATATCACATTCTTGATAAGATTGGCTATGTGGAACTTGTCTTTCAGTTCACCTTCACAGTTTACTGCCTTTAAAAACATGGGACCATTCTCTATGACAGCCATAAAATTTATCAATGGTCTTCTTTGACTATCACTCCATCCATCGGATACCAAGGTTACACCTTTTTCTTTCCAGGTTGTCTTTATTGGTTGCAATAATCTTTCAACATGTGCCCTCTCCTTTTGTAATAAAGTTGTACGTAAAGCATTATAAGTTGGAGGTACATAACTCGGAATGTTACTGTTTGCAGCAAGAGTGTATGAGCTGATGTAGTACAGGTTTCTAGCAAAATGAAAAGGTAGTCCCCCGGAATAAAATGATCTCGCAATCTCCCCATCCAGTTGTGCTCTTATTTCCATATTAAATGCTTTGTTGATAGGATTATTCATGTCAATTGCTTTTCTCTTTTCAACTCTTTGCCAAGCACTATTTGATTGAGTATGATCTGAAGGGGGAACTGGAATATCAATTGGCTTCTTTCTTTCCTCTTCTTCTGCTACCTCCTTTTGTAATTGATTGAAAAGATCAGGTGTGACTTTAGTACAAATGGCAACTCCTTGATTTTTTGTTCTCAATAAATGTGCCTTGACCCTGGAGTATGAACCGGTAAATTCATTGTTACAGATATTACATCTGATTCTCAAATTTCCACCCTTATGCTTTGTGCTTGCCAGTTTAGTCACGTGCTTCCAGAGGACATCTGAATTCAATGGAGGTTGTTCACTTGGTTCCATGACCACCTAAAATATGCAAAAGTTTAACTTTTATACACCTTAAAAAAAGTGAAAACAATTATAATATGAATTATTAGGACATGGCTACAAGTACATGTTGTCATGCAGAAAGCCGAATATTAACTATACAATTAAAAAAGAAACAGTAGAACACAAACTGTGGCAGACAAAAGCACCACTACTTGTGGTAGTGGTAGACAAAAGGCACATGCTAACTTCTAAATTTAATATAAAAAACTAATTGAAGTTTGAAAGTGGACAATAAAGATTAAAGAAAGTGGACAAAAGCACATGATAACTTTTCCTGTTTTCCAACAAAAGCCAAGCTTGTAAATCATATATATATATACAATTAATCAATTATACATCCTTCATTTTCCTTTCTCTGCATTCCTTCTCTAGTTCTATGCATACTGCATACAAAAAAATAACCAAGTCGGCATATAACCAAGCAAGTAGGCAAGTAGCAAGAACAGTGAATCACATATACTGTCACTCTGTCAGTGATACATACATAAATTATATAGCACATATACCATACAAGTACAAGTGTACAACACATACTTCAAATCATGCTTACAGAACAGGGTGGCTTACCGGCTTTGGAGTTTGGAGTTGTGTTGCCGGAATTCCGACGAGCGGCCGAGTACAGAACAGATCTAGTCTCCTGGTCAGCTAGGGCTTCAAGAGATAGATTAGTATTTAGGTTTCAATAGGTATGTTATATGTTTACGTGGTTAGGTGTCGTGTGCGTGGAAAATTATTTATTTACAGAATATGCCATTCCCGTGTCCCTTCTCCCGCGTCCCTGCGCACTATTCTGTCAAAATACGTAGACATGCCATTTGGCGCACTCCATATGCACTGGTGCACGCACTACCGCACTGCCGTGTCCCAAACGAGTCTGGTGCGTGATTCGGCAGGTGAGTGACGAGTCCATGCTTCTTAGCTTCAGTCTATCAATTTTCCAAATGGGGACAGTGCCCTCATCTCACATGTTTGACAGGTATCTCTTTCCCCGACTTTAACTCTCAATAATGTGCTATGTGTCCCTACCTTCCAGCATAATTTATTATCTGTTCAAAAACTGGTTAAAGTCAACAATTGTGCCATCGAGTTCTTTCCATCTTATTGCCATATTATGGATAGAGACACCAAAGAAATTAAGGCTGTTGGGGTCGCCAGAAATGGCCTATATTACTTAAATTCTTCACCCCTACCTGTGTCACAATGCCTAACTGTCAACACATCCACTTTACCATCACATATTCCCTCCTTAACTTTATGGCACCATCGCCTGGGTCATGCCCCTTTGACTGTTGTTAAACAAATTCCCTGTGTCAAAGTCAACAACACTGTTTCTAGTGAGGTCTGTGTCACATGTCCTTTGTCTAAACTTACAAGATTACCTTTTTCACCTAGCTCATCACATGCCACTACAAGAAAAACTGAAACAGACGACACTTATCAGACAACGGTCGGCAGTAAAAGCATTGTTTGAAATTTTCACACAACGGTTTTTGTTTTTGCAAAATCTGTCTGTTGTCTGAAAGAACTTCCACAACGGTTTCTAAAACCATTGTCTATTAGAAGGAGTAAAGCAGAGGCTTTACACAACGGAATTATAAAACCGTTGTCTGAAGAAAGGTCAGACAAGTGTTTCATAAACCGTTGTTAAAAACAGACAAGTGTTTTTTTTTTTTGTTACTTAAATGGATGTCACACAACAGTTTGAATAAACACTTGTCTGATTCTAACAACGGTTTACAAAACCATTGTCTGAAGAAACTTCAGACAATGGTTTTGTAAACCGTTGTTAGAATCAGACAAGTGTTTTACTTGTATGTGGACTATACTTAATTCACACAACAGTTTCTGCATACCGTTGTCCAATTGAAATCTTAGGGGGGGACAATTATTTTGGAGGAGTTAATGAGGGGGGACAAAGATTCGGACAATTATTATAAAAACTTTTATAAAAAAAACACACAACGGTTTTACAACTTAAAAACAGTTGTGTGACTTTTTTTTTTTTTGAATTTCTCGTTCGTGACAAACTTTAATTGTGAACTTTGTTTGAATAATAAAGTTTATGTTTAATTGACACACTTAATTATAGGATAATATTCTTAATTAAGCCGGATATCATAGTTTGTAGTTCTCTTATCATATTAAGACTTTCGTATTATCCTCGTTATTATACTTAACAACATATAAAATGTACATATTTTTCTTTGTCGGACCAAGGACACCACACAATTTACTAAACATACAAGTCGGGAATGGGGTACAGTCTCGCTTATACATGACTTACATAATTTCGTGTGTAAACTAACATAACCCCTAAGTCGTAACCCCTAAATCGTAACCCCTAAACCACAAAACCCTAAGCACAATCTATTATTATAAGTATTATTTTATAAAATTTTCAATCAATAACATGTTCGGTATCTTCAAAGAAGTGTAAAAAATAAGTTAGACAAAGGTATTAACAAAATTTTTATAAAAAAAACACACAACGGTTTTTTTAAGAATAAACCTTTGTTGTACTTTACTTTCCACGACGGTTTTTTTGTAGAAACCGTTGTGTGATTACCACAACGGTTTTTTATTTATAAACTGTTGTCTGAATGATTTTACTACAACGGTTTTAAAACTTAACAACAGTTGTGTGACTTTTTTTTTTTTTTTTTTGAATTTCTCGTTCGTGACAAACTTTAATTGTGAATTTTGTTTGAATAATAAAGTTTATGTTTAATTGACACACTTAATTATAGGATAATATTCTTAATTAAGCCGGATATCATAGTTTGTAGTTCTCTTATCATATTAAGACTTTCGTATTATCCTCGTTATTATACTTAACAACATATAAAATGTACATATTTTTCTTTGTCGGACCAAGGACACCACAAAATTTACTAAACATACAAGTCGGGAATGGCGTACAGTCTCGCTTATACATGACTTACATAATTTCGTGTGTAAACTAACATAACCCCTAAGTCGTAACCCCTAAACCACAAAACCCTAAGCACAATCTATTATTATAAGTATTATTTTATAAAATTTTCAATCAATAACATGTTCGGTATCTTCAGAGAAGTGTAAAAAATAAGTTAGGCAAAGGTATTAACAAAATTTTTATAAAAAAAACACACAACGGTTTTTTTAAGAATAAACCTTTGTTGTACTTTACTTTCCACGACGGTTTTTTTGTAGAAACCGTTGTGTGATTACCACAACGGTTTTTTATTTATAAACTGTTGTCTGAATGATTTTACTACAACGGTTTTACAACTTAAAAACAGTTGTGTGACTTTTTTTTTTTTTTGAATCTCTCGTTCGTGACAAACTTTAATTGTGAACTTTGTTTGAATAATAAAGTTTATGTTTAATTGACACACTTAATTATAGGATAATATTCTTAATTAAGCCGGATATCATAGTTTGTAGTTCTCTTATCATATTAAGACTTTCGTATTATCCTCGTTATTATACTTAACAACATATAAAATGTACATATTTTTCTTTGTCGGACCAAGGACACCACACAATTTACTAAACATACAAGTCGGGAATGGCGTACAGTCTCGCTTATACATGACTTACATAATTTCGTGTGTAAACTAACATAACCCCTAATTCGGGTAACGGAGCGCATGCTGGATTCACTGAATAATTTTTTTTTAAATGATTTCTTTGACGATCCAACCGTACGGATGTTAAAATATACTCATTGTAGTGTTGGTAAAAAATAATCAAAAAAATTAAAGGTCGGATTGTAGGACATTATAACAAAAAAGTAGTATTAATACTGATTCGAGTAATAGAGCGGGTGACGGGTTCATTGAATAATTTTTTTAAATGATTTTTTGACGATCCAACCGTACGGATGTTAATAAATACTCATTATAGTCTTCATAAAAAATAATCAAACGAGTGTTTATTAACATCCGTACGGTTCGATCGTCGAAGAAATCATTCAAAAAAATTGTCCAGTGAATCTGGATCGTGCCCCGATACAGGAAGCAACACTTTCACTACATTTTTGGTAAAATCTCTTACAAGCCGGCCTTTTTATTTTTGATTATTTTTTCCCAACACTAAAACGAGTGTTTATTAACATCCGTACGGTTCGATCGTCGAAGAAATCATTCAAAAAAATTATCCAGTGAATCTGGATCGTGCCCCGATAAAGGAAGCAACACTTTTACTACGTTTGTATTAAAATCTCTTACAAGGCGACCTTTTTATTTTTTGATTATTTTTTCCCAACACTAAAACGAGTGTTTATTAACATCCGTACGGTTTGATCGTCGAAGAAATCATTCAAAAAAATTATCCAGTGAATCTGGATCGTGCCCCGATACAGGAAGCAACACTTTTACTACGTTTGTATTAAAATCTCTTACAAGGCGACCTTTTTATTTTTTGATTATTTTTTCCCAACACTAAAACGAGTGTTTATTAACATCCGTACGGTTCGATCGTCGAAGAAATCATTCAAAAAAATTATCCAGTGAATCTGGATCATGCCCCGATACACGAAGTAACACTTTCACTACCTTTTTGTTAAAATCTTTTACAAGCCGGCCTTTTTATTTTTTGATTATTTTTTCCCAACACTAAAACGAGTGTTTATTAACATCCGTACGGTTCGATTGTCAAAGAAATCATTCAAAACAATTATCCAGTGAATCTGGATCGTGCCCCGATAGAGGAAGCACCACTTTCGCTACATTTTTGTAAAATCTCTTACAAGCCCGCCTTTTTATTTTTTGATTATTTTTTCCCAACACTAAAACGAGTGTTTATTAACATCCGTACGGTTCGATCGTCGAAGATGTCATTCAAAAAAATTGTCCAGTGAATCTGGATCGTGCCCCGATACAGGAAGCAACACTTTCACTACATTTTTGTTCAAATCTCTTACAAGCCGGCCTTCTAATTTTTTGATTATTTTTTTCCCAACACTAAAATGAGTGTTTATTAACATCCGTACGGTTCGATCGTCGAAGAAATCATTCAAAAAAATTATCCAGTGAATCTGGATCGTGCCCCGATACAGGAAGCAACACTTTTACTACGTTTTTATTAAAATCTCTTACAAGGCGACCTTTTTATTTTTTGATTATTTTTTCCCAACACTAAAACGAGTGTTTATTAACATCCGTACGGTTCGATCGTCGAAGAAATCATTCAAAAAAATTATCCAGTGAATCTGGACCGTGCCCCGTTATAGGAAGTAGCACTTTTACTACGTTTTTATTAAAATCTCGTACAAGGCGACCTTTTTATTTTTTGATTATTTTTTTCCAATACTAAAACGAGTGTTTATTAACATCCGTACGGTTCGATCGTCGAAGAAATCATTCAAAAAAATTATCCAGTGAATCTAGATCGTGCCCCGTTATAGGAAGCAGCACTTTTACTACGTTTTTGTTAAAATCTCGTCTAACCCGACCTTTTTATTTTTTGATTATTTTATAATATAAATCTTTAAAATTGAATAATTATTTTCTTTTAGAACTAAATAAAAATAACCAATAATTCATTTCCCCCCTTAATGAAAATTACCTTTCCCTCTTCCCCATCATTTCATTTCCCCTTCTGCATCCCCTTATTTTTCAACAGCCGCCTACAAATTTTATTTCCCCCTCTCTGTTCTCCCTCATTTTCCCCCTTTTTTCTAATAATTTGTTTCCCCCCTTAACAAAAATTTCAACCTCTTCTCATTCCCTCTCATTCTAATTTTATCCGCCTCATAACATTCATGTCTAACACTCTCCGCCTCACTTTATCCCCTTCCCTCAACATCTCATCTCAAAACCCTAGCAGGTCTTCTCTCTTCCTCTATAAAATTCAACTTCTGGGTTTTGTTTGTAATCATCTATAGGATTTACTGGGTCTTGTTGAATTACAGGTATTACCAATTCTTTTCTCTATTGAATTTCTTGTTGTAATTTATGTTGGTTTTGTTAATTAGTGTGAGTTTTGAAGAATTAGGGGTGTAAATATCTGTACTTATGTGTGAATTTTTGTGCGTTCTGCATGAACTTGTGTGTTGATTTTTTTGTATTTTTTGTTTCTTGATAATCATGATGATGTAATTAAGTGATTTTATTATGTGGGCTTTAATGATCTTTTTTATGAAGTAGATGAATTACTAATGAGTATTTGAATGTGTGTGTGTGTTTATAGGACTTTTACTGAATGTACAATCTGTTGAATACATTTGTTGGCTTCTATTTTCTTGCTTTTATTGTCATTTTCTTGGGTGTTAATTGTTCAAGTAAGGGGATTTCAATGAGCATGTGTATACAGGGTTTTTCTGATCTTATAGATATATGTAATCTTGGTTATCTGTTATGGCACTTGTATTTATTAACAAGAGGTGTTTGAATAGGATTAGCATCAGAAGATACTTGTATAAATCAGTATAAATCATCATCATTCCTTTATCTAGCTTTTATCAACGAAGCAGATTCTACAAACAGCTTCTTCTTCCAGTATGTGATCATGATCAGCATCATTTCCTTCTGAAACACAAGACTGGAGATGAGTTGTAGGTTGGGTATGGCAGGTAACAAATGAGGCAGCCTTAGTTACACAAGATTTGTAAAATGAATAGGATATGTGTCTACCAGAAAACACAGGCTTAAGCTTAGCGATATAGTTCAACTGTGAAGTTGTAAGTTTTCATATCCAGATTCCAGAGTAACTTTAAAAATAGAATTACCGGCATCTAGAGGTTGAGTAGAGTTTGATGCTGCACCAGTTTCCCCTGCCACAAGCGGAGTAGCTGGAATTACACGAAATACACCCCCTAAAGAATCTGGAGTAACTATTGTGTAATTATTATTGAGATATATTTTGTTACTAAAATACATGGATGCTGATAGAATGTTTGTTTTGACGGTCTCTCTTGATTGCAGAATCTTCATCAAAGAAGCAGAAGGTTAGTGTTGGTTGCATAGCACCTTATAAGTCTCAAGTTCTGGCAATACAGGAAAAACTAGGAGATGCATACAGTAGGGAAGCAGACAGCGATTTTTGTGTGAATGCTCGATCTGTAGATGGTTTTCAGGGAGGTGAAGAGGATGTAATCATCATCTCTACTGTAGCTTGTAATCCAGATGGATGGATTGGTTTTTTCGCCAATCATCAGAGAGCAAATGTGGCTTTAACTCGTGCAAGGTAATACTATTGATAGTGAATCATTAGTTACTGATTTAAAAATAACATTCTCTTTCTTTGATTTTATATTTTAAAAATGAATAAAAATATATCTTATTTGTAAAGGTATTGCCTCTTAATACTGGGGAATGAAGAAACACTGGAAATGAGTAGAACCATTTGGTGGGATTTAGTCCTTGATGCAAAGGCTAGGGGTTGTTTCTATGATGCAAGTAAGGATGATGGTCTGGCTCGAATTATGGCAGATGCATTGGTTGATGGAGGACAGTCCTTGTCAAGACAATTTGGTGCAATGAGTCTAAGGAATGAAGCAAGACCATGGCCTAGCAGTACTAGGTATGTTCTACTCATAATTAAGGCCTTATAGTTGTGTGTTCTCCTTGTCTCTTTCATTTTTGCATAAATATCTAATGTGGATTTGGTTTGATTAGTAGAAATCATTCCAGCTATAGGAAAAGCTTTGCATCTCCTAAAAGTCATATCTTCTGATCAATGCCGAGAGCTGGGCAAGTAGAAGAATGCCCAAGCAGTTTGACAGTCCTGATCAATTTCAAGAACTACGGGATAACGAAAACCAAAACTTGGTGATAAGCTCACTGAGTGAAGCAACCCTGCATTTAAAATTGGGAACTATGATTCTAAGAACTGCGGCTTTTATTTTGTCCTTTTTATTTTAGTTTTGTGGACAAGTTGTGTATTTATAATTTTCTTAATATTTGGATTTTTCGTAAATGTTCTGATTTTGTATTTTTGTTTTGGTAAATCATTGTTTATGAATGAAAATGGGAAAATAGTATAAATTAAACCATAGTGTGAATCAAATAAATGATGCTTTGGATGATTAATACCATTGTGTGCTAAGGTCTCTAACAATGGTTATCTTTCAAGAAATCGTTGTGAAAATAACGAAGGGACAACGCTTTATTTTTCGGAAACCATTCTCTGTATATGGCAGAAATAACAGTTCAAATTAAACAAACCATTGTCTGTAGATGACAAAAATGACAGACAATAGACCAACTTTAAAAAACCATTGTATGAATCAGGTAGTACACAATAGACATGTCTCAAGAAACCCTTGTTAAAAACATAATCAGACAATAGACCAAATTTAAAACACCATTGTATGATCAGACATTTTCTAGTTAATAAACAGTTGTTGATTTATTTGTCAGACAATGGTTTCTACAACAACCGTTGTTGTTCACGCGTTTCAGACAACGTTTTCTAAGACCAAAACCGTTGTCTGTAGGGAATCAGACAACGGACGCGTCCGTTGTCTGAGCTGCGTAACAGACGGCATCTCAATAGACAACGGTTTTCTAGGGCATCAGACAACGGGCAAAAAGCCTTGTCTGATTCAATTATTCTTGTAGTGTGCTTCTACTACTTTTGATCTTATTCACATGGACATATGGGGTCCATATAAAGTGCCTTATCAAGGAAAGTATAGGTACTTTCTCACCCTTGTTGATGACTTCTCTAGAAATACTAGGGTCTATCCACTAAAGCTTAAATCTGATTCCCTAGAGCACATCACTGCCTTTCTTAATTATGCCTCTACACAGTTCAACAAGACAATCAAGATCATTCGATCAGACAACGCCTTAGAATTTACCTCTTCATCTTGTCAACAATTTTTCTCAAATCATGGAATCACCCATCCAACCTCATGCTCATATCGTCGTCAACAAAATGCCAGGGTTGAGCGTAAGCATAGAAATATCTTAGAAATGGCTAGATCTTTACGTACTCATGCTGCTCTTCCTTTGGAATTTTGGGGTGCTTGTGTACTTACAGTTGTGCACATCATCAACAAACTCCCTACTCATGTGCTTCATAATAAAACACCATATGAGCTTTTTCATTTATATCCAAGCTTGTTTGATGCTTGTTTTCACATAGTAGATATGGCCAACATGATAAATGTATTAATTCATTTGCCAACGCAGAAAATTTGGTTGCGGAGGCTAAGATACAAAAAAGTATTCATGAGCTAATATATTTATGATATTTTTATCATACTGATATCCAAGGTAGAAAACTGATATGTAGTTTTTTGTGGTAGTGGGGCTATAGACTTCAGCAGTCCGGTGTATGTTATCATAGTATTGCAAATATAAAAATCATCCTGGATCATTAATAATTTGTTGCACTGAAAATGATTTTATAAATTAACGTTAGTGTGGTATTAAAAATGGACACAAGTGTAGATCATACCTCGGTAGTAACCATAATGAACTAAGAATCTTAGTTAATGTATGAAACAGAAAATAAACCAAAAATCTTTAGCACACTTAATTATAAATACATAAATTTTAACCATATCAATGCTCCTAGATCAAATATCACAAAGGATCAAGTATGTACACAGAGAACTTATAAATTATCCAAGATAGAGGAATCAAGTATGCCAGTGCAGGGAATGGTGGTGCAATTAAGTGCAACTAGATAATTCTGAGAAAGATACACTCATTGAGTTTAGAAGGAAGAAAGACTGTTCCACCAAAGTATATCACAGGCATCAGGCATCAGTCTTGCTTCTAACTTGAAATTCTCATATTTTCTCCTTGATGAAAGAATATGTAATTAAAATCTTTATAATATTTTGAATGCTAATTCAAAACCTTAAGGTGTTAGAAGAAGGCACTTTACAGGATCTTATATTTTTATTCTAACACTCATTGGACCTCCCGCCTGCCTGAGCTCTGATACCATGTTGAGTAACCAGTCGATCTAAAACCTTAAGATGTTAGAGGAAGGCACTTTCCAGGATCTTATATTGTTATTCTAACACCTATCTATTAAATTGGTCAAAGAATTATATGTAACCTAATTTTGCACTAAAAACAGTAGAGGCTTTTGTCATACATACACATATATGTCGTTATTATCTTCCTTTGAGCTACCATCTTGTGTTAATGGAGGAATCTGGTATTAACTAAGTTCGAGGTTTATCGCCGGAATCAAGATCTACAATAGTGGTTTTTCGTCGGTGAAATTGTCAAAGTATGGTGGTCGTGTGTAATTGGTGGCTGAGATTGCTTAAAGTTAGTGGTGGCTGCCTCATAGCTCTCAACTTTCCAATCCCTCATAATGTGCCTACATACCACTGTTAAACTAGAACTACTTGTCGAAAGGGGGGTTTGAATACAAGTAGTAATAATATGTCTATTTTTGTATTTTCTTGTTTAACAAACAAAATAATAAATATGCGGAATTGAAATAACACAAACAAAGATGCTGCAACAATCATTTATGTTGTATAATCAAAGTTACACACTCTACCAAGGATGTACAAGATCCTTAGTAGCTTCTTTCTATAAACAAAGTTACAGCAGCAAACTCTCAATGTAAAAACCTAATATAATCTCAAGGTTTTCGACACACACACATATTACAATGTAGAATGAGAGTATTTATACAATTTTCCTATTAACTAAACAACAAATCAATCAATTACATAATCTATGGGATTTTGTCCCATCTGTTTAGGTTGACAACTTCAATACCACCGACTTTCTGATGAGATCATATCTTCTACTGATTCTGATAATGATTTGAGCTTATCCCGTGATCTTCAAAGATAACAGAAGTTTCCATAATCTGCAGTAAGCTTTATAGTCTCTTACAGACTACAGACTCTGACATTCTCACAGACTCTGACCATAGACTCTTGTTTGTAGACTCCGATCTTTATTCTAGTTACATTATCACCTTTATTCCTAACAATCTCCCCTATTTATGCTTTATTCAATGAAGCATAAATCTTGGTTGATGATGTCAAAACCTTTATTAAATTTATACAAGTAGAATACAACAATATTATAAAGCTTCATGGTTAATACCTTCATTAATCTTTTGGAATATGAACTTTTTTTAATGAAGGATTTCTGGAAATCAATTCATCCATCAGTGCATTTTCAGTTTTAACCGGTGCCTTGCCTATCTCTTCTTTAAGGAGAATCATATCAGAGTTAACACATAAGATTTGATGATGAAGTGCTCTAAATTGATCATGTACTTGAACTGTTCCAAATGACTCAAACTCATCATAAAAGATTGTTCTCCTTCCATAGCTTGATAACCAACAAACTTCTCATGTTGATTTTGTTCAATTTCAAGAACCTTGTACTCCATTTCTTTATCAGAACCATCTGGAGCTACATACATAAGCTTGAAGGGAGGAACATCAGTATGATACATTCTTTTGTAAATCTTTATGAGTGATCATCAATCTCATTCAGCCAGTTTCTTAAAACTGAATTCCAGCCCTGAGTCACTTCAGATCTTTTCTCCAATAGATATTTCACATAGGCAAACTCATTTTTCCTTTTGTGATAAATCAAGGTCTCTTGATCCATCTACCTTATCAATCCATAAGATAAGAAGTATACAATGTATTCCTTTAAAATCTCCTTTTCCACAGTTCCTTTCCTTGATACATGCTCCTTGACTTTTACAGTCTTTAATACAAGTTGAGCAGAAATCAATCTGTTAAGTTGTTTTTGTGTAACTGTCTCACTTACATAATCTGTCAATGGATGAGGATCAGCCACATGTTTGACTGCACTAGAAGTATTTCCTTTCAATTGAGTATGACCAAGACCAGCCTTTTCTTTAACAGTACGAGCCTGATTACTCTGACTCATAACCCAATAAGTTGGTTCAATATGCTTTTGAGTAGACCCTGATTCAACAGCAGTCCCTTCCTTGACAAGAGGAACAACTCCCTGTAAATAACTAGATTTTGAACAAATCCCTTATGTGGCTTAAATTGAAATAATGTAACCTGGAGTTTCAATTTTCCTTGGTATTTGAGAAGTAGTAGATTTTTGATTTTTCATTGTGACACTATCACCTCCTCCTCAAAACCAATTTTCTTCAAACCTATTTTGTCACATGCACTCAGATCAGTGACTAGATCATTTCTCATTGCTAAATATTGCATCTCAACAGACACACTCCTTTGTTTCTTTGAGGTTCTGTAGACTCTGTCTGCCTAGACTCCAAAATTTTCCTTTTTGTCCTTTTAGACTGTAATTGAGTTTCATTGACCTGTTTGCCTTTCTGAGTATTACCACTACCACCACCATCATCATCACCATCATTCCTTTTGGACAAGCTAGTCTCCTTAGCATCATTTTTGCAAGTAGCTCATTCAATTCTAGACATCAGCAACAGAAGGAATATATGGAGGTATTTGAAGAACATCGGACATATGACCAACCATGTCCAGAATTAAAGCTTGATTGGCAAGATTGGTAGACTGTTGTGCTTCCAAAGAACTCAACCTGTTAGATAAAACCTCTTGATTGGAAGTGAGAGTAACTAGAGCAGATGTAGTAGAATCATGAAGAGTAGAAATAGACTTAGAAAGCTGTATCAACTGCCCTTGAGTATGCAAGATAGAAACATCTATGCATGTAACTTCAGAATGAAGAGTACCAAGAGTTGCATGGATATTATCCAAAGTAGGAGGTACATCTAGATGAGTAGACTCAGCATTTTCTTTAGCTTGTTGACTTGAGATGGAAAGAGAAACAAGATTAAAAACATTTTGTTCAAAAATGTCAAAAGTATCAAAGGAAACCCTGCTAGCTCTTGATTGATGCTCAATAGCTACTCTGCCCTCATTGGCCTTAGACACTAATGGAATATCACCATCTGAATCAGAATCAGAACTAGTAAAAGACCTATCAGAGTGACCTGGTGATAGAGGAAGATTTCTACGACTTAGCTTCAATGGTGGATTCTTTTCCAAGGCAGAAGACCTATCCATTCTTTGAATTTGAGAAATAATAAAGAAGTTTTCAGAAGGAATTTCCATTTTGAAAGCTTTCAACTCAGAATAGGGCCATTATTGTTGAAAATACAATGCATCTACATCCACAATCTTATTTTCCTTGGAGAATTCTACACCATGTACAACTGCATTTGTTGGAACATTAGTAGAGTCTAATGGAAAATCAAGATATAACACACCTCGTGTAGACTCTAAATGTAAAAGAACATTCTCCATGTTTGAAGTAGAAGGAGAGGGACTCTTAGCAGTAGATGGGACTTCAACATAGACTGACTCCTCCAAAGAGTGATCAGGGTCAGAAGAATCAAGAAGTACAGCACTTAAAGGAAGTGCATGTAATAACCCTAAATTTTGTAATATTTTGAAACTTTGATGAATAGTGAATTTTGTTGACTAAGAAAATTTTCAGACCACCATATATACGAGACAGGGAATGGATATTTTGAAGTTATATTATCGACGTGTAAGGGGAATAAGTGAATGTAAACGCGATCAGAATCCAAAAATTCCAACTTTAATTTTATTCCACTATTCATCGGATAGTCGATGATTTATTAATTGATCATTATGAGAGAGTAAATAAAACAAGGAAATCCATGATCAAATATTAAAGAGTAAATAGCAGTTTGCACCCCTTTACTTTGGGCATTTTTTCGATTTGGTCTTGAATAATGTTCTGTAGCAGAATGCACCCCTATATTTAATTGTCGCTTCGATTTGCACCCCTTTGACCAAATTCCGTCCATATTGACTGTCACCGTTAATTAGAGCAGGGGTAAAATTGGAAAATAAATCTCAGAAACACTATTCATGAAATACTTTACTAACCAAATGGATCAAACGGTGGCTTAATCAAGAAACTCGCTGGAATCGGACAAACAACCTCACCGGAACCGGAGAATTCCAGAATCCGGCCGATAGCCTCGCCGCCGGCGAGCCCAAATCGTTCGAAACGACCTCCAAAATGCCTGGTTTTCTTATGGGAAATCACAAGCCTTCATAACACAATCAATACCCAACAAAACATCAACCAAAACGGTTAAAAATCAAGCCCAAGGCTCGCCGGTGGCGGCACCGCCGCGTTTCCGGCCACCCAAAGATGAACACCAAACTCGAATATTTTTACATGTATATAATCGCCATTCTATGATCTATTCCGTGGCATAAGTGTCATTAACAACCGAATTACCGAGGTTCAATTCCGGCCAAAAACTTAAAGAAAATCCGGTGACCCTTAAATTTCTGAATAAATCGAATTCAAGCTCAAAAATTAAATCAAAAATTATAATCATGTTATAAATTTCATAACAAACACAATCCAACTATCAATTATCAAGAACAAATCCACCATGATTATTCACATAAATACTGTTAAAATCTAAATAAATAGGAAATTATCCTGGCTAATTACCCAAATAACCATGGCTGTTAAGGTTAACAGTCAAAATTAACGGAATTTGGTCAAAGGGGTGCAAATCAAAGCGACAATTAAACATAGGGGTGCATTCTGCTACAGAACATTATTCAGGACCAAATCGAAAAAATGCTCAAAGTAAAGGGGTGCAACCTGCTATTTACTCAATATTAAACCAAGGAAATAAAAGGTCAAGAGAATATCCTCTAGCATTAGTGCATCAAAACGTTTTCGAAATCGCTCGAACTTATAGCGAGATTAAGCAACAAAGCGAAAGCGTAACAGATTATGGATGAAACACTAACAAAAAGGATTAGTACCATGCAAGATCATTAAGTGCAACATATAAGAGCATCCATGTGAAACCAAGTAGAAAATAGAAGTGGTTTAGTGATTACAAGGTCTGGAATCACCACCTTGTCACCATTTTGTTCAAGTAGTCACCAAATGCATGAAAACTGTCCTTGGGTGACTAAATAGCCTTTTAACCACAAGATATTGGAAGTGTTAATAAAGTTTATCAAGACAAAAGAATAGAAAACAAAGGCAAGTAACCAAGCAAAGCTTCACCCCCCCATTTTCATATATTCGGCCCTTCTTTTCTCCAAGGAAGATTAGAAAATTTTCTACAAGCTAGCCTCCACCAAATAATGCAAGGATGGATTCAAAAGTTCATATATTTCTAAATTAAGGTATCCTCTAAATCCTAGCTTCATCCATGGATTATATCATGTCCAAATCATGGATTAAAGATGAGCATGAATAGTGTTTTGAATAATAACTTTTGGTGTTCTTGATTTTGTTCTTGAAGTTTAAGCAAGTTAAGGTTGTATAAAGCTCAAGCAAGGATAGTTAAGCTATTGTTAGTGTATACCAAGTATCAAGGAAGGTAAACATCTCAAACCTTTAATTATACTTATATTATTATGATTAGTTTGGTGTTAGTTTATGATAGTTTGAATGAGAAGTTGAATCTTTGGTTTTGGTGGATGTTTAGTGATTGTTTTGATGGATGATCTTGTAGATGTTGGTAATTTTGACTTGTTGATTAAATATCATGAGTTGGTTTAGATGATGAACATGAAGTATTGATGCTTGGGTTGTGTTGAATGATTGTTTGGAGTAGTATAAATTTGGGAAACGTTAGATATACGCCGTTGTAATGTCGAAATTTCCTTAACCATGTTTGGACAGTAGCCTCGGGTTCCAAACATACATGACAAAAATACCAACTGCCCATGTTAGTATAGATCTTGTCTTGTAGTTTTTTTTGGGGAAAGAATCGCATCGATCCGGCTTACGGTTTGGGAGAAACGCCTGTTTTAGTAAAAGTAGTTCCAGGAAAACAAGTTGTCCATTATGTGAACTTTGAACCTATGGTCAAACCTCTTAAAAATGGATATAGACAATGAAACTCAGGTGAAAAATAGTATGGACAGTTATAAAGGTAACCAAGAAGGTTTCGTCTTAAAAAGATAATTTTTCAATTTTATAAATATGCGGGAACCAAAGTTGCGCAAGTGAAAAACCCCTAACGGCATAATTAAAACCATGAACTTAGAAACATTAAAGTACTTTGGTTTCGTGGATGGATTATCGACCAAACTTTTGACTTAAGTGTTTAACAACTATCATGGGATTATAATTAAGACTTACGTTGGTGCTTAAGTGTTATAGCACATTAAATGGTTCTAGGGGACTAATCGGAATTTGTATATCTTATTATAGATCGTCGAGCATACTCCCGAGCCCCCATTACCACTACTTCAGGATTTCCACGCAAGTTTCCAAACCCTACATCTTATATATATGTTGTTGTATTTAAACATGTTGTAATTGTGATATAAACTATTTAAATACGTTAAATGTTTTACAAACTGATTAAAATCTTTCGTAATAGTTAGCGGTTTATATGCTATTAGTATATTAGATATAAACCAGGGTGTATAAAGGCTCTAAGAGTAGAGTACTTGAATGGTATTTTCAAACGTAGACCGGGAGTTAGAATATTATTTTGTTTTGAATTACTGTCATAAAAAGCTGGAGGTTTCTAGGGACAGTTATATTTCAATTTATTGATTTAAATATTCCAAAAATAATATCTTGGATATTTAAGGTGAGTTATATTTGAATAATATTATTAAAAATATTATTTGAATATTTATTTGATTAAGTGAATATTATTTTGAATATTCATTTAAATAGGGATTTAATTGAATAATTATTCAATATTTATTATTTGAATATTTATTAATTATTCCAAATATGATTTAAAAATCATATAACCTTATTTAAATATTACTTAAGGTTTCAATAATTATTTAAAATATTTTCTGACCTTCAGAAAATTTATTTAAATATAGTAGGGGTTCCCAACTATTTTATTTGGATTTAATAAATTCTTTCGAATGAGAATAAATGTCCTTTGACTTATTAAAAATTGGGAATCCAATCTAGGAAGTGAACAAATGATTTCACTTGCCTCTTTCATCGAAAATAATTATGTTTTTGGATTTCTGACTTAACAGAACTAAAGAGATTTTTTAATAAACTCCTAGGTCGTGATTTCAAAGAAATATACTCGATAATCGAGTTCAGTTGACTACGGTCAACCCACATTGTGACTTACTTCCAAAATAATTTCAGAAGTAAGAATATTGTTTATAAAAACCTATCAACAAGCTTGCGCTTGGAAAACTTGAAGTAACATCCATTCCAGTTATAGATAGGATTCTTCGGGGAACTAGAAATCGGCTAGTCTAAGTGGCCGAGTAACGCACGGTCCATCTAGGTATGGTCTTGATGTCGCCATGAGTACGTAAGAGGCTGGGTTGACACCGGTCCAGTGGTAATGAAATCAGCTAGTGTAAGTGGCCAATCAAAGCGCGGTCCAGCTAGGTATGGCCTTGATGTCACCATGAGTACGTAAGAGGCTGGGTTGACACCAGTCCAGTGGTAATGAAATCAGCTAGCGTAAGTGGCCAAGCAAAGCGCGGTCCAGCTAGGTATGGCCTTGATGTCGCCATGAGTACGTAAGAGGCTGGGTTGACACCGGTCTAGTGAAATTAAAAGCCCATATGCGGCTAAGGGTAATGACCTTCAGGATTATCCATCTACTAGTAGAGAAGTTAAACGGTATATACGACTGATCATCGTATACCAAAATGCGTGTCCCTGTTTAGTTTCCCTCTCTTCCAGTTGGAATTAAGTAGTGCTTTGTAACTTTGGTCAGATACCAGTTACAGATAATTGTTAATAATATTTTAACAAGTATTATACCTCATGCAGTATTTGAACTGTATGGTAACGTTTTGACGAAAAGATTACTTTTAAAACATCATTCCGTATACGAATGAGATTTCAAATCTTTCAAATGATACAATATAAACTCAAGTTCTCAATCAGAGTCTAAATTATTATAGAGTCTATAAGCAGTTCATTATTTCAAGGTAATATTGAATCTAGTTAAGAATTAATCTGTACCATATAGATATCAAAATCTGTAACTAGTATTCATATCTTGCTGCAGATTTTTGAGATTAACAGACATTTAAAAATTTAGCATTCCTAACTCACTAACCAGTTTGACAAAGGTAGCTTCATCAAGTGGCTTAGTAAGTATGCCTGCAATCTGTTTATCAATAGACACATATTGAAGATCAATTGTATCATTTTCTACACGTTCCCTTATGAAGTGATACCTGACTTCGATGTGTTTAGTCTTGGAATATTGAACTGGATTTTCTGCAATTTTAATGGCACTATTATTATCACAAAACAAAAGAATTTTGGATAAACTCATACCATAGTCAACAACTGATTTCTCATCCAAAGTAACTGAGCACAACAACTTCCTGCATCTATGTACTCAACTTCTGCAGTTGATGTAGAGACAGACTGTTGTTTCCTGCTAAACTAGGAAATTAGTCTGTTGCCTAGAAATTGACAGGTTCCTGTAGTGCTTTTCAGGTCTACTTTACATCCTACATAATTAGAGTCTGAGTAGCCAATTAGTGAAAAATCCAAGATTAGGTGCTCCCTTGAGATATAGGAAAATTCTTTTCACAGCAATTAAATGAGATTCCTTAGGATTAGCTTGCAATCTAGCACACATAAAAGTAGAGAACATTATATCTTTCCTACTAGTAGTCAAGTACAAAAGTGACCCAATCATGCCTCTATAAGTAGATTTATCCACTATTTTTCCTTTTGGATCAGAGTCTAGTTTAGTTGCAGTAGGCATTGGAGTTTTTGCAATTGAGCAATCTTGCAAGTCAAACTTTTTCAAAAGATCTTTAACATATTTTGACTGATTAATAAAAATTCTATTATCAGTCTGTTTGACTTGAAGAACTAAAAAATAATTGAGTTCTCCCATCATGCTCATCTCAAACTTAGACTACATAAGCTTGCTAAATTTAGCATAAAGTTTTTCATTTGTGGAGCCAAATATAATATCATCAACATAAATTTGAACTAAAAGCAAATCACCTTTTATCTTTCTGAAGAAAAGATTTTATCAATTGTACCTCTTGTGAAGTGATTCTCCAGAAGAAACTTAAACAGAGTCTCATAACATGCCCTTGGTGCTTGCTTTAGTCCATAGAGTGCCTTGTCCAGCTTGTAGACATAATTTGGAAATTTTGGATCAATGAATCTTAGAGGTTGTTCCACATACACGGCCTCATCCATTTTTCCATTTAAGAAAGCACTATTTACATGCATCTAGTACACTTTAAATTTTGAATAAGCAGCAAATGCCAAAAACATTCTGATTGCTTCCAATCTTACAACAGGTGCAAAGGTTTCATCATAGTCAATCCCTTCTTCTTGAGAATATCCTTTTGCCACCAGTCTTGCCTTATTTCTGACAACTGACCAGTTTCATCCAATTTATTTCTAAAGACCCATTTTGCACCAATTATTGATCTTCCTATTGGTCTTGGTACAAGTTTCCAGACTTTGTTTCTTTCAAATTTATTTAGTTCATCCTGCATTGCAATTATCCAGTCAGGATCCTGTAGTGCTTCTTCTACTTTCTTTGGCTCAAATTTAGAAAGAAAACAACTATGAAGACATTCATTTTGAGTAGCCCTCCTTGTCTGGACTCCTTTGGTTGGATCACCAATTATTAGATCTTCAGTATGAGCTTTAGTCCATTTTCTAGCTGAGGGAAAATTCCAGCTTTCTGTTTCTCCCCCTAAGTGTATGGACTCATCCTTCATGTAAGAAGCATCTCAATAAGAAATTCTACTAGTTTTTCCCCCTGAGCCTTGCATTTCTGACTTCTGAGTAGATGAAGAGTTAGACTCTGAAAATCTAGATCTGAATGTCTTGTACTAGTTTATGGAGTGCTTATTGTTTCACTTTCTATTCTCTTCCCCTGAGTTGAATACCCTGGTTGAGAGTTGTCTGATGGAGGTTGCATATTTTCTTCCTCTTCGCTTGTGTCAGCATACACATCCTTCATATTTTCAAACTGCAGCATTTCATGACTTTGATCAGAATGGAATTCAACTTGCTTTCTATCATCAAAAGCAACATGGATTGACTCCATTACAGTTTGAGTTTTTAAATTGTAAACTTTGAAGGCTTTTGTTGAGGAAGTATATCCAAGAAAAATATCTTCATCTACCTTGGCTTCAAATTTTGCAAGTTTCTCAGGATGTGTCTTTGAGAACAAAACACTTGCATCCAAAAATATGAAAGTGTTTCACACTTGGCTTCTTATCCTTGATCATCTCATAAGGTGTTTTCCTATGTCTCTTAACCAATGTGCAATTTTGAACAAAACATGCAGTGTTAACAACTTCAGTCCAGAAATAACTTGGTAGCTTTGAGTCTGCTAGCATAGTTCTTGCTGCTGTTATGAGAGTCATATTCTTTCTTTCTACAACACCATTTTGTTAAGGAGTTCCTGGTGCTGAGAATTATTGTGAAATTCCTTTCTCTTTGCAAAATGATTCCATTTCAGAATTTTTGAATTCAGTACCATTGTCACTTCTGAGAGCCTTCACACTAAATTGTGAATTTTTCTCAATTAGTGTAATGAGATCAAAATTAAGTTGAGGAGTTTCAATTTTATTTGCTAGGAATTATGTCCATGTGGATCTTGTATAATCATCAACAACCACAAGTGTAAATATCTTTTTGTTGATTGACATGATGTTCACTGGCCCAAATAGATCAAGATGTAGCAGATGAAAAGACTTTGAGATTGAGTTTTCAGTTTTGCTTTTGAAAGAGGTATTTCTCTGCTTTCCTAGCCGACATGCTTCACATAGTCCTTCTTGCACAAAAGTAGTTTTTGGAAGTCCTCTTACCAATTCATGATAATTCAACTTTTTAAAGTTGAAAGGAGATAACCTTTTGTGCCATATCCGGTTATCTTCAATTGATGCCTTATTATAGAGACATTTGACTTCTCCACTTGAGGAATCATCTAAGTTGGCTTCATATATGTTTCCTTGTCTTCTTGCAGTTATAACAATGTTTGCATCTTCTTTGTTGGTAACTATGCAAGCTTCTCTGTCAAAGGTAGAGATATACCCTTTATCACTAAGTTGAGTTGTGCTGATCAGAGAATGTTTCAGCCCTTCAACTAGTGCTACATTTTCAATGATGACATTTTACAGTACAATTGAGCCATATCCCAAAGTGTCTCCTTTGTTGCCATCTCCAAAAGAAACTTCTTGACTAGCTTTCTTCTCAAAATCTGTTATCATGGCTTTCTTTCCAGTCATATGTCCTGAGCATCCACTATCAAGAATGAATGTATGCTTCTTACTAATGCCATACAAACAATAAATGACTAGTTAAACTTCTTGGGGATCCAATTTTGATTGGATCCTTGTTTTCTATTTGAATGACTAGCTTTTTTGTCTGATTTTGATCCATGTGATTCAAAATGACCCTTTCCAGAGTCTTCACTAGACTCTGTCTTCATAATCTTTTTATGACTTAAGGTTTCATATTTCAAGGAATAGAAGTCATAATATAGATCATGATATTATCTACACATGTATATAGAGTGTAGCAAGATTCCACAGTGATAACAAGATTCTTGAGTTCAATACTGAACATGTAGAGTCTTAGGGAATCTAGACTCTGTATTTCATGTAGGTTTTTTATTACAGTCTATTAATAGGTGATTATGATTTTCACACTTAAAACATTTCTTTCTTAGGGCATCAGGAATTCTTTTATAATTATTCTCTTTGTTGATTCCTTCCTTCCCATTTATATTTCTCTTCACCTTTTCAGACTCTGAAACATTATCAAGTCTTAGTTTCAGTTGGGAATTAGACATAAAACCTACATTCACCTTCTTTATCAGGTTTAGCCTTTGGTTTTTTAGGTTCATTTTTCTTTGACTTATCAGGTTCATCACTGCCACTACTTACAGGTTTCTTTCCCTCACTCTTGTTATACCCATGCCACTGGTTTGACCAATAACTTGATTTTGTATTATTGTGTGAGTATTTTTGCCTGAAGTATTCCATAGTTTGATTTTATCTTTTTCCTCTTCCAGTTATTTTCTTATATAATCATAGGCTTCAAGCACTACACCATAGTCTTACTTGGCCTTAACTGCTTCATCTTTGAACTGGTCCATTTGAACTAACTCATTTTCCAAGAAGGTATTTCTCTTTGTCAGCTCTTCATTCTTATCCTTAAGACTATTTCTCTCACTAGTTAGATTTCTGAAGTTTTCCATACGATTTTTAAATTCAGCTCTAATATATTGGATACCTTTTCAATCTTATCATTAAGAATATTTCTATCAATAGAATCAAGAGAGAATTGTGATACCTTTTCAATAGCTGGTTCCTTTGTTGAGGATGGTTTGTTAGTTGAGATAGCCATTAATGCAATATTTTCATAATCAAACTCATCTTCAGAATCACTTGAGTCATCCCAATCATTTCTTGTCATTATAAGTGCTTTACCACTTCCAGACTACTTGATGTTTGACTTCCTACATTCTCCAGCAAAGTGTCCAATAATACCACAATTGAAGGATTTAACCTTGGACTTGTCAATTTTGATTATTGACTTTTTGTTGTTCTCTTGCTTCTTACTTTCTTTCCTGGATGCTGGCCTTTTGCCGAATCTTCTTTTATTAAACTTTTCCTTCCTGAAAGTTTTGGCAAAAATAGCCATTAATTCGTCCATATCTGCTTCTGAGTCACTGCTATCAGAGTCTATAGTACTAGACTTTGATTCCTGAATCACCTTTTCTTTCTGTTTCTTATTTGAGCTCTTGAGAGGTGATTCTTCTTCTAATCCCTTTAGCAGCTTTTCTTTTTCTTTTTGAATGGAGAGTGCAATGCTTTTGATTTTTCCTTCATCTCTTTGTTCCAACTGTTGTTTTTTTAGCTCCCAGTTTCCCAGTTTCCCATAAATTTCTTCCAATGTGATTTCATCAAGATCATTGGCTTCTTCAATAGAAGATATCTTTTCACTATAGTATCCAGAAAGAGACTTCATAAACTTGGCATTCACATCTTTTTTATCATAATACTTACCATGAATAGCCATATCATTTATGAGTTTGGTGAATCTATCATAAGTTTCAACAAGAGTTTCACCAGTTTTAGAAGCAAAGTGTTCATACTCCTGGATCAGTAAAGCTCTTTAATTCTTTCTCACAGGCTTGGTGCTTTCATAGTGCACCCTCAACTTATCCCACATCTCTTTTGCAGAAGTGCAAGAGAGAACATAATTTCTGAGAACTATGTCAAGAGTTTTAAAAAGTATGTTCCTTCCTTTTACATCCTTAAGAAAACTAGCTTTATCTTCAGCAGACCATTCAGCTTTTGGCTTGTCAATTGTTTGATCACCTATAACTTTTCCTTCATCATTATGTTTAGGTATCACTTTTGTTGGAATGAATGATCCATCATTAATCATGTCAAGATAATCAGGATCAGTAGCCTCTAAGTGATGCAACATCTTGACTCTCCAGTGAGTATATTCTCCCCTCTTGAGTATGGGAATTTTGGTATTGCCATCTTTGTATCCAGACATGTTTTTGATCTTCTTGATTCGAACTTAATCAAACCTGCTCTAATATACCACTTGTTAAACCAGAACTACTTGTAGAAAGGGGGGGGGGTCTGAATACAAGTAGTACTAATATGTCTATTTTTGTATTTTTCTTGTTTAATAAAAAGAATAATAAATATATGGAATTGAAATAACACAAAAAAAGATGCTGCAACAATGTAACACCCCCATCTATAAATAAATGAGGGGCTACTTATTAAACTATAAACCTGTATACAAAGCACTAAAATCTCTTAAATAATAATTAAATAGTCTAAATAATTCTAGAAGTCCATAATCTTAATCAATGAAATAGAGGGTAGCTCTCCTTCACACAGTCTCAGATCCCCCTAAGCACCTGCCAGAAAAAGAATACGGCATGAGCCAAACGCCCAGTACGGATTTGGAATACAGATTATAAAATAGAAAACATATATAAATATTTAACAGTTTATAATAAAACAGTTATTGTAAAAATAAGCATGGCTGAAACAACGAAAGGGGTAGGATATTTCATACCGAGATCAGAACAGAACATATACAGACACATACATCATAGGGTACTGTAATGTATGCAACAAACCGGATAACGTGTACGGCATATACATCGTCACCGCCAAATCAAATCACAAATCAAATAAAACTCTGGGTGCACCCACATATCCTAAAACAAATATCAAATGCGCAAAAGCTCGCCTCCTGAGCTATCAGTACAGAAGGATACGCCATGACCAATCACACTGCCATGGAAGTGTCATGTCACTGGTGCCGCAATGACATGGCTGTAGTACCCTTACAGCTGGTTAACTCGGTATACCCTATATCACTAAGGGTTCAAATATAATATTTTGCAAAACAATTTAAAATCTCACATAATAGATATTCTCAATATTTGCAACAGATATAAAATATACGCAATGTCAGAAAATCGCAAAAACAAATATTTAAGTATTTCGAAACAGATTTAAATATACTTTTCAGAGTTAGAACAAATTTTCATATTCGAAATGATTAAAAATAAAACGAACAGATTTGGGGTCAAAACGAATTTAACATTAATATTTCCAAGAGGAGTAGCGCTGAATAAAAGAGGAGAGAATCCGTACCTCGAATATAGGAACTAAAAATATTAACGAGATTCGTAAACGGTATGCCAAGCTCTCGGCTCCCAATCTAAATTACAAAAATATAATTATTAATAAAATATGTTTATTAATAAACATGTTTACTACTTAAACAAGATACTTATTTAATCCTTGTATATTTAAACGCCTTAAGACTGATTATTAAACTACATGTTAATTATTTGTGTTTTGACGGACACAAATGAGATGGGTATTAACTATTAAATCTTACAACTTAATTAACTAACAAAAGTTAACAATCTTAATATTATAAAATTAAAACTTGCGGCCACTAATTGTTTGCAAGCTACCCTAATTTGGTTTCCAACCTACTACTAGCTAAATCATGTACATGAACTTATTGTCATATTTTTAAAATATTAAGACTTTTAAATCAATTAATCTAGGTGATTCACTTAAAATCAAAACAGGAAAACCATGTCTCGGTAGTTGACACCATAACATCAACTGCTAACTTGCTATGTCATGCTCCAATACATAAAAATCATACATAACATGTTAATGTGATTTCTTTTAAACAATATTAATCATTATTCAAATAACAAAAAAACTCTACTAAGACTTACCCACCAAATTATTAACATTAAGATCCTATTTTTCTAACGCGCCTCAACTCAATAATCCAAAACTAATTATAACATCATCTAATATTAATTCACTTATCTTTTAATATCACAATTCCCCAATTTATAAACTACACACTAATTATCATATAATAAAATAATCACCTAGTCATTAACCAAAATTCATGTATTACTCTTTGTTTGTTCTCGTACTAAGTAAGGTGTTAATAATTAAAGCTAGATTCTCATATATGCATGGGCATGGGTGAATTAATAGACATGACAATAACTACTACACATGTTATTATAATATTGTAACCAGGGTTGGTACCTTATTTGTTAGGTTAAGCCATGATATCTCTGTCTCTGTCTTCTCTCCCTATGTCTCTGCGCCTCTGTTATTTTTTCTTTTCGCTGTTGCTGCTCCTATTAACCCTTTCACGTACGTATTCTATTTGTTTTTAGGGTATTTAATATGTCTATAGACCGAAATTACCTACTGGGGTTGGAAGTATAAACATTCTAAATAGTAATTGAATTTAATAGGAAATTATCTTCTAAATCAGATTTTATAATAAGTATATATTATTATTATTACTACTACTACTACATATTATTATTATTATTATTATTATTATTATTAAAATTCTTGGATATTACATATATATCCCCTTAAAAAGGATTCCGTCCCCCGAATCAAATGAAAGTAAAATTCGAAACTAAATCGAATAATTGTAGATATTTCTTATGGATAGATTTCTTTAACCGCTGAATAAACTCTTGCTCAATGATTCTTTCGCATGATTCTTTCGCAGAACTTGACAAAAGAATAATTTTTTATTTTTATTTTTTTTGCGAGTAACTCACTCCTTTTAAAGCCAAAATGACTTCAACTTCCTCCTCACATATTAATCTATAAACATATAAGACGAATATAGAAAAATAAGAATGACAATTGTATCCCTGAAAATTGGAATGCAAAAATAAAAAATAAAAAAATAAAAATTAAAAATTATATATATATATACACACATTTAAGATAACTTTGGACGTAAATTTAATCTATAAACAATTTCACTGGCATCCTCTACTAAAGCGTCAATATATATATCAGAGTAATTTATTTTTATCTTTCCTTTCATTTTTTTTACATGCAAGACTACTATTACATATAAATGCGACTAACATAAACAAATTTGTATTAGCAATACTTTAATGATAAATTATCAAATCTTTTGATATTTTTCTACTAATAATTGAGAAATACACACATAGGAATTGAACGCTCCAGTTAATACACAAAACATAAAAAATAAAATAAAATACATACATACATACATATCACGTCTCTTATTTAATAGTCACTTTTTTTTATATAAATGACTTGAAATCATACCTTTTGTTCTATGTACAATTCCTAATTACTCATTGCCTATTATATTAAATAGGGAATTAACATATTATTTTAATATGATTAATGACAACAATATAATTAACATAATTAAACCAACTTATATAAGATGCAGCCTTGTAACAAATATAAAATAAATGAAGAAAAATGGTAGAAGTCCCAATCAAATAACATATCATACACATGTCAGATTTTTGGTTGGTTATATAATAATGGTCTCGCGTGCATTCACACCGATTTCAATAATTAAAGTATCCTAAACTGTCACATCACCACCGTCACCCCATTTTTCTCTATCTTTCTTCTAAACTTTTCTGATGGCTACTACAATGTTTACTGCTTCTGGGTTAGAATTCGTTCCTAATAACTATGCTGCTCCTTTGGCAAATGAGAACGCACCGGAGGCGTTTCATTTGATTCAAGATTTCTTGTCAAACTCTGATGTTGGAACTGCTCTCACAGCACCGTTGAAGCTGTCTGCATCTCAAATCAGATCTTTTTGGCAGACAGGTACTTATGACAATGGAGGAGAGTCTGGGTCTCCATCTATTATCTTTGAATTTCAAGGAGAAGAGTTTGTAGTTACTCCTACAACTGTTCGTGATGCTCTGGGCCTTGAAGACTTTAATGCTTTCATAATCTCTGTTGGAGATTCTGAGTTAGTTCGAATGATGAGGGAAATAGGATACTCTGGGCCACTGACAAAGCTTGGTCAGTTGAAGCGACCGCTCTTGCGAAAGGAATGGAGTTTCTTTTTCGACTGCATAACAAGGGCGTTCGGCAAGAAATGCACGAATTGGGATGCTATTCCCACGGATAGTCTGCAAATCGGGTTTTCTCTTCTTTATGGAGGTAATTTTGATGTTGCTAGGCTAGTTCTAAATAATATAGGTGAGAAAATGAATGAAAACAGAGGTGTCGTCTATTTTGCAAGATTTTGTCAATTAATATTCTCTGAATGTGTTTCTGACGTAGAGATAGATGAGAATGATGTGATTCCCTGTTTTAAATTACATAAACGCATATTCTCTGATCTAACCAATAAAGATAACAAGAAAGGAGATGTTGGTGTTTTGTTGCTACCTGAGTCTGTGCAACAATTCCTGGTCAACTTACAACAACAACTTGTAAACGCTGAAGCTGGACCTTCTGTGTCTCAATCACAGAGGTCAAAGAAGTCTAAGGTAAGGGCTGTTAAGTCTGCAAGAGTGAAGCCATCAGAAACTGAAGCTGGGGTATCAAATACTGATGATATGCCTCAGAAGAAAAGGTTATAGAAAAGAAGGGCCAACAGGGCAAAGTCTGATAATGCTGATGAGGAGAGTGAAACTGATGATGAAACTCTTCATCAGAGAAAAAGAAGATTGGTGGCTGCACATCTCTTTGGTGCATCCAATGTAAATGCTGAAGCTGTCAATCTGGACAGAGTTTTTTAGGAAAATGTTGCTGAAGCAGCATCTATGCCTGAAATGGTAAGTGCTGATGAAGAAGCTCCTACATCAAAGGCTGATGATGTAGTTGAGGAAGCTGCACATGTTGAGATTGCAGATGAAGCTCCTGAAATTATTGTTCAGGAGGCTACAGAAAATATTGAGGCTGAGTTTTTTGAGCCACAAGGATTTCATATGGAAGTTGAAGCAAACATCTCTGTAAACTCTGAACATTTCACAAAGGGTTTGGAAGCTGATCAAGATACTACTGAAATTGAAGAATCTATGGCTTCTCACACAGAAATACTTTCTTTTGAATTTGAGAAAGGTGAGGAAGTCGTTCAGACTTTAGCTGCTACTGCTACAGAAACTGTTGCTGCAAATCCTGATGTTGCTGACAAGGATGCAACAGAGAATGTTCTCATAGAAGCAGAGTTTGTTACAAACTCTGAGACTAATAAAGCTGAGCAGATAACTACTGAAGCTGCTGTAGAGAATTTCGATGAAGCTATGGCAGAGTCTGTTCCTGTTGAAACAGAGTTTGTTGCAAACTCTGAGATTCCAGAGATTATTGCAGAGATTCCAGTACAAGAGGCTGTAGCTAAAAATGATGAGAATGTTGCAAATAATACTGCAAACTCTGATAATAGTGAGGGAGCTCAAGATAATGCTGAAGAAGATGTTCCTGATTCTTCTAATGCTGATTCTTTTGCAAACTCTGTTGATCATTCTGCACGAGTTGCTGCTCAAAGGGCTACAGATGCTCATTTTCAAGAGATGTACTTTTCAAATTGGTCGAACAAGGATATATACTATCTTTTCTGATGAGAGAGCTGCAGACTTTGTCACAAAGTCATCTAAAGAGATTACAAATCCAGAGCTTCTCACTCATCTCAAAGCCACAATTATCCAAGTCAAATCATTAAACAATCGTTTTGATGCTTCTGACAAGGTTATTGAAGGTCTAAGGAATGATATAGCTGCAAGGGAACTTACACAACAGAAGGATAAATCATTGTATATTTCTTTGTGTAAAGATCAGAAGATTTTTGATTCCAGGTTGTCCAAGGTTGAAGAAAATCAAGTCAAAATGTCAACTCAGTTGGATGAAATTGCAAATTCCATTGAATTGCTCACATCAGTTTTGTTGTCTGATGATGTCAAAAAGGGGGAGAGAGTATCTTCTCAAGACAAATGCAAGAGCTCTCAAACTCTGACTCGGAAAGATGACACTACTGATGGTGGTGCAAGAGGTAAAAATCCAAGCTCTCGGCTACCAATCTAAATTACAAAAATATAATTATTAATAAAATATGTTTATTAATAAACATGTTTACTACTTAAACAAGATACTTATTTAATCCTTGTATATTTAAACGGCTTAAGACTGATTATTAAACTACATGTTAATTATTTGTGTTTTGACGGACACAAATGAGATGGGTATTAACTATTAAATCTTACAACTTAATTAACTAACAAAAGTTAACAATCTTAATATTATAAAATTAAAACTTGCGGCCACTAATTGTTTGCAAGCTGCCCTAATTTGGTTTCCAACCTACTACTAGCTAAATCATGTACATGAACTTATTGTCATATTTTTAAAATATTAAGACTTTTAAATCAATTAATCTAGGTGATTCACTTAAAATCAAAACAGGAAAACCATGTCTCGGTAGTTGACACCATAACATCAACTGCTAACTTGCTATGTCATGTTCCAATACATAAAAATCATACATAACATGTTAATGTGATTTCTTTTAAACAATATTAATCATTATTCAAATAACAAACAAACTCTACTAAGACTTACCCACCAAATTATTAACATTAAGATCCTATTTATTTTTTTCTAAGGCGTCTCACCTCAATAATCCAAAACTAATTATAACATCATCTAATATTAATTCACTTATCTTTTAATATCACAATTCCCCAATTTATAAACTACACACTAATTATCATATAATAAAATAATCACCGAGTCATTAACCAAAATTCATGTATTACTCTTTGTTTGTTCTCGTACTAAGTTAGGTGTTAATAATTAAAGCTAGATTCTCATATATGCATGGGCATGGGTGAATTAATAGACATGACAATAACTACTACACATGTTATTATAATATTGTAACCAGGGTTGGTACCTTATTTGTTAGGTTAAGCCATGATATCTCTGTCTCTGTCTTCTCTCCCTATGTCTCCGCTCCTCTGTTAGTTTTTCTTTTAGCTGTTGCTGCTCCTATTAACCCTTTCACGTACGTATTCTATTTGTTTTTAGGGTATTTAATATGTCTATAAACCGAAATTACCTACTGGGGTTGGAAGTATAAACATTCTAAATAGTAATTGAATTTAATAGGAAATTATCTTCTAAATCAGATTTTATAATAAGTATATATTATTATTATTACTACTACTACATATTATTATTATTATTATTATTATTATTATTATTATTATTATTATTATTATTATTAAAATTCTTGGATATTACAAACAATGACTTATATAGTATAATCAAAGTTACATACTCTACCAAGGATGTACAAGTATCCTTAACAGCTTTGTTAGATATAATTGATGACGTTTGTTCATCAGTGTTTAAGTACCAGGTACATATCAGAGTTTATCTAGAAGTCAGTCAGAGTTTGATAAAGTCTGAATGGGTGAAGAGTTTACATTGAAGCCAGTCAGAGTTTGATAAAGTCTGACGTGGTGATAGTTGACTTAGCTGTCGGTGCAAAGATAAAGATTCTAGAAGCAATATATTCTGAAAATGGAAAGAAGCAGAATATATTGATACAGCTAAGGAAACGGAATAGAAGACTGAAGCAATCCTTAATTGATAATAATTGTATAGCTAATTTATAGGAGTATGAATTAGATAAGGATTGTGTAACTGTGTACTATATAAACACAGATAGGTTATCCCTAGAAGGGATGCGATTATTGAAATATTATTCTTGTAACCTAGTAGCTCTTTGTGATTCATTAACATCACTAAGAGAGAATTATTTAATATAATTCAGTTTGTTGATTTACAAACTTGTGTTCTTGATTGTTATTCTCATACATACTTGATTATATATTGTGTAATCGGCCTAACAATTGGTATCAGAGCCAAGGCTGTTTAATATATACAGTTTTTCGATTCAAACACAGTAATAATCATGTCTGAAGAAAATCAAACTTCTCCCAAGGTTGAACAGGTTAAACCTAATTCTGTGAGTCGGTATGAAACAATCAGGGTTCCAATTCTCAGGCCAGTGGAGTATCCAATTTGGAAGGTGAAGATGACCATGTTTCTGGAGGCTACAGATCCAGAATATCTTGACAGAATATATGATGGTCCTCATATGCCGACTAAATTGTCTCCTGTTGTTGATGGTCAAGAACAAAAGACTGTTCCAAAGGAAAAGAAAGATATGACTCCTGAGGACATCTCATCAATTGCAAAAGATGCAAAAGTTAGACATCTTCTACACAGTGCCTTAGATAATGTGATGTCTAACAGAGTAATTGGCTGCAAGACTGCCAAAGAAATATAGGATGCTCTAGAAGTCAGATGCCAAGGAACAGGTGTTATTAAGAAGAATAGGAGGACCATACTAACTCAAGAGTATGAGCACTTTGATTCAAGAGCCAATGAAACCTTGACTGAGACATATGACAGATTCTGTAAACTACTGAATGATTTATCTCTAGTTGATAAAGAATATGATCTTGAAGAGTCTAATCTCAAGTTTCTGTTATCTCTACCTGAAAAGTGGGATCTAAAGACAACAACAATAAGAGATAATTATGAACTTGCTGATACAGATCTTGATGAAATCTATGGGTTGTTGAAAACTCATGAACTGGAGATAGAACAAAGAAATAGAAGAATGAGTAAAAAGACAAAATCTGTTGCTCTCAAAGTTGAGGAGAAGCCCATCAAGAAGGAATCATCAAGGAAGAAAGCCAAGGGAAAGGCTTTAGTCATTAAATCTGAAAGTGAGTCATCAAACTCTGATGATGACTCAAACTCTGATGAAGCTTCTGACTCTGAGGATGATGAAGAACAGATGATGCAAATGGCTGCATTGATGGTGAAGACCTTCAAGAAGATGGGATTCAAGAACTTCAAGAAAGGAAAGAGATTCTCAAGGAAAGACTCAAACTCTGAAAGGAAAAGTTTTAGAAAGTCTGATGGAAGGGAGACCAAGTCTGGCAAGAAGGATAAATCTGAAATCCAGTGCTACAGGTGTAAGGAGATGGGTCACTATGCCCCAGAGTGCAAGAAAGGCAAATCTGAGAAAGCACTCATCTCTAAAGGCAAAGACTGGGCAGATACTTCAGACTCTGATGATGGAGTAAATTATGCTCTTATGGAAACTGTCAGAGATGAGACTGAATCATCTGAAAATAAGGTACCCCTAACTACTTATGCTTATGATACTGACAATATATCTGAATTAAGAGTATTTCTGAAAAGTGTACATGTTAGTTATAGGGATCAGACTTTAGAGAATGAGAGAATTAAATCGGAGAATCTTAGTCTTAAAGAAAGAAACAAGTTTCTTGAAGGAGAACTTGAGAATATGAAGCAGATTCAAAAAGAAAGAGATGATGTTGTTTATGTTGAACAGGAGTTGCTCAAAAGATATAAGCAACTAGAATCTGATCTAGAAAAAGAAAGAAAAATAATCAAGACTTGGACAGACTCTGGAAGAGACACTCATCAAGTGTTTCAGACAGATTCTGTAGGTTTAGGCTATTGTGAAAATGATGAACTTAGGTTTAAAGATAAGGTTAAGGTTAAACCACAACTTAAACCTGTGAAATTTGTTCCAGAAACCAATAAGTTAAAATCTGTTGTAATAAGAGAAGCTGATATGGAATCAGATGAAACCTGTGAAAGACAGGAAAATATTATAACAGAAAAACTTATGGAAATAGAAGCTGTTAGAAGACCAGTAAAAACTTGTGAGAAACAGGTTAATGTTGGTTTGATGACAGGAAAACAGTTCAATCATAAGCTCAAAGAGGTAAAATCTGCCATGAAACCAAAAGGATCCAAGAAGAATAGGAATGGAAAGATAGGCATAAATAAAAGAAATAATCATTTGCCTACTGCTGTTGCTCCAAGGAAAACATGTTATAATTGTGGTAGTTCTAACCATCTTGCTAGATTTTGCAATAAGAACAAAGATATTAATTCTTTACCTTCTAAATCAGGAGTAAAGAATGATTATGTAAGGGTTAAACCACAGACATTATGCACACACTATGGGAGCACTTGGCATTCTATTTATACTTGTAAGAGTTATCATGCTATTTATCATAACTATTATGAGCCAAAGCCCAACTTGAAGTGGGTTAGGACAAACTCTGCAAGTATAAAGTCTGACAATGTTAGTTTAAACTCTGTTGATAGTGATTCCACTGCAAAAGCTAACACTGTTAAGAAAGACAAAGGATCCAAGCAAGTCTGGGTCCTTAAAACTAACACTTAGTGTTTGTTTGTGATTGCAGGGTATAAAAGAGAGCACACTTATCTTGGACAGTGGATGCTCAGGACATATGACTGGAAATAAAGCCCTGCTATCAGATTTTGAGGAGAAGGCTGGCCCAAAGGTTTCCTATGGAGATGGCAACATAGGACACACTCTGGGATATGGCAATATCAATCTTGGAAGTGTCATCATCACAAATGTAGCTCTAGTCTCAGGACTCAAGCATAATCTGCTATCTGTGAGTCAAATCTGTGATAGAGGAAACCATGTAGATTTTCATACTGAATACTGTGAAGTTATCAGTAAATCTACTGGAAGAGTTGTTCTAGTTGGACACAGGCACAACAACATTTATGAAGCAAGTTTGGTAACAAACTCTGATGGAAAAACAGTGTGTCTGACTGCAAGAATGTCAAATGAAGAGAGTTGGAACTGGCATAAGAAGCTCTCTCATCTCAATTTGAACAACATTAATGAGCTAATAAGAAAGGATCTTGTAAGGGGACTTCCCAAGTCAATACTTAGCTTAGATGGCCTATGTGATTCTTGTCAAAAAGCCAAGCAAAGGAAGTCATCTTTCAAGAGCAAATCTGAATCTTCAGTAGTGGAACCTTATCATCTTCTACATGTTGATCTCTTTGGACCAGTGAATGTGATGTCTATGGGTAGAAAGAAATATGCTCTAGTAATTGTTGATGAATATACTAGATATACATGGGTGTATTTCTTATCAAAGAAGGATGAAACTGCTCAAACTCTGATGGATCATGTAAATCTACTGGACAAAGGATCACAACACAAAGTCAAAATTATAAGGAGTGATAATGGAACTGAATTTAGAAATTCAATAATGGAAGCTTTCTGCAAAGAAAGAGGAGTGAAACAAGAATTTTCTGCACCTGGAACTCCACAGCAAAATGGTGTAGTTGAAAGAAAGAACAGAACTCTAATCGAAGCTGCCAGAACTATGCTTGATGAAGCAAAGTTACCAACCTATTTCTGGGCAGAAGCTGTTCAAACTGCTTGTTTTACTCAGAATGCAACATTGATTAACAAGCATGGGAAAACACCATATGAGATGGTGAAAAATAAGAAGCCAAATTTGAAATATTTTCATATATTTGGATGCAAATGCTTTGTGTTGAAGACTCATCCTGAACAGTTGACCAAGTTCGAGTTAAAAGCTGATGAAGGAATCTTTGTTGGCTATCCATTATCAACAAAAGCATTCAGAGTTTACAATCTGAGAACTAAAGTGATCATGGAATCAATACATGTGTCATTTGATGACAAGAAAATAACTGGACTTGAAGATGAAATTGAATATGATCAACTGCGCTTTGAAAATGAAGGTTTATTTTCTGATGATGTAAACTCTGATGAAGCAGTACTGACAAACTCTGATGAAGCGGTTCTGATAAACTCTGACGAAGCATACTCTGAACCTCTACTGGTAAATACTGGAGAAACTGAAAATTCTCAAATTGAACAACATAGAGAACCAGTTGAGGGGGAGCGTGAAGAAGCTCAACAAGACACAGAAAATGAGTCAGTTGAGGAAACTGATTCAAACTCTGACAGTTCAAACTCTGAGCCATCCAATTCAGGGGGAGCCTCAGATGCTGCAGAAAGTCAACTTATGAATCAGGAGAGCATGGATCAAGGGGGAGGATCCAATAATGATGCAAGAAACCACTTACCAACAGCAAGAAAGTGGACACAGGCACACACACCTGATCTCATAATTGGAGATCCTGATGCTAGTGTGAGAACTAGAAGTGCAACAAATAATGAGTGTCTGTATCATGCTTTCTTGTCTCAAACAGAACCAAAGAAAGTGGAGGAATCTCTTCAAGATGCTAATTGGATTACAGCAATGCAAGAAGAGTTAAATGAATTTGAAAGAAATGAAGTCTGGACACTTGTACCTAGACCAAAGAATAGATCAATTGTAGGTACAAAGTGGGTTTTCAGAAACAAGACTGACAGTGAAGGTGTGATTACAAGAAACAAGGCTAGACTTGTGGCTAAAGGATATTCACAACAGGAAGGAATTGATTATGATGAAACCTTTGCTCCAGTTGCAAGATTGGAAGCCATAAGAATTTTTCTGGCCTATGCTGCACACAAGAAGATTAAAGTCTTTCAGATGGATGTGAAAAGTGCTTTTCTCAATGGGAAGCTTGAAGAAGAAGTGTTTGTTGAACAACCACCAGGATTTGTAGATCCCAAGCATCCAGATTATGTCTACAGGCTTGACAAGGCATTATATGGACTAAAGCAAGCACCAAGAGCATGGTATGAAACTCTTGCTCAATTTCTTTTAGAAAGTGGGTTCACAAGAGGTACAATTGATAAAACCTTGTTTTATTTCAATTCTGGTGATGATTTGCTTTTAGTTCAAATTTATGTAGATGATATTATCTTTGGATCTACTAATGACAAACTTTGTAAGAAGTTTGCAAAGCTTATGCAATCCAGGTACCAAATGAGCATGATGGGAGAGCTTAGTTACTTTCTAGGCTTACAGGTCAAGCAAACAGATGATGGTATTTTTATCAATCAAGCAAAATATACCAGAAATCTTCTCAAGAAATTTGGTATGCTTGATAGTTCATCTGCTACAACTCCCATGGCTACTGCAACAAAGCTAGACAAAGACACAGGAGCCTCAGTAGATATGACAAACTACAGAGGAATGATAGGGTCTTTACTGTATCTTACTGCAAGTAGACCTGATATCATGTATGCAACATGTCTTTGTGCAAGATTTCAAGCAGATCCCAGAGACCCTCATCTAACAGCTGTAAAAAGAATTTTCAAATATCTCAAAGGAACCATAACCTTGGGTTTGTGGTATCCTAGAGAATCAGAGTTTAAGTTAATTGGTTACTCTGATGCAGATTTTGCAGGCTGTAAGATAGACAGAAAAAGTACAAGTGGAAGCTGTCAATTCTTAGGTGACAGGTTGGTTTCTTGGTACATCAAGAAACAGAAATCAATTTCCACATCCACAGCAGAAGCAGAGTATATAGCTGCTGGTAGCTGTTGTGCACAGATTCTGTGGATGAAGAATCAGTTGCTGGATTATGGTTTGAGGTACTCTAAAATACCTATTTTCTGTGATAACCAAAGTGCTATTGCTATGACAGGAAATCCAGTACAGCACTCCATGACCAAGCACATCAGCATAAGGTATCATTTTATCAGAGAACATGTGGAAGAAGGAAACATTGAGCTTCATTTTGTGTCTACAGACCAACAACTTGCAGATATCTTCACCAAACCTTTGAGTGAAGCTACTTTTACAAGATTGGTAAATGAACTTGGAATGATCTCTGGTTTCGACTAGAGATACGGGTTAGACTCAAAAACTATATATATTTGATTTTTAATGCTCATGATTCCTTGCATGTATTAACTGTTATGAGTATCAGTGTCATAAACTCTGAAAGTAAACTCTGATGCTAAACTCTGTTAGTCATAAAGTGTTGGTCATACTCTGAAAGTTACAGTCTAATGCTATACTCTGATTGTAATTTTGTCTGAAACATATGGACCAATGAAGAAATTTGTATGAAACTTAATTCTCAGTAAGTAATTGTGAATCCTTAAGAGTTGTTTAGATTCTGATCTCAAATATGTGCAGTAAGTTAACACAGCATGATACTGTCTCTATATTTATAGCATCTCTTAGTTTATTGATTCTATACACTGAAGTTGTATTAGCTGTTTGCATTTTCTCTCATAAATTAATTACATTAACTGATGAAAAGTCTAAACTCTGATTATTAATTATAAATAATTCACCCTCAAATCAAAAGATGCCAAAAAGAGCACAAATTCCTTTGAGATCATGTTGTGCCTAGGAAGATCCAGGAACTTATTGTATGAAATAAGGGCTAAAATCTTTGATTTTTGGTGACTAGTGCCAACCACTGATTACTGGAAAAATTAAAATATATATATATATATATATATATATATATATATATATATATATATATATGAAGGGGGTGAAGAATAAAAGATATATCCAAATGAAAGGATATCAAAATACAGAGTTTAGATATAAAAATCAGATTTTATGTTTTACATGAGAGTTTAGGCAACCAGTTTTTACTATTTAAGTTTGTGGATTTTATGCACTTTGAGATGGTCTAAATATTCATATCCAGTAAACTCTGCTATAGCACACACAATTATACACACCTGTACAGTTTGAGAAAAGAGTTTATTGACAAAGAAGGACAAATGGTAAACACTGATGTATTGTGAGAAATACGCCGAGGTAATTTTGTTTTAATCTCTGATGATTAAAATGATTTCTTTGTTTCAGACATTTTATAATTTTGAGATTCGACAATTGTTTAGAAATACGAAAGAATATGAGTACAAACGGTTCAAATTTGTATTAAACAGAGGAGAGAGAGGTTGAGTGTTTTGAACAGTGTGGAAAGCGGTAATTATGGCTATTTTTACTGCGCGTGTGTATTGGAAGTTGTTACATACAACTGTCAGCATATACATGTTTGACATCTGTCCCACTCACACATTTTTCAAAGACGCCTGCTGTGTGTAGTAATGATTAAAACGATTGGGTTTTAATTTTCACTGTTATTATTTAAACTTACTACACATAAACGGTTCATTCTTTTACACACTTCATCTTTTCATAAGTTTTTACTCACAAACACTGTCTCAAACACTTTCACTGCATACATTCGATATTTTTCTCTATCTTTCTTCTAAACTTTTCTGATGGCTACTACAATGTTTACTGCTTCTGGGTTAGAATTCGTTCCTAATAACTATGCTGCTCCTTTGGCAAATGAGAACGCACCGGAGGCGTTTCATAGGGGTGATCATGGTCCGGTTTGGTCCGGGTTAGAGGTCAAACCTAAACCAAACCGTATCCTACCGGGTTATGAAAATCCCAACCCAGACCACAACCCGCAACCCGCCCAACCCGGACCAAATGGTCCGGTTTCAATCGGTTTGGTCTGACGGGTTACTCGGGTTGGACCAACAAAACAAAATCTTAACTGTTAAGTTAATTATACTAGAAAACAAAATAATATTTTCATATTCAAACTCAAAGTTCATACAGTACTAAATAACAAAATTAAGTCTTACAACGGAAATAAAATTAAACTGTCTCAAAATTAAGTTTATATTTTATAATGGACTGTGGACTGGAAACTGGACTGTGTTGTGTACTCTATGGACTGTTATTGGCCCAAACACTGGACGTTATACTTATTCATTATTATTGTATAATATATATATATATATATATATATATATATATATATATATATAATTATATATATATATATATATATATATATACGGTTCGGGTTAAAATCGGTTTGGTCTAGGCTCAAACCGCGACCAACCCAAACCGACCGGTTTATATAATAACTTAACCCAGACCATAACCCATATTTCGGTTTCGGTTTGGTTCGGTTAAAAATCGGTCCGGTTTGGGCGGGTTCATCGGTTTAACCCAATCCATGATCACCCCTAGCGTTTCATTTGATTCAAGATTTCTTGTCAAACTCTGATGTTGGAACTGCTCTCACAGCACCGTTGAAGCTGTCTGTATCTCAAATCAGATCTTTTTGGCAGACAGGTACTTATGACAATGGAGGAGAGTCTGGGTCTCCATCTATTATCTTTGAATTTCAAGGAGAAGAGTTTGTAGTTACTCCTACAACTGTTCGTGATGCTCTGGGCCTTGAAGACTATGCTTTCATAATCTCTGTTGGAGATTCTGAGTTAGTTCGAATGATGAGGGAAATAGGATACTCTGGGCCACTGACAAAGCTTGGTCAGTTGAAGTGGCCGCTCTTGCGAAAGGAATGGAGTTTCTTTTTCGACTGCATAACAAGGGCGTTCGGCAAGAAATGCACGAATTGGGATGCTATTCCCACGGATAGTCTGCAAATCGGGTTTTCTCTTCTTTATGGAGGTAATTTTGATGTTGCTAGGCTAGTTCTAAATAATATAGGTGAGAAAATGAATGAAAACAGAGGTGTCGTCTATTTTGCAAGATTTTGTCAATTAATATTCTCTGAATGTGTTTCTGACGTAGAGATAGATGAGAATGATGTGATTCCCTGTTTTAAATTACATAAACGCATATTCTCTGATCTAACCAATAAAGATAACAAGAAAGGAGATGTTGGTGTTTTGTTGCTACCTGAGTCTGTGCAACAATTCCTGGTCAACTTACAACAACAACAACTTGTAAACGCTGAAGCTGGACCTTCTGTGTCTCAATCACAGAGGTCAAAGAAGTCTAAGGTAAGGGCTGTTAAGTCTGCAAGAGTGAAGCCATCAGAAACTGAAGCTGGGGTATCAAATACTGATGATATGCCTCAGAAGAAAAGGTTACAGAAAAGAAGGGCCAACAGGGCAAAGTCTGATAATGCTGATGAGGAGAGTGAAACTGATGATGAAACTCTTCATCAGAGAAAAAGAAGATTGGTGGCTGCACATCTCTTTGGTGCATCCAATGTAAATGCTGAAGCTGTCAATCTGGATAGAGTTTTTGAGGAAAATGTTGCTGAAGCAGCATCTATGCCTGAAATGGTAAGTGCTGATGAAGAAGCTCCTACATCAAAGGCTGATGATGTAGTTGAGGAAGCTGCACATGTTGAGATTGCAGATGAAGCTCCTGAAATTATTGTTCAGGAGGCTACAGAAAATATTGAGGCTGAGTTTTTTGAGCCACAAGGATTTCATATGGAAGTTAAAGCAAACATCTCTGTAAACTCTGAACATTTCACAGAGGGTTTGGAAGCTGATCAAGATACTGCTGAAATTGAAGAATCTATGGCTTCTCACACAGAAATACTTTCTTTTGAATTTGAGAAAGGTGAGGAAGTCGTTCAGACTTTAGCTGCTACTGCTACAGAAACTGTTGCTGCAAATCCTGATGTTGCTGACAAGGATGCAACAGAGAATGTTCTCATAGAAGCAGAGTTTGTTACAAACTCTGAGACTAATAAAGCTGAGCAGATAACTACTGAAGCTGCTGTAGAGAATTTCGATGAAGCTATGGCAGAGTCTGTTCCTGTTGAAACAGAGTTTGTTGCAAACTCTGAGATTCCAGAGATTATTGCAGAGATTCCAGTACAAGAGGCTGTAGCTAAAAATGATGAGAATGTTGCAAATAATACTGCAAACTCTGATAATAGTGAGGGAGCTCAAGATAATGCTGAAGAAGATGTTCCTGATTCTTCTAATGCTGATTCTTTTGCAAACTCTGTTGATCATTCTGCACGAGTTGCTGCTCAAAGGGCTACAGATGCTCATTTTCAAGAGATGTACTTTTCAAATTGGTCGAACAAGGATACTATCTTTTCTGATGAGAGAGCTACAGACTTTGTCACAAAGTCATCTAAAGAGATTACAAATCCAGAGCTTCTCACTCATCTCAAAGCCACAATTATCCAAGTCAAATCATTAAACAATCGTTTTGATGCTTCTGACAAGGTTATTGAAGGTCTAAGGAATGATATAGCTGCAAGGGAACTTACACAACAGAAGGATAAATCATTGTATATTTCTTTGTGTAAAGATCAGAAGATTTTTGATTCCAGGTTGTCCAAGGTTGAAGAAAATCAAGTCAAAATGTCAACTCAGTTGGATGAAATTACAAATTCCATTGAATTGCTCACATCAGTTTTGCTGTCTGATGATGTCAAAAAGGGGGAGAGAGTATCTTCTTAAGACAAATGCAAGAGCTCTCAAACTCTGACTCGGAAAGATGACACTACTGATGGTGGTGCAAGAGGTAAAAATCCAAGGACAAGGAATGTTCAAAGGCAAGGGAGGAGATCAAACTCTGATGCTCAGACAAATGCTGATGGAAAACGATTATACACTGGAGGGCAGTCTTCTTCAAGGGTTAGAAGTTTACTTCTTTCCTCTAAATCTCCAGTTACTGATGAAGAAGTTGCTACACAGTTATTCTTAGCAGAACATGGTAAAGATGTTACTATTGAAGATATCCAGGCAGAAGAGCAATTGCTTGCTGAAGAACACAGGAAAGATGTTGAAGCTGGAATCTACAAACAGAAGGTTATCAAGGCTCCGAGGAGAAAAGAAAGAGGAATTGTTATCAAAGAAAATGTAAACTCTGATCAGATTTTACAGTACTCAAGGAGGCCTATTGGTTCAAACTCTGATAAAGGTAAAGGCATAATGATTGAAGAGCCTAACCTGGAAAAGAAAGATAATTCAACCTCTGACAAAGCTCAAGTTGATGTTATTGTTAAGGATATGCCAACCTCTGACAATGCTCAAGTTGTGCAAACACAGTTATCTTCAACACTCCAAGGTTTCAAAAGATCCTCATTATCTGAAACTTTGAAGCCTAGCCAGGTGAACTTTCTACAAACCAGAACAGTACTTGGAAAACAATCTTATGATAAATCTGGTTTGGGTTCCTACAGAGAGAAAAGAGTTAATAATAGTCCTTTAGATCATACATCACTGGCAGAACCTGGTGTTGGGGTTACTCAAGAAAACCTTGATAAACTAGAATCTGTTCAGATGATCTACCACAGAGGCTTAAAGAAGGAGTTTTTATTATACTTTATGGCTGATGGCAGAGTTTACAGAATTGGAGAAGATGATATTCGTCTGAAATTATGGGAAGAGCTAGAGTATGTTCTATATCTCCTGAAGATCAAAAATAGAAATACTCATAATGCTGCTCTGGTTTTAAAAGACAGAATGGTGAAATCAAAAGTTCTTTTTGGAGGAAGTGTTTCCAGTGTATATATTCCTAAGTACAGAGATGCACATGGAAAGTTGGTGGAAATGAAGAAAAATAGTGCTAGATTCAGGACTGCACTAGATAAGAAAGTTCTAGAGTTCAATCTAGAGTCTGATAAGGCTTTTTATATCAGATTTGGCAATGAAATGAACAAGAACAGCATCTATTCTTTAAGGGCTGCCATTTATCAAATTGGTGAAGATGAACCAGAATTGAAGGAGCTGAAGAAGGATATGATTGCTGAACTAGATCGAGCTGAGAGAAGATTACTGTCAGATTATATCAGGACTGTGCCTGATATCCAAGAAATTCAGTAAAGTCTGACTGTAAGTTTTTATGTTTTCTATTCTAAGTTAAATTTAAACTCTGTTTTAAAGTTAAACTCTGCTATATTTTAAACACTGCATTTGTTATATGTTTTGACATCATCAATTATCTGTTTAACTTGTACATTTTTATTATGCACAAGTTGGGGGAGATTGTTAGATATAATTGCTGACGTTTGTTCATCAGTGTTTAAGTACCAGGTACATATCAGAGTTTATCTAGAAGCCAGTCATAGTTTGATAAAGTCTGACTGGGTGAAGAGTTTACATTGAAGCCAGTCAGAGTTTGATAAAGTCTGACGTGGTGATAGTTGACTTAGCTGTCGGTGCAAAGATAAAGATTCTAGAAGCAATATATTCTGAAGATGGAAAGAAGCAGAATATATTGATACAGCTAAGGAAACGGAATAGAAGACTGAAGCAATCCTTAATTGATAATTATTGTATAGCTAATTTATAGGAGTATCAATTAGATAAGGATTGTGTAACTGTGTACTATATAAACACAGATAGGTTATCCCTAGAAGGGATGCGATTATTGAAATATTATTCTTGTAACCTAGTAGCTCTTTGTGATTCATTAACATCACTAAGAGAGAATTATTTAATATAATTCAGTTTGTTGATTTACAAACTTGTGTTCTTGATTGTTATTCTCATACATACTTGATTATATATTGTGTAATCGACCTAACAAGCTTCTTTCTGTAGACAAAGTTACAGCAGCAAACTCTCAATGTAAAAACCTAATACAATCTCATAATGTATACAGAAAATCAATCAATTACATAATCTATGGATTCTGTCCCATCTGTTTAGGTTGACAGCTTCAATACCACCGACTTTCTGATGAGATCATATCTTCTACTGATTCCTATATTGATTTGAGCTTATCACGTGATCTGTCTTCAAAGATAACAGAAGTTTCCATAATCTGCAGTAAGCTTTATAGACTCTTACAGACTGTAGACTCTGACAGTCTCACAGACTCTGACCATAGACTCTTGTCAGTAGACTTCGATCTTTATTCTAGTTACATCATCACCTTTATTCCTAACAACCACAATTTATGGGGGATCAAGCCAACGTAGTTCTTGGAGAGCAAGTAACCTACATGGGCTTGGTTTCTTATTTACGAGGCACGCTAGAATACTCTAACTGCCTTCCAGAATTAGATTTCGACTCACTTTTGGAATGTCCAACAATGAGGCCTAGCCAAAAGGCCCAAGGATCAGCTATAACTTTGGGACTTCACAGATTAGGATGAATCCTCCACTATTAGCTGTCTCGCGATTGTATAGCTTCAAGTATAGCCATGGCTTACCCCAAATATTGAACGCATCTTTGTCCCCCGAATGAGAAGCACCCAATAGATAGTAGAACAAGTGATCCCAAGCGTTTGGTTACAAACTGCAGTATTACTCCAAAGCTCCTGAATGAGGACACACTCATTGAATGCAGGAACAGAGCTCCCAAAGCACAGACCAAGACTCACCCCACATCCCTATAAGGACACACCCATTGAATACAGGAGAGGGCCTTCGGTACACAGGAATACCCCTAGTGGCCTTCAACAACGGACATCCCTTCCTTAGAGCGCATCCTAAAGGAGAAGTATTCAATATCATATTAATAGTTTGTCATTGTAGCTAACATTCTCTATAGTCGTCCATTCTATACCAAGATGACGCGTGCTCAAGGTTGATTGGTGCGGAGGGGTCCCCCCTGTGTTCATGAGGATGCATCCTGAACTTCTAACACATTTCCACAATCCCTAATTTTGTGCCTAAATACCCCCAATTGAATTCAAATTAACCCGAATCTACCTATAAAACCGATACCAAATTTTGATTATAACACCTTGTAACATTTTGATGTCTAACTTACTCTGTTTTTCATGCCACCAAATGTCTAAAGGTAGATGGTGATCGCAAGTAGTACATTATTTTTATTATGATATTTAAAGAACTAGCTAGTAATTAGCTCGTGTAGAGTCTCTTGTTAAATAAAAGTACATAAAAATGCACCAATATCGTACACGCAATTGTTCATAAAAAGTACATAAAATGCACCAATTTCATTTAATAAAAGTAGTGTTAGAGAAATAAAAAATTGTTACCAAATGACATGACATGGTTGATGTGGCAGCATGGGGACCCATTTCTTATTACCAAATAAAAATGAACAATTGTTCCACCCTTTTTTCATACTATGATGTTTTACATGTTTGATTGTCCGGGGGAAACAAGAAACAGTTCTAGATACAAAAAAAATAAGAGAGTTATTACTAAATCCAATATGCGTACCTTTAAGTAAAAAAGGAATCCACGCAAGACATTCGACTTTGTAGGCAGACCAGTTCGTAATTTGAAGGTCTGCGTCATAAAGACAAATGTTATACAATAAGGTTATCTGAATAAACTTTGACTCCAACTTTGAAGTTGAAACGAAATTAAACCTTGGACATTAGCCAAACCGAACCTTTGACCACATTGGTATTTGTAATCTTTCTTGAATTTCAATAGGGCTGTAAGCGAACAGAGTCGTTCGTGAACAAAACTCGAGCTCGGATCGTTTTAGATGGACTCGGTTCGTTTACAAAATGAACACGAGCTTGACCATGAAAATGTGTTCGGTTAGTAAATGAGTTCGAGCCGAGCTTTACACCTGTTCGACTCGAACTCAGCTCGTTTTGCTCAGGATCGGCTCGAGCTCGTTAAACTCGGCTCGATTCGTTGAACTAATTATAAATTTGTAAATTTCATAATATCCTTAACAATTTGAATATGTTAAATAAAAAACTTAATTGCGATCTATTTTAGTTATTTTGTAGTCGAATAAGGAATTTTATTTGTTATATCTAAAATGTATAAAATCAACGTATTACCAAAAGTTAAACTCTTTGTATCCAATCCAAATTAGTTTTTCATTATTAAAATTTATAAGTTGCATTCATAAAATTACAAAAGAAAGTGAATAGAGAAAGATAGTTTGTCTTATTAATTTATTATATAATATTATTTAAAAGTGGCTCGTACCTCTTAAAATTGAGGAGAAAGATGAGACTTTTAGTGAATTTAAGGTTAATAAGAGTATCTTGGAGAAAAAAAAGTTGTAAACCTCCTCAAATTTCAAGTTAAGAGCCAAGATAAAGAGGCTCTTAGAGAGACCCTAAGTTAGTGATAAAATTGTTTTATTTTAACTATTGTTATTAGGTGAAGTGAGTAAGGTTTGATTACTCATAAATACAAATATTAACCTAAGAAGAAAATAAATTAACTTTTAGTATTGAAATTCAAACATAATCATGTATTCTTAAGATGTGATTTTAGGCGTGAGACTGTAAATCGAGTAAGTAATTTTAAAAATGGGATTTGGTTGAGTATAAAAGTACGAACTATAAGTGAACAACTCGACTCGACTCGAGTTCGGTTTGTGTTCAGCTCGACTCGAAATGTTCGTGAACAAACTCATGTTCGGCTCGTTTATTAACTAGTCGATCTTAAGCATCACTTTTCGTTCAATTAGAAAGCTCGGTCCGACTCGGTTCGTTTTAAAAAAAAATCAAGCTCGGCTCGATTCGGACAAAACTCGGCTCGATTCTGTTCGTTTACAGCCCTAAATTTCAACCTTGTTGTTATGATAGTATAGTTCGCATTAAGATAATAAAGTATTAAGCAATTATGTTATTAGTTTGTTGTTATTTAATTACTGTGTTCCTGCACCAATTTTAGGAAGATGTAACGAATTCGTTATATTTCATTTAATGAAAGTAGTGCTAGAGGAACAAAAAATTGTTACCAAATGACACAGTATGGGGACCCATATATTATTACAACTAATTAGAATTTATCATGTGTATTTTGTAACTTTTTTTGTACCTATTTTTGGGCCATCTACCATTATTCTAGATTATTATATACTATGTGTGTTTTCTAGCTAGTACTCTTGTGATATTACCATAATCCATTAGTACCTTATTAAGAGATTGATTCTTGCTCATTCTCTATTAAAGGGAAAAACACATAAATGATTTATGATCTTCTTTAGTTCTTTTTCAAAAAAGAAAACTTTACGTAGTAAACTTTCCTTTTTGGAATGTTTCTCTCAATTTTTTACATTTATAAACTTTTCAAAATTAGTAAAATTTTATAATATAAAAATCAACTAATTACACTACTTTATATATTAAATATTGATTGTTCTTATCACTTAACATATTATTATTTCTTCTTTTTCCACTATTTTTGGACAGAGGGAGTATATGTTTAGTGATATCCCTCCAAATACTCGTGAAGTTTAAGATATACAACAGCAGCATCTACTTGACATATAGGTGTCAATGGGAGGTGACTCTTAACAAAACAGGAATCTAATGTACATTCTATGGCACGGTTTTAACAAATTTTGACCCTGCTAAGAATAGGGTTGGAATTGGGTGATAGAATCATATTTAAAATATAGTAAGTAATATTAAATATATTGGATGATATGAACGATCATGACACTTTGAGTAATAATATTTATAGCTCTTGAAAGGAATTTCTAAAGGAAAAATCTGTAAATAGCTTTCTTAATCTCTTGCAAAAACCACCCTTGACGAAAGTCTTGTGTAGACTTATAAGCATCAAAACATCTATTTATGACATGATATATAAATATAGCATCAGACCACCATAAAATTTATGTATTCTATATTACACAAATGTAAATCAATTTTTGATGATTAGTGTTTAACGTACCATGGTACTCATGAAGGTACGATTTGCTTATTGGTTTCTTTCATATATGTTTTATCATGACCGCCACCTAATTATTTGTGACCTCACTGGTAGCCAAAGAGTGCCCTTATCATACGATCTTTTAAGAATATTTTCAATGTCTTTTCCTGTACTCTCCGGTCACTGGCCGATGTACCCTGACTTTCAATATAATGCTACATTACTACTACTACTGGTATGCTCATCCAATGCGGTATAACTTTGTTTACATGATCTAGTGATCTAATTACAGAGGCAATAAACAGAAGTTAAATTTAATTGTTCACAACTCTTTTTTAGTAACACTATTGTTGATCCCAATATTTGTCACGGACGGGGCATCATCGTTACGGGTATTCGCATAGAAGTTTAACAGAGATTCATGGCCGTCAATGAAGGAGGTTAGGGTTTTTGATAATTTGTAGACTGAGCTTTGAGAGTTTATTCTAAGAAAAAGCTTCTAGAATTTTGGGTGGCGGATCCTCCTAGTTAGAGCACTATTCTTATTCTTTAGGAACAAGACATAAAGTTGTACTAAATTTCCTTGTATACGATACTTCTCGTTCCCGTTATTGAGCTTATTTAATATGGGTGTATACTCATACGGGATCAAATTTATATCTGGTATCAACAACTATAATCGAATTTCTTGCAATATCTTTATTAAAAATTCAGTAAAATATCTCTTACTTTGACCCCAAATCCTGATACGTTAGGGTTTTTGATAATTTTTAGACTGGGCTTGAGAGTTTATTGTAAGAAAAAACCTCTAGAATCTTGGGTGGTGGATCCTCCTAGTTAGAGCACTACTCTTATTCTTTAGGAGCAAGATATAAAGTTGCAGTGAATTTCCTTGTATACTATATATAGTTCCCGTTATTGAACTTATTCAATATGGGCCTAAACGGGATCAAATTTATATCTCGTATCAACAACTATAATCGAATTTCTTGCAATATCTTTATTAAAAATTCAGTAAAATTTCTCTTACGTTGACCTCAAATCCTGATAAGCTTCAGTAAAAAAATTCATACTGAATCATCGTTTACTCTTGAAACAACCGGAGTATGTAGGTACCCTTTCTCTACAACATGGATCCTTACCAAGAACATGTTCCAACATCACCATCTTCTATTTCAAATTTCTTCTCACTATACTTTCTCATCCTGATACTGTTCGACCTATTGGAATCATCATAATTTTAGTCATCCTTAGCTTCTATTTTAACAATTAACACATTAAAATCAGTCTCAGCGTTGTTATTAGTAGAATAGATCTCGGGATATGGAATCATTTGAATAATACACTACAAGAAATCTCAACTACATTCGATCGTTTTATTTCGACTGCAGCTAAATTCGGCCGAATTCGGTAGTCGAATTTGGTGCCAGCTCCTAAATTTGACAAAAAATGGTCAAATTTAGCCGCGATCGAATATAAGCGGTTGAATTTAATACTAAATTCTACTGATTTTTTTACTTGGTCGAAATGAAAATTCGCCAAAAAAAAGAGGGAAAAGTCTCGCTAAAATTTAAATTTTAGAAAACTATTTTCTATCGAATTCGGTCGAATTTAAAATTAAGGTTGACGGGAATTTTGCCGCTTATATTTTTCAAATTTAGTAAAAAGCGAGAAATTTGCCGTCTAAAATTTCTCAAACTATTCAAAAACATTTTTGACCGAATTCAGTCGAATTTATTAAAAATGACCGAAATCGGTTGAATTTATTACATAAATGCTTTTACACATCATGAAAAATAAATAAAAATACAAGGATAACATTCATTACATGTAAAAATTTAGTTTGTACAACAATTTTACATAAATTTTTTATATGACTGAATAATATTGATTTTTCATTTATTTGAAACTTTTAGAAAAATTAAATAAATATCCTGTTAGTTTCAAAATATACAAAACAATTACGAGGGTATTTGGAAGACATGTCATATTCAATAAAAAAATTGAAAAATTAATTATGGGTAAAAAAAATCTTCTCAACTCTGTACATAAACGACATAGTTGAGTAGAATATAGGGTTTAGGGTTTAGATTTAGGGTTTGGATGAGGGTTAGAGTTTTATTTAATTTTAAAATTGTTTTGGGTAATCCAACCTTGCGGATGTGAAGATTGTCAAAAATATAAAGTGTACACAAAAAAATAATTAATTTAAAATTTTATATCTTAAACATTTTAACATATATATATATATATATGTCATTTACACTAAATTTGACCACAAACCATAATTAGTCGAATTTAAGCTTGATTTTGATCAATATCGGTCGAATTTAGCTAAATTCAACTATTATCAGTCAAATTTATCCATGTTTTGTTTCCGACCAAATTTGGTTGAAAATATTAAATTTGACCAATAGCGGTTGAATTTAGTAAAATTCAGAATAATCCAATTTTTTGATGTCACGTGTCACAGTTGGAGTGGTTGAGAAGTAAGGAGTGGCTGAGAAGTAAGCACATGGATTGATATTTGCATTCAATCTAAACCATCCATGTCTTTCCTATTATGTTTCATCCTAACCATTAAATAAATTAACCCCATCTCTTTCTCTTTTATATTTTTCATCCATTCATATTCTCTCATAAACATTCTTATATACTCATTTTTCATTCTTCCATTCTTCTTCTCTTCTGTAACAAAGAGACACATCAATTTGTATACATAAATACTCATTTTCCTTACATTTAAAACAATACATATCAATCCTTTAATTATGTTTCTAATATTCGGCGAGTTCACCCCAACTAATTCCGGCGAGTTCATTACCACCACTTCTGGCGTGTTCATCTCCACCACCTGCCGCGAGTTCGTTTCCGGCAACTTAAAAGTGAAATAACACAAGAATTACTTGGTTAAAATTATATACCCAACAAGTTAAGTTATTTCTTTAATTTTCTTTACATTGGAATATTATTTGGGTAGAGTATTTTATAGTGTTTGATTTTTAATGTGTTTCCAAAAGATTAGAATTTGTTGTATTCTTAGATCAATATTATTGATTTATATAATTTTAAGCTTAGTAAAAAAAATTATTCTATCCTTTACTGTTTTATGTAATCACCTTCTTAATATGTAGAAGCTAGTAATGTGTTGTAGAAAACTCGTACAAACTGGTACATTTCTTGAGCAGCAGATTCTGCTGTTTTTTTTATAAAAAAAAACTGGTGTTCATTAAATTCGACTGAATTTGGTCGAATTTAATATGTAATTTCGACTATATTTCATCATATTTAGCATACTAAATTCAACCACAATTGGTCGAATTTAATGCACTTCATGCGCCAAAATTCAAAATTTTGAAATTTTTACCAGAATTTGAAATTTTCAAAATTTGAAATATGAGGAAGAAATAGCTTTTATCAAAAGTGTGGTTATAGCTATTAATTATTAGAGAATAATATGTAAGTATTTAAAATTATAGTCCATGATAAATCATCAATTATTATCTAAAATTTTCTTTTTAAGTCAAATTATTATTTGAATACTCTTCTAAAGTTTTACTTAACTTAAAATTATCATCTTAATATTTTTTAAATTATCTATCTTACTATTTTTCTAGACTTTCTCTTCAAGTATAATTTTCAAAATAATAATCGATATAATTGTCTTTTAAATATTAACGAATATAGAAAACTAAATACATCATCTTAATATTCTTTTAACTATTAGAAATTATTTTTTTTATAATTCTTTTGTAGAAAAACTCGCGTTTAATTTAGCTATATGTTTTTTATATTAAAAATCATTTGTCTTTTATGTTTTACTTTTGAAATTATAAAGAAGATAACATCTATAACCTTTATTAATAAGCGAAACCCCTTTTAATATGGTACCAAATTTGGTTAGCACTTTTTTTGGTTCCATCTTTTTTTTTTGGTTTCACCCCTAATTTTTTTTATAAATAATTATCTATTTTAAAATAAATTATATTATACTCTAAAGTCATATTTCACGTAGTAGAATTATTATATCATAAACTCCTATTTCACATATTAGAATTTCACGTAGTAGAATTATTATATCCTAAACTCCTATTTCACGTATTAGAACTTTATGTTATTTTTAAATTATTTTTGTTTTGTTGAATGCTCTACTTTCACCAATCTTCTAACAATTCTATTATTATTTTGACTTTTTCGGCTTACAAAAAATAATATTTTATTTTTGACTTTTCGTCTTGCACACACAAGCAATTAAAAGTCTACAAGATAAAAGGTTACCTTTTTTCTTTGTCACTTATATGTCATTGTCATAACATTATCAGTGTTCGCATACATAGTTAAGCCATAAAATTTAAACATTCCTATCAAGTTTTTTTTTAAAGTATAAATTCACTACTCACTTGCTACTTCAATGTTCGACTCATATATAATATATTATTATGTTGTTTTTAAATTAAAAATAATAATAACTATCTAATCTAAATAGATTATATTATTATTGTATTCTAAAATTCTACTTCATGTAAAATTCTAATTTTTTTCAAAAAAAGTTAATTCTCTGTTGTTTTGAAATTAAAAAAAAAATTATCTAATCTAAAATAAATTATATTATTATTGTACCATAAACTCTTATTTCACGTAAAATTCTATGTTGTTTTTAATAATAATAATAATCTAATTTAAATCTACAATAAATTATATTGTTATTGTACGAATATATTATATTGTTATTAAATTATATTACTATTGTCCCAAAATATATTATATTATTATATTTTATATCATGTAATAGATATTATCCCATGTCGGAGGAGTTACAGTGCATGTTTGGGGTATCTTTAAAAAGTTGACTTATAAGAATAAGTGTCATATAAGTGATAAGTGGATGAATTCTTAAGTGTTTGGATAAATTTACTTAAAAGTTAATTACAAATTTGATAATTTTTATTTTAAAAATAATTATTAAATACAATGAGCTAAATACATACATTTTAAATTAAAAAAAATATTTAAAAACACAAATGTAAAAATAAGAAGTATTAAAAGACAAAGAAATCAAGTAATAAGTCAAAAGTTAAGAAAAATATACGTTGTTACTAACATTCAACTTATGAACATATAAGTTATAAGTTGGTTTATAAGTTGAGTTGGCAAACACCCTACATAAGCTATTATGAGATTATAAGCTATAAGTTGTCTTTTATTTAGGTTGCCATACAGGCCGATCACAACATAAGCAAACTATAATACGTGTAATTTGTAGTTTAGGCCATCCGAAGTTTGTATTCTTATTGTAGTTCTAATTCTTTTATAATCTTAGTGTCTTGGTGAATTGAACTTAGAATATGAAACACCAACGAATATGAATGTAGGTCGTCCGATGAAGTGATGATTGTCCATCACCAAAGTACAAAATAAGTTACTAATCGAATACAAGTTGTGGACATGTAAATTTACTTTTCAGCATGCCAAGTTTTTGTTAATACAAGTTGTGTAGAAGTAAATTCACTTTTCAGCATGTCAAGTTGTTCCCATCTGCATGTGAATCAATTTCATAGAAAAGGTTCGAATATTTACATCACCAATCACAAGTGCATAAATTGAATACAATTATATTTGTCATGTTATATTTATTTTTTATTCATGACTAGCCTTATTATATTTAAATAGTCCCAAATGAATTTAACTATATATATCATGTACGGTTATTTAATTCATGAATAGGCTTAAAATATTTAAATCATTCATACTTTGTACGATATTGAGCTAATTTCTTAGTCCCCTATATTTTTCCTTCTAGCTATGCCTTTATAATTGGAAGATAAAAGGTGTGCATACAAAAAAAAAAGATATCGTGAAACAAGAGATCCTGAAACTATTGAAACTATTGAGCAGTGAGATGAACGTAATGATTAAATTCACAAAAAAATTATGCCCTGGGTATTACTATCAAAAGTTTCTTTTTTCTTAAATTTTAGAATTATTTGATTCAGATAATGATCTCTTGTGTTTTATGTATAAATAAAAAGTCATTTCTAGAAATAAAGAAACTCAACTAGATATCAATCTTCTAAATTTTAGCCGATGTTGTATATACAAAATTTTAATTATATATACATAGTTTACACTGTATTTGACTGATTTCTTAGTCCCCTTATAATCATCCCTTACAGTTACGTCTTCCAAAATTGGAATTGTAAAGATCTATCGGAACAGAAAGATATCGTCAAACAAGAGATTCTTAAACTATTGAGCATTAGAATAAACATAATGATAAACATCTCAAAAAATATATGACATATGTATTAGTGACGAAGTTTTTTTTGTTTATTTTTATATAATTTTTCGATTCAACTAATGACGTCTTACATTTCTATATAATTTCTTTATAAGAGAAGGTTGTTTATGGAAGAAAATTTCAATTGAATGGGAATCTTTTGGATCCATATACAAGTTGGTGTTTCAGTTTTAAAATTAATTTGATTTTAATTACGTTTTCTATATAATAAAAAAGCTATTTCTAGAAATAACTGGATGGAAATCTTCTAGATCTTATCCGAAGTTGATTAAACAAAATTTTAATTATATGTATACATACATGGTGTATACTACATTTGACTAATTTGTTATTACCTATATAATTATCTCTTATAACTACGCTTTCAAAATTGGAAGTTAAAAGATCTGTTGGAATAAAAAGATGTCATTAAACAAGATATTCTGAATTAATGAGCAGCGAAATAAACGTAATGAGAAACTTCGAAAAAGATATATGACACAGGGATTGGTGACGTAGTTTCTCTTACTTTTATATATATATAATTAAAAAATTACAACTATTAATCTCTTACGTTTTCTATATAATAGAAAGTTGTTGCTGAAAATAAAGAAATTCATTTGGATGAGAATCTTTTGGATCTAAATACAAGTGGGTGTTTTAGATTTTAAAATGATTTTGCTTTCGATATTGAAATATAAATAATTTGCCATTAACATTTCATTTGCTCCACAGTTCATTGAGATTCTGTTATATTCTAAAGGGATAACATATAAAGTTTTTACAATTAACTGAATAATAATAATATTTTCATGAGTAAAATATTTATAAAATTCAGTAACTAATTTCATGAAAAAATAATGTAATTGTAAACAATTTTAAGTCAAAATTTAAAATAACATAATTGATAATATTAATTAAAAATACTATAAATTAAATAAATTTCCAAAAATAATCACTCGTCCGTGCTTCGCACGGGTTATCTTCTAGTTTGTATAAAATGCAAATTTCAATTTCTCTTCGAGACATATTTTTAAAATGAAATTTTTTTAATTATCTTTTAAATATTAACAAGTAGAGAAAATTAAATATTTTTTTCTAATATTGTTGTTCAAGTAATAATAATTTTATTTATTTACTAGATTAATGTGTTATGTGTTAAGTTTGGTAAAAATTAGGGGGCCGCTCATTGGAAAGAAACGTGTTTAACGAGTTCGAATGTATTATACTCTATAATTAAATATTGATGTTATGTTATGTATTTTAAAATATAACTTGATATTTGAATTGTGAAAAAAAAATGATAATCAATATAATAATATTTGAAATAATATTAAAGTAATGAAATATAAAACAATAGTTCTTTTCTATATTTATTTAAAATTTCGGTGAATGATCAAGACGACATAGAAAATTCAAAAGAAACCTTACATTAAAAATATATTTTTTTTTATTTAAAAACATATTTGGTTTAAGAACACATGGGTTAGTTTAAGAACTGATGTCTAGCAAGATATTTAACATCGCTTGATGTGAAAAATGTTTTAACACAGGTGGTATTAGCAACCTAAAAGGGGCGATGTGTTTTTCTAGTAGTGGTTATTGAGTAAATATCGTGGATGCTGAATTTGCATAGGCTAGAATAAAACGTACAAGTACAAAGCAGTAGAGGAATCAAAAGGCACATTGCTAGAGCAAATGAAACAAACTCAGTTTTCTGATTCATGTCTTTGACAACTAGCTAGGTCACATTCAACAAAAGTTTGCAACAAAGAAAGAACATGCTTTGAAACTATTGAGATAAAGAAAGATGAAAGAAGCACTTCGTCAAGCACAACATGATTAAACAACAAAATCAAGCACAAGTACACATGATACCATAAAGCCATGTTCTGTAAATTGAGGCATTCTATAGCAATGTCATTACGATTAAATTAAACAAGAATTGAAGGTCAACAGAAGGATCTCAAACGTTAAAATCAGAACCAGCTACCCAGGGATGGAACTAGAAAAAAATATTGGAGGGGCGAAACTCAGAACAAATTTTTTAAAGATGAAAATACATGCATGTGATATTCTAGGTTTCCAAGAACAATATTATGAATTTGGGTTAAATGGCGTTTTGGTCACTCAACTCACTATAAACTTTCAATTGGGTCATCGAACTCAAAAAACTTTCAGTCACATCATTGTATTCTTAAAAATTTTCATTCAGGTCACTGGCCGTTACACTCCATTAAAAATTAGACGGAAAGCTGACTAAGCTTTGTGAACAATTGGAGTGTCACATCATTGTACTCTTAAATCGATACATGTGAACAATTGTTTTTTTTTAAGATATCACGTCTTTTCAATCCAAAGTGTAATTTTTTTCAATTTGTAATTTTTTTCGGACGATTAGAATTTAATTTAATTTAAAATTGAACATACCCATTCAATTTATATGCTTATAAATCAATACATGTAAATAATTTTTTTTAAGATATCACGTCTTTTCAATCCAAAGTATAATTTAATTTTTCAAGTGAAACAATTAATCTTTAGATCAGTGACCTGAATGAAAGTTTCTTGAGTTTGATGACCCGATTGCAAGTTTGTAGTTAGTTAAGTGACCAAAACGCCACTTCAGCTGACTGTACATGCCACGATGGCTTTATTCAAGCCAACACACCAAACATAGTCAGCTTTCCGTCTAATTTTTAACAGAGTGTAACGGCCAGAGACCTAAATGAAAATTTTTAAGAGTACAATGATGTGACTGAAAGCTTTTTGAGTTTGATGACCCAATTAAATATAAGGAGAAATAAAGGAAAAAAGCGGATAATACAAAGATAATTGCATGAGATGATCTGATAGATATAAAATATCAGAAATGTATTTTATTGATTATGGTGGCACTCGGAGTTAACTGATGCAACACCGACAACTTAATTATCAAAGAAACACGGTGAAAGTGTGCAACTGAAATAGCCAGGGGAAAACACAAACAAGACAGATGAGGATCAAATCAATGGCGATGCTATTAACTGCAAAAATTCAAGTGGAAATATGAGTTTATGGGTTCACATGTAAGGACACAAAAAGTACGATCACATAGAACACAAATATGTTGCTGATCTTGACGCAGAAAATCAGAATTCTGAGACTATTTTTGAGCTAAATTTGCAGAATAAACTGCTTTGATCTGGACGGTTCTAGGTGCAGTATGATATATCTTTGGAATGATACATTTTCTTCAAGAAGTTATCACATTTTTAGTCAGAGGTGGTCAATCTGTCCAGAATGGTAAATTTCTGAATAAAGTATTGTCAAATTTGAAATAAGGTTCTTTTCTTTTGTTCAAATCATTCCTATACGTGTTCAAGGTACTAGCAAGTCCCTGAGAAAAGTATCAAATATATTTTCAGTAACCCAAGTCTAGGAAGCACAAAAGATTAGCATTTATTTTACTACATTGCATCTAACTATGGCTAAAGGGATTTTTCTTGCCAAGTCTAGATAAGGAATTTCTCAGCTATGTAAATTATAATCTGAATTTGGAATACAAAATTAAATATTTATTTGTGTTAAAAAGAATATTGGTCATCATATTTCAATCCCTTAGGTTTGGTTTCTTTGGGTGGCAAGATTGCTCCCATCTCCAGGGTGCATTCCTTAGAGTGGCCAGTGTTTATCCATTGTTTCCGGTGTCAGAACTCATCAAGACTCTGACACAACATGGACATTTTATCTCCACCCGTTTAAAGTCAGGTCTCGAACTCCCTAAGCCTCTCAATCAGCCCAGCATGACTAGGTGACTCAATTAATTGTGAATGCATTACAAGCAAGGAACAGAAGGTATAAAAAGCACTAATCTGTAGCAACATGGAAATTCAACAAAAAGAAGCAAAAAAAGGATGAATGCTAACAAAAGAATGAAAAAATTAGTAGCAACGATTGGGTAAGTAACAAGGGAAAGCGACATGGCACAAAGACAACCCACAAGAGTACAAAGTGAAAAACTCAATTTGACAAAGGATTGTAGACTTTGAGGGAGGTGTACTAGCTAATATAACCGCAGTGAAGAAAACAGATAATGAAGAAGAAAATTTTAGTAGTGTTACTGATTTTATTGGCATGTCAGCAAATTCAAATACTACAATGATCATTGATTTCCAGGAAAAGGTCGTAGTCGGATTGTGGATACCAAACTCTAGAACACTAAATAAATAAATTGGTTGACAAGAGGGTCAAAACTATACATGTGTCACAATCGGGGTAAACTAGTATGTCGAGTCTTGATTGAGCTAGGCCAACCATGGAGAATCAGTTTCAATTCCATCGATGAAGCTTCACACACTATAATCTTAGAACGAACACACTAACTTGAGACTTGATACATGAAAGGAATCTGGGAGCCGAAAGGAAGTTAAAACAAGTGACAATGCTTGTTGCATGGAAATGTTTTTTAAAAGAGAAAACTAGAAAAAATTGATGATCCTACTCAAATTCAGTTTTGTAAAGAAGTGCATGAACAAATAGGGTGTTCACAAGAATAATAGTAATGAAAGCACGTGAAACAAAGTTACAAAGCACGATTTTATTCATTTCCTACAAAAAGTTTATTTTGTGTACGATCTTATTCATTTACATGAATTGTCTCCTTCGTATCCCTTTCACCGTCATCAAATCTACACAAGTGTATACATTCATTATAGATCATTTATTACACCGCTACTATAATAAGAAAATGATCAAATTTAATAATTCTGAGAAATGCTTCTCTCAATGAAGGTAGTTCAACTCTTTATTTTGGAGATGATCTAGTCACAAAAACATGTGTCAAAAGCGGAAGTCATCATGTGCACTAGTAAAATAGCATAAATACGGTTTTAAATGAGCGTCCCATACAACATGAGTTGTTGCTCGCTCATTTTCATTCAAGTGATAGAATGAACATTTTTTTCAAAGATATTAATTGAATTGAAGATCTCATACAAAGTTTCCAACTAGTTGTATGAACCATAGCAGAACTAAATGGACTCAAAAACAGTGACTTTGAACCCAAGTCATGAATCTACATCTAATAAACAAGTTTTAGAAAAAAAGATATCGGACCGATATTAGTAAATATGGTGATGAGATATAATGTTGTAGAGCCTTTTTGTCTAAAGTCACAAAGTGCAACCACATATATTATGAGGTAAGTTGAATAGGTATGTTCATGTTGTACAGCTTTAAAATATCAAATATATTTTTCAGTAACCCAAGTCTAGGAACTCTACACAAGTTGTATAGATTCCATTATAGGTCATTTATCACACTTAACTACTATACCGCTACTAAAATAAGAAAAATAATCAAATATAATAAATTCTGAGAAATTTTTTCTCAATGAAGGTAGCCCGACCCTTTCTTTTCTTTAAGAGATAATCTAGTCACAAAATTTGATGAAAGCAGAAGTCATCATGTGCCAAATTTATAACAAACACAATTCATATCCCAACTTTCACTAGGAAAATAGTTGAAATGCGGTTTTAAATGAGCATCCCAAAAAAAATGAGTTGTTGCTAGCTCATTTTCATTCAAGTGATAGGATGAAATTTTTTCAAAAATATTGATTGAAATTGAAGAGCACATACATAATTGCCATCTCACCAACGAATGGTATGAACCATAGCAAAATTAAATGGACGCAAAAACAATGATTTTGAACCCAAGTCATGAATCTACATCTTATAGTCAAGTTCGTAAAAGAAAAAGATAAATATTGTGATGAGATATAATCGTCTAGAGCTTGTTGTTTGAGTCACTAAGTGCAACCACAAATCTGACTTAAGTTGAATAGGTATGTTTATGTTGTACATCTTCAAAACAGGCTCTGCCATCATACTAACAAAACTATTTGATAATATAATTCGAGGGAGGAACCTGTTTTGAAGCCCTACAACATCAACATCCCTATCCAAGTTACATTACATATGTGGTTGCACTTAGTGATTTCAGATAACAAGCTCTACATGCTTATATCTCATCATTCGCCATATTTATTAATATATATCGGGCAGAAATCTTTCGTTCTACAAAATTGACTTAAAAGATGTAGATTCATGACTTGGGGGCAAAATCTCTCCTTTTTCCAGTCCATTTAATTCTACTATGTTTGATTCAACTGGTTGGGGAGTAGACAACTGTGTCTGTACTTTTCAATCAAAATATATTTGAAAAGATGTCTATTATGTCACTAAAACGGAAACAAGCTCGCAACAACTCTTCTTGTTTGGGGTGTTTATATAAAACTATATTTCTGGGGACATGAGTTGTGTTGGTGATGAATTTGGCACATGATAACATCTAATTCTGACATATGTTTTCCTGACCAAATTTTACGAAAGAGGTTTGTTTACAAATGATAAAAAATGTTCCCCGCTAACAAGAAGTAGACCACGTGATGACATGTCACCACAGCATCTTTTCTTTTCAAGATTTGAAATAAGGTTCTTTTCTTTTGTTCAAATCATTCCTAGACTTGTTCAAGGTATTAGCAAGTCCCTAAGAAAAATATCAAATATATTTTTCAGTAACCCAAGTCTAGGAAATCTACACAAGTTGTATAGATTCCATTATAGGTCATTTATCACACTTAACTACTATACCGCTACTAAAATAAGAAAATAATCAAATTTAATAAATTCTGAGAAATTTTTTTCTCAATGAAGGTAGCCCGACCCTTTCTTTTCTTTAAGAGATAATCTAGTCACAAAAATAAATGAAAGCAGAAGTCATCATGTGCAAATTTATAACCAACACAATTCATATCCCAACTTTCACTAGGAAAATAGTTGAAATGTGGTTTTAAATGAGCATCCCAAAAAAAATGAGTTGTTGCTAGCTCATTTTCATTCAAGAGATAGGATGAATTTTTTTCAAAAATATTGATTGAAATTGAAGAGCACATACACAATTGCCATCTCACCAACCAATTGTATGAACCATAGCAAAATTAAATGGATGCAAAAACGATGATTTTGAACCCAAGTCATGAATCTACATCTTATAGTCAAGTTCGTAAAAGAAAAAGATAAATATTGTGATGAGATATAATCGTCTAGAGCTTGTTGTTTGAGTCACTAAGTGCAACCACAAATCTGACTTAAGTTGAATAGGTATGTTTATGTTGTACATCTTCAAAACAGGCCCTGCCATCATACTAACAAAACTATTTGATAATATAATTCGAGGGGGGAACATGTTTCGAAGCCCTACAACATCAACATCCTTATCCAAGTTACATTACATATGTGGTTGCACTTAGTGATTTCAGATAACAAGCTCTACATGCTTATATCTCATCATTCGCCATATTTATTAATATATATCGGGCAGAAATCTTTCGTTCTACAAAATTGACTTAAAAGATGTAGATTCATGACTTGGGGGCAAAATCTCTCCTTTTTCCAGTCCATTTAATTCTACTATGTTTGATTCAACTGGTTGGGGAGTAGACAACTGTGTCTGTACTTTTCAATCAAAAATACATTCAATGCTCCTTAATTTTAACCATGTCAATGCTCCTGGATCACGTATCAGACAGGATCAAGTATGTGACACAGAAAACTTATAATTAAGAAAACTTATAATTATCCAAGATAACGGGGTCAATAAGATAGCTTTCACATCACTAATCAATGTGCAACTGTCAAAAAGTTATCTGTCATTTAAAACATGTTGTAGTTGAAAGGTCGACAAAGAGCACTCAGCCACAACATCGTTGTATGCTAGTGCAAGGAATGGTGGTGCAAGTGCAACTAGATAATTCTGAGAAAGGTATAGACTCATTGAGTTTAAAAGGAAGAAGGATTGTTCCGCCTTGGACTTTGATCATGGTGGGAAAAAGATGCAGACCAAGTTGGTTATATGCATTAATCTACTATCACAAGCATCAGTCTTGCTTCTAACTTGAAATTCTCATATTTTCTCCTTCATAAAAGAATATCTAATTAAAATCTTTATTATATTTCCATGCTAATTCAAAATCTATACCAGTACAAGAATCGAAAGGAAACCCTAGCAAACTAAACCTAAATCTAAGAAATCTGACAGATTACTAAATACCCTCATGCCTATCTGCTAAACTCGTCAAAGAATTATAATAACCTAATTTTGCACTAAAAGGAGCAGAGGTCTTTGACATACATACACATGTATGTCATTATTATCTTCCTTTGAGCTGTCACCTTGTACTATTGTGATGCTTAATTGACTCTGTTTTCCGATATTTAGAGAGCTAGACGTAATTAGCTCATGCAGAGTGTCTTGTTGAATATATTTATAAAACAATGCACCAATATCTTACATACAAAGAGGTACCCGCCAGTTCCACCCTAGTGGCCTTCAACAACGGACATCCCTTCCTTAGAGCGCATCCTAAAGGAGAAGTATTCAATATCATATTAATAGTTTGTCAATGTAGCTAACATTCTCTATAGTCGTCCATTCTATACCAAGAGGACGCGTGCTCAAGGTTGATTGGTGCGGAGGGGTCCCCCCTGTGTTCATGAGGATGCATCCTGAACTTCTAACACATTTCCACAATCCCTAATTTTGTGCCTAAATACCCCCAATTGAATTCAAATTAACCCGAATCTACCTATAAAACCGATACCAAATTTTGATTATAACACCTTGTAACATTTTGATGTCTAACTTACTCTGTTTTTCATGCCACCAAATGTCTAAAGGTAGATGGTGATCGCAAGTAGTACATTATTTTTATTATGATATTTAAAGAACTAGCTAGTAATTAGCTCGTGTAGAGTCTCTTGTTAAATAAAAGTACATAAAAATGCACCAATATCGTACACGCAATTGTTCATAAAAAGTACATAAAATGCACCAATTTCATTTAATAAAAGTAGTGTTAGAGAAATAAAAAATTGTTACCAAATGACATGACATGGTTGATGTGGCAGCATGGGGACCCATTTCTTATTACCAAATAAAAATGAACAATTGTTCCACCCTTTTTTCATACTATGATGTTTTACATGTTTGATTGTCCGGGGGAAACAAGAAACAGTTCTAGATACAAAAAAAATAAGAGAGTTATTACTAAATCCAATATGCGTACCTTTAAGTAAAAAAGGAATCCACGCAAGACATTCGACTTTGTAGGCAGACCAGTTCGTAATTTGAAGGTCTGCGTCATAAAGACAAATGTTATACAATAAGGTTATCTGAATAAACTTTGACTCCAACTTTGAAGTTGAAACGAAATTAAACCTTGGACATTAGCCAAACCGAACCTTTGACCACATTGGTATTTGTAATCTTTCTTGAATTTCAATAGGGCTGTAAGCGAACAGAGTCGTTCGTGAACAAAACTCGAGCTCGGATCGTTTTAGATGGACTCGGTTCGTTTACAAAATGAACACGAGCTTGACCATGAAAATGTGTTCGGTTAGTAAATGAGTTCGAGCCGAGCTTTACACCTGTTCGACTCGAACTCGGCTCGTTTTGCTCAGGATCGGCTCGAGCTCGTTAAACTCGGCTCGATTCGTTGAACTAATTATAAATTTGTAAATTTCATAATATCCTTAACAATTTGAATATGTTAAATAAAAAACTTAATTGCGATCTATTTTAGTTATTTTGTAGTCGAATAAGGAATTTTATTTGTTATATCTAAAATGTATAAAATCAACGTATTACCAAAAGTTAAACTCTTTGTATCCAATCCAAATTAGTTTTTCATTATTAAAATTTATAAGTTGCATTCATAAAATTACAAAAGAAAGTGAATAGAGAAAGATAGTTTGTCTTATTAATTTATTATATAATATTATTTAAAAGTGGCTCGTACCTCTTAAAATTGAGGAGAAAGATGAGACTTTTAGTGAATTTAAGGTTAATAAGAGTATCTTGGAGAAAAAAAAGTTGTAAACCTCCTCAAATTTCAAGTTAAGAGCCAAGATAAAGAGGCTCTTAGAGAGGCCCTAAGTTAGTGATAAAATTGTTTTATTTTAACTATTGTTATTAGGTGAAGTGAGTAAGGTTTGATTACTCATAAATACAAATATTAACCTAAGAAGAAAATAAATTAACTTTTAGTATTGAAATTCAAACATAATCATGTATTCTTAAGATGTGATTTTAGGCGTGAGACTGTAAATCGAGTAAGTAATTTTAAAAATGGGATTTGGTTGAGTATAAAAGTACGAACTATAAGTGAACAACTCGACTCGACTCGAGTTCGGTTTGTGTTCAGCTCGACTCGAAATGTTCGTGAACAAACTCATGTTCGGCTCGTTTATTAACTAGTCGATCTTAAGCATCACTTTTCGTTCAATTAGAAAGCTCGGTCCGACTCGGTTCGTTTTAAAAAAAAATCAAGCTCGGCTCGATTCGGACAAAACTCGGCTCGATTCTGTTCGTTTACAGCCCTAAATTTCAACCTTGTTGTTATGATAGTATAGTTCGCATTAAGATAATAAAGTATTAAGCAATTATTTTATTAGTTTGTTGTTATTTAATTACTGTGTTCCTGCACCAATTTTAGGAAGATGTAACGAATTCGTTATATTTCATTTAATGAAAGTAGTGCTAGAGGAACAAAAAATTGTTACCAAATGACACAGTATGGGGACCCATATATTATTACAACTAATTAGAATTTATCATGTGTATTTTGTAACTTTTTTTGTACCTATTTTTGGGCCATCTACCATTATTCTAGATTATTATATACTATGTGTGTTTTCTAGCTAGTACTCTTGTGATATTACCATAATCCATTAGTACCTTATTAAGAGATTGATTCTTGCTCATTCTCTATTAAAGGGAAAAACACATAAATGATTTATGATCTTCTTTAGTTCTTTTTCAAAAAAGAAAACTTTACGTAGTAAACTTTCCTTTTTGGAATGTTTCTCTCAATTTTTTACATTTATAAACTTTTCAAAATTAGTAAAATTTTATAATATAAAAATCAACTACTTCCACTACTTTATATATTAAATATTGATTGTTCTTATCACTTAACATATTATTATTTCTTCTTTTTCCACTATTTTTGGACAGAGGGAGTATATGTTTAGTGATATCCCTCCAAATACTCGTGAAGTTTAAGATATACAACAGCAGCATCTACTTGACATATAGGTGTCAATGGGAGGTGACTCTTAACAAAACAGGAATCTAATGTACATTCTATGGCACGGTTTTAACAAATTTTGACCCTGCTAAGAATAGGGTTGGAATTGGGTGATAGAATCATATTTAAAATATAGTAAGTAATATTAAATATATTGGATGATATGAACGATCATGACACTTTGAGTAATAATATTTATAGCTCTTGAAAGGAATTTCTAAAGGAAAAATCTGTAAATAGCTTTCTTAATCTCTTGCAAAAACCACCCTTGACGAAAGTCTTGTGTAGACTTATAAGCATCAAAACATCTATTTATGACATGATATATAAATATAGCATCAGACCACCATAAAATTTATGTATTCTATATTACACAAATGTAAATCAATTTTTGATGATTAGTGTTTAACGTACCATGGTACTCATGAAGGTACGATTTGCTTATTGGTTTCTTTCATATATGTTTTATCATGACCGCCACCTAATTATTTGTGACCTCACTGGTAGCCAAAGAGTGCCCTTATCATACGATCTTTTAAGAATATTTTCAATGTCTTTTCCTGCACTCTCCGGTCACTGGCCGATGTACCCTGACTTTCAATATAATGCTACATTACTACCACTACTGGTATGCTCATCCAATGCGGTATAACTTTGTTTACATGATCTAGTGATCTAATTACAGAGGCAATAAACAGAAGTTAAATTTAATTGTTCACAACTCTTTTTTAGTAACACTATTGTTGATCCCAATATTTGTCACGGACGGGGCATCATCGTTACGGGTATTGGCATAGAAGTTTAACAGAGATTCATGGCCGTCAATGAAGGAGGTTAGGGTTTTTGATAATTTGTAGACTGAGCTTTGAGAGTTTATTCTAAGAAAAAGCTTCTAGAATTTTGGGTGGCGGATCCTCCTAGTTAGAGCACTATTCTTATTCTTTAGGAACAAGACATAAAGTTGTACTAAATTTCCTTGTATACGATACTTCTCGTTCCCGTTATTGAGCTTATTTAATATGGGTGTATACTCATACGGGATCAAATTTATATCTGGTATCAACAACTATAATCGAATTTCTTGCAATATCTTTATTAAAAATTCAGTAAAATATCTCTTACTTTGACCCCAAATCCTGATACGTTAGGGTTTTTGATAATTTTTAGACTGGGCTTGAGAGTTTATTGTAAGAAAAAACCTCTAGAATCTTGGGTGGTGGATCCTCCTAGTTAGAGCACTACTCTTATTCTTTAGGAGCAAGATATAAAGTTGCAGTGAATTTCCTTGTATACGATATATAGTTCCCGTTATTGAACTTATTCAATATGGGCCTAAACGGGATCAAATTTATATCTCGTATCAACAACTATAATCGAATTTCTTGCAATATCTTTATTAAAAATTCAGTAAAATTTCTCTTACGTTGACCTCAAATCCTGATAAGCTTCAGTAAAAAAATTCATACTGAATCATCGTTTACTCTTGAAACAACCGGAGTATGTAGGTACCCATTCTCTACAACATGGATCCTTACCAAGAACATGTTCCAACATCACCATCTTCTATTTCAAATTTCTTCTCACTATACTTTCTCATCCTGATACTGTTCGACCTATTGGAATCATCATAATTTTAGTCATCCTTAGCTTCTATTTTAACAATTAACACATTAAAATCAGTCTCAGCGTTGTTATTAGTAGAATAGATCTCGGGATATGGAATCATTTGAATAATACACTACAAGAAATCTCAACTACATTCGATCGTTTTATTTCGACTGCAGCTAAATTCGGCCGAATTCGGTAGTCGAATTTGGTGCCAGCTCCTAAATTTGACAAAAAATGGTCAAATTTAGCCGCGGTCGAATATAAGCGGTTGAATTTAATACTAAATTCTACTGATTTTTTTACTTGGTCGAAATGAAAATTCGCCAAAAAAAAGAGGGAAAAGTCTCGCTAAAATTTAAATTTTAGAAAACTATTTTCTATCGAATTCGGTCGAATTTAAAATTAAGGTTGACGGGAATTTTGCCGCTTATATTTTTCAAATTTAGTAAAAAGCGAGAAATTTGCCGTCTAAAATTTCTCAAACTATTCAAAAACATTTTTGACCGAATTCAGTCGAATTTATTAAAAATGACCGAAATCGGTTGAATTTATTACATAAATGCTTTTACACATCATGAAAAATAAATAAAAATACAAGGATAACATTCATTACATGTAAAAATTTAGTTTGTACAACAATTTTACATAAATTTTTTATATGACTGAATAATATTGATTTTTCATTTATTTGAAACTTTTAGAAAAATTAAATAAATATCCTGTTAGTTTCAAAATATACAAAACAATTACGAGGGTATTTGGAAGACATGTCATATTCAATAAAAAAATTGAAAAATTAATTATGGGTAAAAAAAATCTTCTCAACTCTGTACATAAACGACATAGTTGAGTAGAATATAGGGTTTAGGGTTTAGATTTAGGGTTTGGATGAGGGTTAGAGTTTTATTTAATTTTAAAATTGTTTTGGGTAATCCAACCTTGCGGATGTGAAGATTGTCAAAAATATAAAGTGTACACAAAAAAATAATTAATTTAAAATTTTATATCTTAAACATTTTAACATATATATATATATATATATGTCATTTACACTAAATTTGACCACAAACCATAATTAGTCGAATTTAAGCTTGATTTTGATCAATATCGGTCGAATTTAGCTAAATTCAACTATTATCAGTCAAATTTATCCATGTTTTGTTTCCGACCAAATTTGGTTGAAAATATTAAATTTGACCAATAGCGGTTGAATTTAGTAAAATTCAGAATAATCCAATTTTTTGATGTCACGTGTCACAGTTGGAGTGGTTGAGAAGTAAGGAGTGGCTGAGAAGTAAGCACATGGATTGATATTTGCATTCAATCTAAACCATCCATGTCTTTCCTATTATGTTTCATCCTAACCATTAAATAAATTAACCCCATCTCTTTCTCTTTTATATTTTTCATCCATTCATATTCTCTCATAAACATTCTTATATACTCATTTTTCATTCTTCCATTCTTCTTCTCTTCTGTAACAAAGAGACACATCAATTTGTATACATAAATACTCATTTTCCTTACATTTAAAACAATACATATCAATCCTTTAATTATGTTTCTAATATTCGGCGAGTTCACCCCAACTAATTCCGGCGAGTTCATTACCACCACTTCTGGCGTGTTCATCTCCACCACCTGCCGCGAGTTCGTTTCCGGCAACTTAAAAGTGAAATAACACAAGAATTACTTCGTTAAAATTATATACCCAACAAGTTAAGTTATTTCTTTAATTTTCTTTACATTGGAATATTATTTGGGTAGAGTATTTTATAGTGTTTGATTTTTAATGTGTTTCCAAAAGATTAGAATTTGTTGTATTCTTAGATCAATATTATTGATTTATATAATTTTAAGCTTAGTAAAAAAAATTATTCTATCCTTTACTGTTTTATGTAATCACCTTCTTAATATGTAGAAGCTAGTAATGTGTTGTAGAAAACTCGTACAAACTGGTACATTTCTTGAGCAGCAGATTCTGCTGTTTTTTTTATAAAAAAAAACTGGTGTTCATTAAATTCGACTGAATTTGGTCGAATTTAATATGTAATTTCGACTATATTTCATCATATTTAGCATACTAAATTCAACCACAATTGGTCGAATTTAATGCACTTCATGCGCCAAAATTCAAAATTTTGAAATTTTTACCAGAATTTGAAATTTTCAAAATTTGAAATATGAGGAAGAAATAGCTTTTATCAAAAGTGTGGTTATAGCTATTAATTATTAGAGAATAATATGTAAGTATTTAAAATTATAGTCCATGATAAATCATCAATTATTATCTAAAATTTTCTTTTTAAGTCAAATTATTATTTGAATACTCTTCTAAAGTTTTACTTAACTTAAAATTATCATCTTAATATTTTTTAAATTATCTATCTTACTATTTTTCTAGACTTTCTCTTCAAGTATAATTTTCAAAATAATAATCGATATAATTGTCTTTTAAATATTAACGAATATAGAAAACTAAATACATCATCTTAATATTCTTTTAACTATTAGAAATTATTTTTTTTATAATTCTTTTGTAGAAAAACTCGCGTTTAATTTAGCTATATGTTTTTTATATTAAAAATCATTTGTCTTTTATGTTTTACTTTTGAAATTATAAAGAAGATAACATCTATAACCTTTATTAATAAGCGAAACCCCTTTTAATATGGTACCAAATTTGGTTAGCACTTTTTTTGGTTCCATCTTTTTTTTTTGGTTTCACCCCTAATTTTTTTTATAAATAATTATCTATTTTAAAATAAATTATATTATACTCTAAAGTCATATTTCACGTAGTAGAATTATTATATCATAAACTCCTATTTCACATATTAGAATTTCACGTAGTAGAATTATTATATCCTAAACTCCTATTTCACGTATTAGAACTTTATGTTATTTTTAAATTATTTTTGTTTTGTTGAATGCTCTACTTTCACCAATCTTCTAACAATTCTATTATTATTTTGACTTTTTCGGCTTACAAAAAATAATATTTTATTTTTGACTTTTCGTCTTGCACACACAAGCAATTAAAAGTCTACAAGATAAAATGTTACCTTTTTTCTTTGTCACTTATATGTCATTGTCATAACATTATCAGTGTTCGCATACATAGTTAAGCCATAAAATTTAAACATTCCTATCAAGTTTTTTTTTAAAGTATAAATTCACTACTCACTTGCTACTTCAATGTTCGACTCATATATAATATATTATTATGTTGTTTTTAAATTAAAAAAAAATAATAACTATCTAATCTAAATAGATTATATTATTATTGTACTCTAAAATTCTACTTCATGTAAAATTCTAATTTTTTTCAAAAAAAGTTAATTCTCTGTTGTTTTGAAATTAAAAAAAAAATTATCTAATCTAAAATAAATTATATTATTATTGTACCATAAACTCTTATTTCACGTAAAATTCTATGTTGTTTTTAATAATAATAATAATCTAATTTAAATCTACAATAAATTATATTGTTATTGTACGAATATATTATATTGTTATTAAATTATATTACTATTGTCCCAAAATATATTATATTATTATATTTTATATCATGTAATAGATATTATCCCATGTCGGAGGAGTTACAGTGCATGTTTGGGGTATCTTTAAAAAGTTGACTTATAAGAATAAGTGTCATATAAGTGATAAGTGGATGAATTCTTAAGTGTTTGGATAAATTTACTTAAAAGTTAATTACAAATTTGATAATTTTTATTTTAAAAATAATTATTAAATACAATGAGCTAAATACATACATTTTAAATTAAAAAAAATATTTAAAAACACAAATGTAAAAATAAGAAGTATTAAAAGACAAAGAAATCAAGTAATAAGTCAAAAGTTAAGAAAAATATACGTTGTTACTAACATTCAACTTATGAACATATAAGTTATAAGTTGGTTTATAAGTTGAGTTGGCAAACACCCTACATAAGCTATTATGAGATTATAAGCTATAAGTTGTCTTTTATTTAGGTTGCCATACAGGCCGATCACAACATAAGCAAACTATAATATGTGTAATTTGTAGTTTAGGCCATCCGAAGTTTGTATTCTTATTGTAGTTCTAATTCTTTTATAATCTTAGTGTCTTGGTGAATTGAACTTAGAATATGAAACACCAACGAATATGAATGTAGGTCGTCCGATGAAGTGATGATTGTCCATCACCAAAGTACAAAAAAAGTTACTAATCGAATACAAGTTGTGGACATGTAAATTTACTTTTCAGCATGCCAAGTTTTTGTTAATACAAGTTGTGTAGAAGTAAATTCACTTTTCAGCATGTCAAGTTGTTCCCATCTGTATGTGAATCAATTTCATAGAAAAGGTTCGAATATTTACATCACCAATCACAAGTGCATAAATTGAATACAATTATATTTGTCATGTTATATTTATTTTTTATTCATGACTAGCCTTATTATATTTAAATAGTCCCAAATGAATTTAACTATATATATCATGTACGGTTATTTAATTCATGAATAGGCTTAAAATATTTAAATCATTCATACTTTGTACGATATTGAGCTAATTTCTTAGTCCCCTATATTTTTCCTTCTAGCTATGCCTTTATAATTGGAAGATAAAAGGTGTGCATACAAAACAAAAAGATATCGTGAAACAAGAGATCCTGAAACTATTGAAACTATTGAGCAGTGAGATGAACGTAATGATTAAATTCACAAAAAAATTATGCCCTGGGTATTACTATCAAAAGTTTCTTTTTTCTTAAATTTTAGAATTATTTGATTCAGATAATGATCTCTTGTGTTTTATGTATAAATAAAAAGTCATTTCTAGAAATAAAGAAACTCAACTAGATATCAATCTTCTAAATTTTAGCCGATGTTGTATATACAAAATTTTAATTATATATACATAGTTTACACTGTATTTGACTGATTTCTTAGTCCCTTTATAATTATCCCTTACAGTTACATCTTCCAAAATTGGAATTGTAAAGATCTATCGGAACAGAAAGATATCGTCAAACAAGAGATTCTTAAACTATTGAGCATTAGAATAAACATAATGATAAACATCTCAAAAAATATATGACATATGTATTAGTGACGAAGTTTTTTTTGTTTATTTTTATATAATTTTTCGATTCAACTAATGACGTCTTACATTTCTATATAATTTCTTTATAAGAGAAGGTTGTTTATGGAAGAAAATTTCAATTGAATGGGAATCTTTTGGATCCATATACAAGTTGGTGTTTCAGTTTTAAAATTAATTTGATTTTAATTACGTTTTCTATATAATAAAAAAGCTATTTCTAGAAATAACTGGATGGAAATCTTCTAGATCTTATCCGAAGTTGATTAAACAAAATTTTAATTATATGTATACATACATGGTGTATACTACATTTGACTAATTTGTTATTACCTATATAATTATCTCTTATAACTACGCTTTCAAAATTGGAAGTTAAAAGATCTGTTGGAATAAAAAGATGTCATTAAACAAGATATTCTGAATTAATGAGCAGCGAAATAAACGTAATGAGAAACTTCGAAAAAGATATATGACACAGGGATTGGTGACGTAGTTTCTCTTACTTTTATATATATATAATTAAAAAATTACAACTATTAATCTCTTACGTTTTCTATATAATAGAAAGTTGTTGCTGAAAATAAAGAAATTCATTTGGATGAGAATCTTTTGGATCTAAATACAAGTGGGTGTTTTAGATTTTAAAATGATTTTGCTTTCGATATTGAAATATAAATAATTTGCCATTAACATTTCATTTGCTCCACAGTTCATTGAGATTCTGTTATATTCTAAAGGGATAACATATAAAGTTTTTACAATTAACTGAATAATAATAATATTTTCATGAGTAAAATATTTATAAAATTCAGTAACTAATTTCATGAAAAAATAATGTAATTGTAAACAATTTTAAGTCAAAATTTAAAATAACATAATTGATAATATTAATTAAAAATACTATAAATTAAATAAATTTCCAAAAATAATCACTCGTCCGTGCTTCGCACGGGTTATCTTCTAGTTTGTATAAAATGCAAATTTCAATTTCTCTTCGAGACATATTTTTAAAATGAAATTTTTTTAATTATCTTTTAAATATTAACAAGTAGAGAAAATTAAATATTTTTTTCTAATATTGTTGTTCAAGTAATAATAATTTTATTTATTTACTAGATTAATGTGTTATGTGTTAAGTTTGGTAAAAATTAGGGGGCCGCTCATTGGAAAGAAACGTGTTTAACGAGTTCGAATGTATTATACTCTATAATTAAATATTGATGTTATGTTATGTATTTTAAAATATAACTTGATATTTGAATTGTGAAAAAAAAATGATAATCAATATAATAATATTTGAAATAATATTAAAGTAATGAAATATAAAACAATAGTTCTTTTCTATATTTATTTAAAATTTCGGTGAATGATCAAGACGACATAGAAAATTCAAAAGAAACCTTACATTAAAAATATATTTTTTTTTATTTAAAAACATATTTGGTTTAAGAACACATGGGTTAGTTTAAGAACTGATGTCTAGCAAGATATTTAACATCGCTTGATGTGAAAAATGTTTTAACACAGGTGGTATTAGCAACCTAAAAGGGGCGATGTGTTTTTCTAGTAGTGGTTATTGAGTAAATATCGTGGATGCTGAATTTGCATAGGCTAGAATAAAACGTACAAGTACAAAGCAGTAGAGGAATCAAAAGGCACATTGCTAGAGCAAATGAAACAAACTCAGTTTTCTGATTCATGTCTTTGACAACTAGCTAGGTCACATTCAACAAAAGTTTGCAACAAAGAAAGAACATGCTTTGAAACTATTGAGATAAAGAAAGATGAAAGAAGCACTTCGTCAAGCACAACATGATTAAACAACAAAATCAAGCACAAGTACACATGATACCATAAAGCCATGTTCTGTAAATTGAGGCATTCTATAGCAATGTCATTACGATTAAATTAAACAAGAATTGAAGGTCAACAGAAGGATCTCAAACGTTAAAATCAGAACCAGCTACCCAGGGATGGAACTAGAAAAAAATATTGGAGGGGCGAAACTCAGAACAAATTTTTTAAAGATGAAAATACATGCATGTGATATTCTAGGTTTCCAAGAACAATATTATGAATTTGGGTTAAATGGCGTTTTGGTCACTCAACTCACTATAAACTTTCAATTGGGTCATCGAACTCAAAAAACTTTCAGTCACATCATTGTATTCTTAAAAATTTTCATTCAGGTCACTGGCCGTTACACTCCATTAAAAATTAGACGGAAAGCTGACTAAGCTTTGTGAACAATTGGAGTGTCACATCATTGTACTCTTAAATCGATACATGTGAACAATTGTTTTTTTTTAAGATATCACGTCTTTTCAATCCAAAGTGTAATTTTTTTCAATTTGTAATTTTTTTCGGACGATTAGAATTTAATTTAATTTAAAATTGAACATACCCATTCAATTTATATGCTTATAAATCAATACATGTAAATAATTTTTTTTAAGATATCACGTCTTTTCAATCCAAAGTATAATTTAATTTTTCAAGTGAAACAATTAATCTTTAGATCAGTGACCTGAATGAAAGTTTCTTGAGTTTGATGACCCGATTGCAAGTTTGTAGTTAGTTAAGTGACCAAAACGCCACTTCAGCTGACTGTACATGCCACGATGGCTTTATTCAAGCCAACACACCAAACTTAGTCAGCTTTCCGTCTAATTTTTAACAGAGTGTAACGGCCAGAGACCTGAATGAAAATTTTTAAGAGTACAATGATGTGACTGAAAGCTTTTTGAGTTTGATGACCCAATTAAATATAAGGAGAAATAAAGGAAAAAAGCGGATAATACAAAGATAATTGCATGAGATGATCTGATAGATATAAAATATCAGGAATGTATTTTATTGATTATGGTGGCACTCGGAGTTAACTGATGCAACACCGACAACTTAATTATCAAAGAAACACGGTGAAAGTGTGCAACTGAAATAGCCAGGGGAAAACACAAACAAGACAGATGAGGATCAAATCAATGGCGATGCTATTAACTGCAAAAATTCAAGTGGAAATATGAGTTTATGGGTTCACATGTAAGGACACAAAAAGTACGATCACATAGAACACAAATATGTTGCTGATCTTGACGCAGAAAATCAGAATTCTGAGACTATTTTTGAGCTAAATTTGCAGAATAAACTGCTTTGATCTGGACGGTTCTAGGTGCAGTATGATATATCTTTGGAATGATACATTTTCTTCAAGAAGTTATCACATTTTTAGTCAGAGGTGGTCAATCTGTCCAGAATGGTAAATTTCTGAATAAAGTATTGTCAAATTTGAAATAAGGTTCTTTTCTTTTGTTCAAATCATTCCTATACGTGTTCAAGGTACTAGCAAGTCCCTGAGAAAAGTATCAAATATATTTTCAGTAACCCAAGTCTAGGAAGCACAAAAGATTAGCATTTATTTTACTACATTGCATCTAACTATGGCTAAAGGGATTTTTCTTGCCAAGTCTAGATAAGGAATTTCTCAGCTATGTAAATTATAATCTGAATTTGGAATACAAAATTAAATATTTATTTGTGTTAAAAAGAATATTGGTCATCATATTTCAATCCCTTAGGTTTGGTTTCTTTGGGTGGCAAGATTGCTCCCATCTCCAGGGTGCATTCCTTAGAGTGGCCAGTGTTTATCCATTGTTTCCGGTGTCAGAACTCATCAAGACTCTGACACAACATGGACATTTTATCTCCACCCGTTTAAAGTCAGGTCTCGAACTCCCTAAGCCTCTCAATCAGCCCAGCATGACTAGGTGACTCAATTAATTGTGAATGCATTACAAGCAAGGAACAGAAGGTATAAAAAGCACTAATCTGTAGCAACATGGAAATTCAACAAAAAGAAGCAAAAAAAGGATGAATGCTAACAAAAGAATGAAAAAATTAGTAGCAACGATTGGGTAAGTAACAAGGGAAAGCGACATGGCACAAAGACAACCCACAAGAGTACAAAGTGAAAAACTCAATTTGACAAAGGATTGTAGACTTTGAGGGAGGTGTACTAGCTAATATAACCGCAGTGAAGAAAACAGATAATGAAGAAGAAAATTTTAGTAGTGTTACTGATTTTATTGGCATGTCAGCAAATTCAAATACTACAATGATCATTGATTTCCAGGAAAAGGTCGTAGTCGGATTGTGGATACCAAACTCTAGAACACTAAATAAATAAATTGGTTGACAAGAGGGTCAAAACTATACATGTGTCACAATCGGGGTAAACTAGTATGTCGAGTCTTGATTGAGCTAGGCCAACCATGGAGAATCAGTTTCAATTCCATCGATGAAGCTTCACACACTATAATCTTAGAACGAACACACTAACTTGAGACTTGATACATGAAAGGAATCTGGGAGCCGAAAGGAAGTTAAAACAAGTGACAATGCTTGTTGCATGGAAATGTTTTTTAAAAGAGAAAACTAGAAAAAATTGATGATCCTACTCAAATTCAGTTTTGTAAAGAAGTGCATGAACAAATAGGGTGTTCACAAGAATAATAGTAACGAAAGCAGGTGAAACAAAGTTACAAAGCACGATTTTATTCATTTCCTACAAAAAGTTTATTTTGTGTACGATCTTATTCATTTACATGAATTGTCTCCTTCGTATCCCTTTCACCGTCATCAAATCTACACAAGTGTATACATTCATTATAGATCATTTATTACACCGCTACTATAATAAGAAAATGATCAAATTTAATAATTCTGAGAAATGCTTCTCTCAATGAAGGTAGTTCAACTCTTTATTTTGGAGATGATCTAGTCACAAAAACATGTGTCAAAAGCGGAAGTCATCATGTGCACTAGTAAAATAGCATAAATACGGTTTTAAATGAGCGTCCCATACAACATGAGTTGTTGCTCGCTCATTTTCATTCAAGTGATAGAATGAACATTTTTTTCAAAGATATTAATTGAATTGAAGATCTCATACAAAGTTTCCAACTAGTTGTATGAACCATAGCAGAACTAAATGGACTCAAAAACAGTGACTTTGAACCCAAGTCATGAATCTACATCTAATAAACAAGTTTTAGAAAAAAAGATATCGGACCGATATTAGTAAATATGGTGATGAGATATAATGTTGTAGAGCCTTTTTGTCTAAAGTCACAAAGTGCAACCACATATATTATGAGGTAAGTTGAATAGGTATGTTCATGTTGTACAGCTTTAAAATATCAAATATATTTTTCAGTAACCCAAGTCTAGGAACTCTACACAAGTTGTATAGATTCCATTATAGGTCATTTATCACACTTAACTACTATACCGCTACTAAAATAAGAAAAATAATCAAATATAATAAATTCTGAGAAATTTTTTTCTCAATGAAGGTAGCCCGACCCTTTCTTTTCTTTAAGAGATAATCTAGTCACAAAATTTGATGAAAGCAGAAGTCATCATGTGCCAAATTTATAACAAACACAATTCATATCCCAACTTTCACTAGGAAAATAGTTGAAATGCGGTTTTAAATGAGCATCCCAAAAAAAATGAGTTGTTGCTAGCTCATTTTCATTCAAGTGATAGGATGAAATTTTTTCAAAAATATTGATTGAAATTGAAGAGCACATACATAATTGCCATCTCACCAACGAATGGTATGAACCATAGCAAAATTAAATGGACGCAAAAGCAATGATTTTGAACCCAAGTCATGAATCTACATCTTATAGTCAAGTTCGTAAAAGAAAAAGATAAATATTGTGATGAGATATAATCGTCTAGAGCTTGTTGTTTGAGTCACTAAGTGCAACCACAAATCTGACTTAAGTTGAATAGGTATGTTTATGTTGTACATCTTCAAAACAGGCTCTGCCATCATACTAACAAAACTATTTGATAATATAATTCGAGGGAGGAACCTGTTTTGAAGCCCTACAACATCAACATCCCTATCCAAGTTACATTACATATGTGGTTGCACTTAGTGATTTCAGATAACAAGCTCTACATGCTTATATCTCATCATTCGCCATATTTATTAATATATATCGGGCAGAAATCTTTCGTTCTACAAAATTGACTTAAAAGATGTAGATTCATGACTTGGGGGCAAAATCTCTCCTTTTTCCAGTCCATTTAATTCTACTATGTTTGATTCAACTGGTTGGGGAGTAGACAACTGTGTCTGTACTTTTCAATCAAAATATATTTGAAAAGATGTCTATTATGTCACTAAAACGGAAACAAGCTCGCAACAACTCTTCTTGTTTGGGGTGTTTATATAAAACTATATTTCTGGGGACATGAGTTGTGTTGGTGATGAATTTGGCACATGATAACATCTAATTCTGACATATGTTTTCCTGACCAAATTTTACGAAAGAGGTTTGTTTACAAATGATAAAAAATGTTCCCCGCTAACAAGAAGTAGACCACGTGATGACATGTCACCACAGCATCTTTTCTTTTCAAGATTTGAAATAAGGTTCTTTTCTTTTGTTCAAATCATTCCTAGACTTGTTCAAGGTATTAGCAAGTCCCTAAGAAAAATATCAAATATATTTTTCAGTAACCCAAGTCTAGGAAATCTACACAAATTGTATAGATTCCATTATAGGTCATTTATCACACTTAACTACTATACCGCTACTAAAATAAGAAAATAATCAAATTTAATAAATTCTGAGAAATTTTTTTCTCAATGAAGGTAGCCCGACCCTTTCTTTTCTTTAAGAGATAATCTAGTCACAAAAATAAATGAAAGCAGAAGTCATCATGTGCAAATTTATAACCAACACAATTCATATCCCAACTTTCACTAGGAAAATAGTTGAAATGTGGTTTTAAATGAGCATCCCAAAAAAATGAGTTGTTGCTAGCTCATTTTCATTCAAGAGATAGGATGAAATTTTTTCAAAAATATTGATTGAAATTGAAGAGCACATACACAATTGCCATCTCACCAACCAATTGTATGAACCATAGCAAAATTAAATGGATGCAAAAACGATGATTTTGAACCCAAGTCATGAATCTACATCTTATAGTCAAGTTCGTAAAAGAAAAAGATAAATATTGTGATGAGATATAATCGTCTAGAGCTTGTTGTTTGAGTCACTAAGTGCAACCACAAATCTGACTTAAGTTGAATAGGTATGTTTATGTTGTACATCTTCAAAACAGGCTCTGCCATCATACTAACAAAACTATTTGATAATATAATTCGAGGGGGGAACATGTTTCGAAGCCCTACAACATCAACATCCTTATCCAAGTTACATTACATATGTGGTTGCACTTAGTGATTTCAGATAACAAGCTCTACATGCTTATATCTCATCATTCGCCATATTTATTAATATATATCGGGCAGAAATCTTTCGTTCTACAAAATTGACTTAAAAGATGTAGATTCATGACTTGGGGGCAAAATCTCTCCTTTTTCCAGTCCATTTAATTCTACTATGTTTGATTCAACTGGTTGGGGAGTAGACAACTGTGTCTGTACTTTTCAATCAAAAATACATTCAATGCTCCTTAATTTTAACCATGTCAATGCTCCTGGATCACGTATCAGACAGGATCAAGTATGTGACACAGAAAACTTATAATTAAGAAAACTTATAATTATCCAAGATAACGGGGTCAATAAGATAGCTTTCACATCACTAATCAATGTGCAACTGTCAAAAAGTTATCTGTCATTTAAAACATGTTGTAGTTGAAAGGTCGACAAAGAGCACTCAGCCACAACATCGTTGTATGCTAGTGCAAGGAATGGTGGTGCAAGTGCAACTAGATAATTCTGAGAAAGGTATAGACTCATTGAGTTTAAAAGGAAGAAGGATTGTTCCGCCTTGGACTTTGATCATGGTGGGAAAAAGATGCAGACCAAGTTGGTTATATGCATTAATCTACTATCACAAGCATCAGTCTTGCTTCTAACTTGAAATTCTCATATTTTCTCCTTCATAAAAGAATATCTAATTAAAATCTTTATTATATTTCCATGCTAATTCAAAATCTATACCAGTACAAGAATCGAAAGGAAACCCTAGCAAACTAAACCTAAATCTAAGAAATCTGACAGATTACTAAATACCCTCATGCCTATCTGCTAAACTCGTCAAAGAATTATAATAACCTAATTTTGCACTAAAAGGAGCAGAGGTCTTTGACATACATACACATGTATGTCATTATTATCTTCCTTTGAGCTGTCACCTTGTACTATTGTGATGCTTAATTGACTCTGTTTTCCGATATTTAGAGAGCTAGACGTAATTAGCTCATGCAGAGTGTCTTGTTGAATATATTTATAAAACAATGCACCAATATCTTACATACAAAGAGGTACCCGCCAGTTCCACCCTTTTTCATATTATAATGCTTTATGTGTGATTGTCCAGGAAACAAGAAACAGTTGCAGATAGTTAAAGTAAGAGAGTTATTACTAAATCCAATATGCGTACCTTTAAGAAGAAGAAGAATCCACGCAAGACATTCATCTTTCTAGGCGGATCAGTTCGAAATGTATCCAAAAAAAATAAAATTGAACATCTGCATCATAAAGACAAGTGTTATATATATACACAATAAGGTTATCTGAATAAACTTTGACTCGAACTTTAAAGTTGAAACTAAATTAAACCTTGAACATCAGCCAAACTGAACCTTTGATCACATTGGTATTTGTAAACTTTCTAGAAGTTCTACCTTCTTGTTGTTATGATAGTAAAGTTCGCATTAAGTTGATAAAGCAATTATGTTAGTAGTTTGTTCTTATTTAATTAATGTGTTTCTACACCAATTTAAGGAGGATGTAGCCATTCATTATATTTCATATAATTAAATGCATAGATTATGGTATACTGTGTGTGTTTCACCCTTTGTGACTTTACCTTATTTCATTTGTACCTTATTAAGAATTTGATTCTTAATCATTCTCTATTAAAGAAAAAATATATATAAATGATCTACTGATCTTATTTAGTTCTTTTTCGAAAAAGATATATGTTTACTGATCTTTGTTAGTTCTCAGAACTTTCACAGTATCCTTTGCAGTAATATGAATCCCGCAGTAAAATGAATCCGTCCAAATAGTCGTGAAATATAAGGAATACAACAGCAACATTTACTACACAGATAGGTGTCAATGGGAGGTGACTCTAACACAAATAGGAACCTTATATACGTACATTCCATGGCACTGTTTTAACAAATTTTGGCCCTGCTTAGAATAAGGCTGAAATTGGGTGATAGAATCATTTTTAATAAATAGTAAGTATTATGTAATACTACCAATCGATAATGGGATGATATGAATGGTCAGTGACACTTTGAGTAATATTATTTATAGCTCTCAACATGCAGGAATAAAATAGCAAAACGAAAAGTATGTTGAGAGAAAAGCTATGCAAAGAGATTTAACTTATAAAAGTAAGCACTGATGAAGCAGCTCAAAAAGAAGAGAAACAGCTTTCTTGCAGAAACCACACTTGGTGGAATTCTTGTGTAGACTTAAAAGTCAGAAAAATTGATATCGTTTTTGGTAAGAAGCTTTTGTTTATAAGCATCAAAACATCTATTTATGACATGATATATATATAGATATTGCATCAGATTACTGTGAAATTTATGTATTCTATATTACAAAAATGTAAAATGATTTTTGATGATTAATCGATTAGAGTTCAACATACCATGGTACTCATCAAGGTACCGTTCGCCCATGGTTTCACACGGTCTTTTAATAGTATCCTCAATGTCATTCCAGAACTGGATATATTCAGACTTCCCTCTCCGGTGTACTGGATATCATCATTCTCCAGAACCACAAAAACATAAAAAACAAACAAATTTTAGGCAAAACAGTAACCAAAGCAAAAGAACTAGAATTACTACCAAATTCGTACGGAAACATCAATTACTCTTGAAGCAACCGGAGTATATACCCTTTCACTGCAACGTGGATTCTTATCCAACACCTCTGCCTCAGTATCCGAACATCGTTCAGCATCTTCGATATCAAATTCCTTTTCACTATACTTTCTCATCTGGAAAACACTCAATTCATTATCGAAAACTTCGCCATCAATGAGACCTTCCTACATTAATACAGTTAGCTTGCTATTACTTTTACGAAGAACAAGTGCAAATGAACTCCCAACTGGCACCAAACTCTTCATAAAACGGTTGATATCAGATAAAATCATTTGGAAACAATAAAATCAGCCTCGGGGTTGTTATCAGCATTTGGATTTAATTTCGTAAAAATGGATCTAGGGATTGAAATCATTAAAATCATCAGAATCATGTTTAGATTGATTGGTGGTTTTTATTCAGACGGGGACTCATCTATTTCACTGAGTTAAGCTCGTAGATTCTGAATGAATGGAATTAAAAAATTAAATTGTAACGAAAACAAGTGAATAAGTACTAAATATATGGAGAGTTATAAGTGTTGAAAACCTGGTTCACGGAGACTCCAATCACGAGAACTTTTGTTTGAAAGCAAGGAAGAAAGGTGGTAGATAGTATAACGCTCTATATATAATTGAAAAGCTGTCCTCAACATTATTTTATTTTTAGGTACTCTAGAACCTTCTTAATTTTCTTAATTTTTATCTTTCTTTTTTGAAAAATGCTAGAACCCAAATTTTATTTGAAAATTGTTCCCAATTCTGTCATAAATAAAATTGATAGCTGTCCTAATAATTATACGGGACCCATGAATTAAAATTAATCATTTATTCATGTCACATAAAATATTTTGAGAATAAATTTGGTATCTAGCAGTACTCTTCTTTTTTCTATCAAATAAGTTAATACACCAAATCTAAAATAAATGTACCATATATTCATTGTTTAGATAATACTATAAAACACTCTTCTTTTTCAAAATTTTAATTAGGAGGGATATTGCCTTTAATATATACTCTTAATTGAATTATTTACTTTATAAAAAATCTTATAACAAAAATAAAATTTAAAGATAATCTTAGCTTTTGACAAAGATTCTTAGGTAGTTGTATTTGATGGGGGTCTCAAGGAATTTTCAGATTTTATAAATATCCAAGTATATTTAATTTGAATTTTTAAATTATTCTTCAAAATCTTACGATATATAGTTAAGATTTTTAATAATATTTTAATATTTGAGAAAGTTTAATTTCTATATTTTATGCGATTACAATTTGCATGGTACTATTAAATATAATTCTAAAGGGTTTGATTGGTTCGGTATACAACTTTAAAATCAAGAATCACGTTAATATGATATGTGGTTCGAACTTGATTAAAGATATGATGTGTTTAAAATGAATATATTATGTTTACATATTTTGTAACTAATAATTGAAATAATAATTTATATTAACGCGGATACATCTATACTATCAATACTATTATATAATAGATGAAACATTAAAAGTTTGGTTGATCGGTATGGTACGTTGTGATTTTACTTAATTGCCCTTAATTAGTTTTTACTTAATCAACCTTACTTATTTATAGAAATATATTATTAAATAATAATATTACCTATTTATAACCAATTAACTTTTTCACCTAAAATACATTATTTTTTCTATTTTTTCTAACAAATTCCCCTACTTTTTCAAATATATCACGGACAATTACCTTTTTTTAACTAAAACATGTTAGTTTTTCAATTTTTCCTTACTAAAACCCCTCATTTTCCAAAATATCACGGATAAACATTTAGTTATTTATTTTTAAACCTATTTTAATATTATAATTATTTTTTAAAAGTTTACCTATTTTAACATATCTACTTATTTTTATTAACAAATACAATTACTAATAATATTATAATATAAATAATCAAATACCTATTTATAACCAATTACCTTTTCAGCTAAAACACATTATATATTTTTTCTAACAAAGTCCCTCCTTTTTCTAAATATATCACGGGAAATTGTATTTTACAATTTACTTTTTCTATTTTTCTCACTAAAATCCATTATTTTTCCAAAAATATCACAGGAAACCCTTTACTTATTTATTTTAAAACGTATTTAAATATTTTTAATTATTAAATTTTAAAACCATATTTTCCAAAAATATCACGGACATTAACCTTTTTAAACTAAATATATGTTATATTTTTTATTTTTTCTTACTAAAACCCCTCATTTCCAAAAATATAACGGGCAAACCCATACTTATTTATTTTAAAATATGTTTTAATGTTTTTAATTAATTAAAAGTGTTTAGCTATTTTAACATGCCTACTTATTTTTTGCACAATTACAATTAATAAAATATTTAAAAAAAATAATAAAATAACAATTAGCAATCTGTGCATCGCACGGGTTTTAAGCTAGTATTATTAAAGCCAAAACATTGAAAGTTTTGATTTTCGGTTTTCGGTTAGTTTTTTGTTTTCGGTACTTTTTCAAATTAATAAATTAATAATATAATCAAAATTCCAGAAAGTTTTATTCTACATTAATATTTCACTATATTTTACTACATAAAAATCAAATAATATTGAAATCTAATCAAAAAAATGGAAATGTGTGATCTAATTTGTTTAAATTTAGGATACATTGCTACAAATATACTTCTTTCTTTTTAGGATACCGAAATCTACTACAAATCAAATATTTTTAATACTCTATTTAATAAATAATAAAATAATATAAAAATATTAACTAACTGATTGCATTTTATAATTAAAAAAAATCTAACAAAATCTAATCCTTTTCCAAAAATATCACGACAATTATCTTTAAATTAAAACATAATATCTTTTATATTTGTTATCACTAAAATCTCTATTTTCCAAAAAAATGATGTGCAATCCTTATTTATTTATTTTAAAATCTATTTTAATACTCTATTTAATAAATAATAAAATAATATAAAAATATTAACTAGCTAACTAGTTGATTGGCTTTTATAATTAAAACATTTTTTTTCTAACAAAATCTACTTCTTTTCCAAAAATATCACGGGCAATTACCTTTAAATTAAAATATATTACCTTTTGTTGGTCCTCGTGTATTGCAGAATGGTGGTCCTCGTGTATTGCAGAAGGGGGATGAATGCAATACAGATAAAATTCAATCTCAATAACCAAAACTAAGATTTAATGTTATCAGTATTTATGTATGCATTCACAAACAGTATGATCTAAAGACAAGTTTCACAAAATAAATGTTTTATTTATTTTGCAAAGTGTTGCTACAACCTAAAGAGTGAATTCTTGAGCTTCGGTTTTCTTCAAGACCCTTACTTGCCTTCGTTACTTTTCTAGAATGAATTGATAGTCTAAGTATAAACTAATCCTATCACTGTCAACACGGGTTTGTGAAGCTGCTGTCATTATCAAGTGGCAGCTTCTTACAGATTGTCTACCCATGTGACTTTCCTAAATTGCTAACATGTCAGATATACAATACAAAGAAAGCAACCTAGATTCATTCTATTTCCAGCTAAAACAATTCAGCAAATAGAGACTTGACCTTGCTCTTTGAATTGATTCGCTTTTGTTTTGTAGTGCTTGAAGCTTCTGTCATAGTCTTGCAGACTTGGTGCAGCTTAGGGATACTGCAACACGCCTGTTTCTCGAACATTGAGACTGTCACGGGATTTGACTGAGAAGATACCTAGAACAAGGTGTTAGTGTTAGTGCCCTAGAGACAATACAATTGTACTTCTGGGAAACACTATTTTGTTATTTAATATGATTATGTTCTATTGATTATTCAACAACAATTATTATGTCTTTATTTACTGCGATATTAATGTTAGAGTAATAAATGTCCTTGGAATATTGAACACGTATTCTATATCTTTAAGTATGTGACTTAAAAATGAGATTATATGAATAGTGTTTATATTCCTAAAGATATCCCTAATTAAGCATTATGAATTAAAGATTAGTATGTTCGTTGACTAAATGACCACATCTCATTGGTCATAGGTATAGTGATACTAAAATCAAGAACATAGGTGCATGTAATATTCTACATGGCACCGGATAGACCCACAGTGAGATTCTACATGGTAATAAAGTCATTAGAATAGCTCACAGTGATAATGATGTAATGATCCTTAGACTTGAGATCATTATATTTCTATACGAGGATTAATATACTTTGATTACATTAAAATTTACCTTTGACCGGGTGATGATAAAAGTGGACATCGGGTATATTATGAGTCGTATGAGAAATATGAATAATAGATATAGGATTTAACCCTCCTATTATTAGGAGAGATATTATTGGCCTCTTGATTGAGTGAGACTATGAAAATGCATGGCCATGCTCAAATATTGATTTGTTTTAATAGTCTACTCATTGATCAAGGAAACCTGGATTAAACGTTGAAGAGGATGACTAATAACATGCCTCGAGTTTAATCTATAATATTTGGTTAAAGGGATTATATTACACGGAAACATTAGTCACGAAAGGTTTAATTGGATCACCAATTATTATTATTACTTGGGTAGCAATGATGTATTACTAGATGCCGCTCATTATTTATAATTTTATTATGAGATATTAAAATTATTGTCAACGTAATAATAACCTAAAGGGTTACACATAAAGAACGTTTTAGACGGAGCAATAATTAAATTTCGAATTTAATTGAATTATTATTATTATTGAATTATTGGATTAATTAAGTAGGACTTGATTAATTATATAATAATTCGAATATAATAAATATTACTACTAATAATCAGATTGGGTTTTGGAAGCCCAGTCAGATTAGGTATAGGCCCAGATATACCTCTCCATATAAATACATTATGATGTATTGTTTTAAGTTAAGTGACAAAATTCGTTTTCACACAAAACCCTAGTAGCTCTGCATATTAGAGAGGCAAGAGACAGAGGGAGAAAGGTTTTCGAGGGCGGGTTTTTGGCTAGTAACAACTCCGTGATCGTTGGACGATCGAGTGTTCGTGTGGACTACTTTGGCGACGCAGATCTTGAACAAGGGCTGCGTGGTGGTTACAACAAGGACCTCCATCTTTCTGAATATTATAAGCTCAATTAAGGTATGATTTCGTTTCTCCATAATCAGCCATGTCTTGTACACGGATCCTAGGGTTAGGGTTTCGGATTTTAATTGTTTTTACGACTGTTTTCGCTGCGTTTGTTGCCCCGAAACCCAACATAAGGATCTTTCTAGAGACAGTTACTTTTGCCGCAAAGCTTACTGTCACAGGAATGTTCTTTTGGTGACAGTATGAGTTCCCCGCATAGAGTGTTGTCGAGGTTTCCAAACTTGCTGTCGAGGGCTAAAGTTGTTGTCGCGTAGTCTTCCGCCAATGTTGCTGTCAGAGTGAATATGCTGTCGTGACTTGCAACATTCTGTTCTTCTTGTAATCTTACTGTCAATGCTTATGACAGTAACCTTTATTCATGTTGTCATCTAATATGCATTCTTTGAGGCTTGAACACAACAAGTGAACTTCTTCCAAATTACACAACTAAAATGACATTTCCTACTGATTACAAGAATATACTTTGGCTGTGACAGTATGTTCTACTTAATTAAAAATTAAGTACATACAAGGTTAAGTTGTTTCTATGCTATCACCCATAAATCCCAACAATCTCCCCCAATTTGTTTTTATGGATAATAACAACAAATTTACAATATATGCTGACAACTTAACTAACAAGATCAGAATGGATTAAGAATTTTCACTTAGCTTGAGATTTCCTCTTCTGTCTTGTTACATCCTCTCTTTTGAGAGCTTCTACCAAGCAGCCTCTTAGACCTTCTACGAGAGAGATTTCAGCAGGAGTGACTGCAGCATCTTCTATTTCCTCAATTATCTTCTTGATAGTAGGAGAGATAAGAGAACTAGCATCCCTGAGATTCATCCATTGCTCTTGATCAAATGGATAGCTTCTGAAGTGGAGTTCTTCATGAATGAGCCTGAACCTACTTCCAGGATAAGCATTGAGAGACATCCTCCTTTGCTTGTCCAGCTTTGAACATTCTCCTTTTCTCCTTTCTAATATTTCCTTTATCTCATCAGAACAAATCTGCTCCAAGGGATGAATTGATCCAGCTACCATATACTGTAAATCCTTCAGAATAGTTGTTTTTAGCTTGAGCAAGCTGCAAACATAGATTTCTTCTTTTAGGTACTTCATTCTTAGGGAATTTTCCAGCATACATGTTTGATAATTTGGAGCTTCACTTTCTGCCTTGTTAGCAGTCTTGCATCTTTCCCGGAGTTCAGCTTCCTTCTTATCAAGTTCTGACTGATATTGAGAATATTGAGAAGATTCAGGTCTTTTGCTTGGCTTGGATTGCCCTTCCTCTGTGGGTCGGGTTTGCCCTTCTTCTGTGGGTAAATCATCAAACTCATAGTACCAGTGATATGGTATAGGAGAAGCTGGTAGATCAGTTGAAATATCAGCATCATCAAAATCTGCAAAATTGTAGCCAAATTTCTGATAGAATTCAGCATCCCTATCAGCCTGATATTTCAGAATATGTTCCATGACAGACTCTGGAACATTATTATAGCTCTCCAGCAACTCTACCATTCTTTCCAGGTAGAAGAAGTCAATTCTCCTTTTATCTAAGGTTGATATCCTACCATTGGTTGATGTGGATACCAGATTGAAATCCTTATCAACCTTGGTAGATCTTGATTCTTCCCACCACAGAATGTACTCAGTGACCTCTTGATTTGCATCCATCTTAACCTCAACACTCTTGATTTCTCTAGATTGCATCTGTTGTATCTTAAGACTGTTGGGAGGTATTGATTGAATTGGCATCCTAAGATTTCTGCCTAATCCAGTGGCCTTTTCCTTTCCTGAGTACTTGTGCTTTCCTTCAGGTTTCTGTCTAGAAAACCATGCTTTTGCTTTAGCTTTCAGTCTTTTGGGCTTGACAGTAGCTTTGGCTTCATTCTTGACAGAACCTTCCTTGACAGTACCTTTGTCGACAGTGTCTTCCATGACAGCATCTTCTATGACAGTTTCCTTGTCGACAGTATCTTTGGTGACAGCATCCTTTTCAGCATTTATGCAGTCAACAACACATCTAAGAATTCTTGCCTCCAAAGCTTCCAGTATTCTTGGCTCCTCTTCATCTGTTGCACCAGCATCTTTCTTTTCTTGACTAGGAGTTTCTTCATTGCCTTCATTCTGAGATTGAATACCAGTATTCCCAGAATTACTTCCACCAGCATTTCCTGCATTTCCAGAAGCTTCACCACCTCCAACCTCATCATTATCATCATCATCTTGAAAAGGAATATCATAGAGGCAGCTTCCACCTTGATCAGCTCTTTTGGCATTGGCTCTAGTGATTAGTTCCTTCACTCTAGTTCCCAGTGCCTTGTCTCTCAATACTAGCATTTTGTAGATCTCTTGAATAGCATAGACTCTTCCTGGATTGGCATTTGAGCTGAGTATTCCATGTAAGACTTTCAGAATTGACTCAGTTTGCATCCTGGATGGACTGATCAAATTCATGAAGTTGTTCCTTCTTGTGACATCCTTTGTAGTAGATCTGTAGAAAACACTTGGTGGATTTGTGTAGACTTCAGGTAGCTTCTGTGTGATCATGTTCTGGATTTGCATATTCAATATTTCATTGAATGGTGTTTGAGTTGCCTTGATCTTTCCATTCATTGCACACAACACCTTTGCTGGCAGACTCTGCAATAACTCCATTGTGATGAAATAAGATATGCCAGAGGTGAAATAGATACTTACAGCCCATCTTTTCTCATCATTCACCATTACACTGACACTGGTGATTTGATCCTTTAGCAGTTTTGTGGTGTTGGTTGGACTGTTGCTTAGTGCATTCAATGTTTCTTCCACCAGACTGCTAAATTCAATGTCATGATTCTGTAATGTGCTCTCCCTTTAATCCACCATTATAGTATTGGCTTCTTCTTGATCAAACTCAGTACCATTGGACCAAGTATTTCCTTTCTGGATGGATTCAGGCAGTTTCCCTTTACCTTTCCCAAGCTTATTTTGTTCCTCCATTTCTCTCCATCTTTTCTGTAGAGCAGTTTCTTGAGTTGCTGAAGTTGGTTCTCTAATTGTCATAGGAGGTAGAATTGGGTGTCTAGATGCAGGTCTTCTTTGCATTGCATCTTGAGTTTCCTTGGACATTAACACCTTTTCACCATCCAAGTCAACTTCAACAAGATCTTCAGCTTTATCCTTTGATTGTTCACTGCTTGGTTTGACTTGCTCCCCCTTTGTCATTGCTTTACTTTTGACTCCAGAAACTTGTTTTGCTCCCCCTTTGGTCTTCACAATTATTGGCTCCCCCTGAGTTCCACCTGATTCCTGAATAGATATTGATTCTGATCTTGCTACCTTCTCCCCCTTAGTTGAGTTGGCAGCTACTAGGTTAGTAAGGAACTGGATAGAGAGCTGAGTAGCAGCAAAACCATCAACCACCAGTTGAGAGAGAGAGTCCAGTTTGGAGTTCAAAGTAGCACACTGTCCTTCCAGAGCTTCAATCCTGTTACCAAAAATTGCATAGGGGCCACCATTCCTTAACCTTCTTGGAGGGGAAGGAAAAGAAAGGGGCTTGGAGGCTAAGGGGGTGCTCACACTCTCAGGGTGTTTTTGAGTGATCTCATCACTCCTCACTGTTTGACTCTCAAGGCCTAATGCCTGAATAGTGTGGGCTCCCTCAAGATCTCTCTGGACATGCTCAAGTCCATCTCCTTTTACCAGCTCATTTGGTTGCCTCTCATTTTTATGCTCACCTCTCTTTTCTTGTATCTTTATTTTCTTTTGCACACCCTCACTCAACCTAAATGCATGGGTATGAGCAGTGCTAACATGCATGGAAGGAGAAGATTTAGAATGTACCTTCAAGAGTTTGGCAAGAGGTAGGTCATCATCAGAAGCATCCTCAATGATTACAGCATCAAAATCTGGCTGAGAGGACTGGACAGCATCTTTGGCAGGAAAGTTACTGTCAGCTTGAGCGTGGACAGCAGGTTCCGTCATGGCAGCATCTTTGGGATGTGGAGTGATAGTAGGTTCTGTGTTGACAGTAGCTTTTTCTCCACCCATGACAGCATCTGTGTCCAAGACAGCAACATTTCCAGTGTCTTTGACAGCAACAGAGGCTGTGACAGCATCTTCCTGAAGGTAAGATGCTCCTTGGAGTTCAGACAAAGTGTTGGCTGTTTCATTTTCTGACAAAGTAACACTTTGCCCTTGCTCAGTGTTTGGAGGAGTGGTATCCATTTCACTTTGAGAAATGGGTTCTTGTGGACCACTAGATGGGGGCTCATCCATGATTGGAGATGGATGATCAAAACCTGAAGGGTTGGGATTGTACCCTTCTCTAGGTTGTGGAGAAGAAACAAAAGAATGTATAGGGAAGGAAGAAGGTGAAAGTGTAGCAGAGAGTGGGGGCTGATTCACAGGAGAAACATGTGAACCATCAATAGGAATAGATAAATCCTCACTGTGCTCTAACTCACTGTGTGTTTCTTCAAGTGGGGGTTCCTCAGGTTGTGAACCATGAGTTTGTGCAGACTCTGTACAGGGTGCCTTGGGAGACAGACCAATTTCAATAGATGCACCTTGTTGAAAAGGCACATCTAGGGAGGTGTTTGAATCCCTTTCAGTAACCACAGTTCGTTGAGAAACTGTAGCTTGGCTAACAGTGGGTTTGGTCCTCCTAGCTTTCTTCTTCTTAGGCTCAGGGTAAACCACTAGGGGTTCTGTTTGACTACCTTACTTATTTGCTGCACTAAGTGCAGTGTCTCCCTCTTGACTAACAGAGCTACCACCAACACCAGCTTCTAAGGGTCGTTTTCTGGATTCTTGCAAGGCTTCTCTTTGAGCTTTGGGAAGTCTAGAGAGCCTAGGCTGAGTGTATGGTGTTGAATGTGGGTTAACTGAATTTGGGTCTAATTCAGTTTCATTCTCAAGAGTGAAAGAGTTATAACCAGAGGGTAATGGAAAATCAAGGTTGGACACTTGATCAACCATGTGCTGAGTGAAACAAAGTGGAATATGTGCATTGAGATTCTGTGAAGATAACAGTGTGTGTGTGTGTGTGTTCTTTTTCAAAACAGAGCAAGCCTCTAAACGAGGGGCATCATTATTAAAATCACATAATGAGTTGATGCACATCATAAGAAAGCGAGGGTAGATTGATACCTTCTTACCTATGGCAGCCCTGAGGTGTACCATGAGGAGAGCTCCAACATTCACCTTGTATCCATGGACAAGAGAATGTGTCAGTTTCTTGATGTAGGTGGGTATTCCATTCCAGCCTGTGGACTTGGTAGAGAGAACACCTTGACCATGACATCAAAAATCATACTCCACTCCTTTCTCAGATGCTTCCTATCCATTTCACCAGACGGATACCATTTGGTTGTTCCCTCTTCGAGAATAGGTCCTGCATACCCAATCTTCAAGAAGAGCTTCTTGAGAGAGTCATCATTAGCAAGTTCAGCAAAATTTCTGCCTTCTTGAAGTGTAATTCCAAGAGCAGTGTTGATGACCTCGGCTGTAAGAATGTAGTGTTGCCCATTGAGTGTGAATCGAATAGATGGATTTTCATCCTCTGTTTGAGCAATAGCAGTTTGCCAAAATGCCTCAATTCTGTCTAAGTCGAGAATGGGTGTTGAGGTAATGGCAGAACCAAGATAGAACTTGTTCAAGAAAAACACTAGTCCTTTGAAACCCTCACCAGCATCATTTGGGGAAAAGATACCAGCAAAGTTTGTTTGAGAGAGAGTCTGTTTGGGGGCCATAGAGATTCAAGAAAAGAAGAAAATAAGAAAGTAGCTTTTTGCTTGAAGAAAAGTATTTTGCCTTGAGTTTGATAAAAATGATATGTCTGAGTAACTGGGGAATAAAAAGGGGTATCTCAAACGTTTGTGCACAAAAAGTGGGTTTAAAGAACGTGTCTGAACCCAGTCATATAGCACGTGAGTTACTGCCCGTTATTTACTGTCAAACGTGGGATGAATATCCAATTTCAACGGTCCACTATTTTTGACAGTAACCTGTGCGCTAGAAACAATCTGTCAGTAATAAGTGGTGGTGACAATAGGTTATGCGCGACAACAACTATTGCGCAAAAACATGCTGTCACCGTTAAGCATTTGAATGACAGTATCCTTTAAAAGTCTTGACATAAAGTCTTTCCCTGCTGTCAAGAAGTTTGCTGTCAAGAGACACAGGACAGTATCCTTCTTAATGACAGTAACTTAGTTGGGGAATTGTTTCTGTCATGAACTTTCCAGAATGCTTTATTCACACACTTAACCTAAAATTAACAGAGTATGGATTTAGCAATTTAATCTTTAGAACACAGATACTATGCAGTTAACACAGAAAAAAAAACTCAATAAACACAACATCAAGAAGCTTTATTTTTATTAATAAAATCATTTGAATATAGCATTGAGTACATCAATCTTTGATTTTATTAACTAATTCTAAAACTTCTTTCTTAATCTCCTCTTCAGAGTGACCTTCTTCCTTGAGAAGTGCCTGAAGTTCTTCCTCTTGAATCTTCCATTTTTCCTCTTCCTGTGCTTGAATGGCTTGAGACTGTTCATCTTCCTCATGAAGCAAGTCTTCAAGTTCATCAAACAGGACTTCCACTTCATCTCTGATGTGAGATTCACACGAGACCTTTGGCCTGTACTCTATTCCTACTTTGTTTTCCATGATTTACTTTAAAACTGAGAGCAGACTGGTGAAACCTAAGGTTAATTTATAGGCAAAACCGTCTAAGGATTAAAATCTAATGGTCAACAGTTAGAGTACCCATACAACTACCACAAAAGTAATTAATGGTCGTGTCCTCCTTTAATCCTACAGATTAATTCAAAAAGTGTGAAAGTCCAATGGAACGGATATTTATCTCTCAAACTAAGCAAATAACCACATTAATGTCATACAGGGTCTAAAAGTATGAGACTGGCACAGAATACAGGCATGTATAGTCAAGTCAACACATGCTGTCACATAACAGACATAGACCAAGTAGACAGTAACTTCTCTTGACAGCAGGTTTGAAGGTTCTGTCATGAGCTTCAATAGAAAATTGGAAATTCAGAAAACTTAGTAAATCAACATACCAGATTCAGCATTCCCAATTCACTTACCAACCTGTTGAAGGTTGCTTCATCCAATGGCTTAGTGAAGATGTCAGCAAGTTGCTTGTCAGTTGGGACATAGATCAGCTTCACAGTTCCTTGTTCAACATGCTCTCTAATAAAGTGATGTCTTATATCAATATGCTTTGTCCTAGAGTGTTGAACTGGATTGTCTGAAATGGCTATGGCACTAGTGTTGTCACAGTAAATAGGAATGTCTCTTAACACTAGACCATAATCCAGAAGTTGATTCTTCATCCATAGAATTTGTGCACAGCAACTGCCTGCAGCAATATATTCAGCTTCTGCAGTTGAGGTAGAAACTGAATGTTGCTTCTTGCTAAACCATGAGACCAATCTTCCACCAAGAAATTGACATCTACCAGTAGTACTCTTTCTGTCAATCTTGCATCCAGCATAGTCTGAGTCTGAGTAACCAATTAGATCAAATTCAGTGTTCTTAGGATACCAAAGGCCTAGGTTAGGAGTGCCTTTTAAGTATCTAAAGATTCTCTTGATGGCTACTAAGTGTGACTCCTTTGGATCACTTTGAAACCTTGCACAGAGACATGTAGCAAACATGATGTCAGGTCTGCTAGCAGTTAGGTATAGGAGAGATCCTACTATGCCTCTATAGGTGCTTGAGGCAACTTTCTTTCTTTTAGGGTCAAGATCCAGACTAGTTGATGTGGACATTGGTGTCTTTGCAGGTGATGAATCTTCCAAGTTGAACTTTTTGAGAAGTTCCTTGATGTATTTAGCTTGACAAATGAAGATTCCATCAGGTTGTTGAAGAATTTGTAATCCTAGAAAGAATGACAATTCTCCCATCATACTCATCTCATATTTGTTACTCATGAGAGAGGAAAACTTCTCACACGGCTTCTCATCATAATCTATTCCTTCATGTTGACAGTAACCTTTAGCCACTAGTCTTGCTTTGTTTCTTGTCACTGATCCATTTTCATCAAGCTTGTTTCTGAAAACCCATTTGGTCTCAATGACTGACTTTCTCTTAGGTCTTGGAACCAACTTCCATACATTGTTTCTTTCAAACTGATTTAGCTCTTCTTGCATGGCTATCACCCAGTCAGAATCCAACAATGCTTCATCAGTTGTCTTGGGTTCCATTTGAGACAGGAAGCACGAAAACATGCTGTCAGCAGAGACTTTGTTCCTTGTTCTCACTCCAGAAGTAGGGTCACCAATGATAAGGTCATTTGTGTGATCCTTGTTCCACTTGGTGATTCTGGGCAAGCTACTTGATTGTTCAGGAACAGTTGCTTCAGTTTGTTGAGTTGAATGTTCACCAATTCCATTGTCTTCACCATGTTCTTCATTGTCTTCAGAATTATCACTGTCATGAATGTTAGAAGTTATGGTCTGTGACTGAGCTGGAGTTTGGTTGACAATAATGGTATTGACAGTATCTTTGTCAACTACAACAATTTGAGTGAAGCTAGGTTCTTCATCAACAATTTCCTCAGCTTCCAAGTATCCTTGATTCTCAAATCTGAATGTCTGCATCTTTCCTTCTTCATGCAGTCCTGGAAACTTGGTTTCATCAAATGTGACATTAACACTCTATTCAATAATCCTGTGTTCCATAACATAAACTCTGTAGGCAGTCCTTTCTGTGTTGTAACCCATGAATAGTCCTTCAAATGCCTTGGTGTCAAATTTTCCTTTCTTCACATGGTTATCCTTCATCATAAAGCACTTGCTCCCAAACACATGAAAGTATTTGACAGTAGGTTTCTTCCCAGTTAGCAGACAGTAAGGTGTACATGCATGAGTTTTGTTAATCATGGTTCTGTTTTGAGTATAACAAGCTGTGTTGATAGCTTCAGCCCAGAAATATGTTGGCAGTTTAGCATCATGTAACATAGTTCTAGCTGCTTCAATGAGAGTCCTGTTCTTTCTTTCTACAACTCCATTCTGTTGTGGAGTTCTTGCAGCAGAGAATTGTTGTACAATTCCTTCATCTTTACAAAAATTTCCAAGTGTGGCATTTCTGAATTCTGTACCATTGTCACTCCTCAAGATTTGGACTTTTGAGTTTGGAGTTCTATCAAGAACTTTGACTTGATCAATAATCACTTGAGCAGCTTCATCTTTGGATTCATGAAATTTCACCCAAGTGTACCTTGAGTAATCATCCACCATTACTAAGGCATATCTCTTTTTGGCCATAGATGGTACATTGACTGGTCCAAAGAGATCCATGTGAATCAACTTGAGTGCTTCTATGTTGGTGTTCATTTTCTTGGACTTGTGCACAGCTCTCCTTAATTTTCCCATTTGACAATCTTCACACAGTCCTTCTTGACAGAATTCCTGTTGGGTCAAACCTCTCACTAACTCCTTCTTCATCAAAATATTCATTGTCTTGAAGTTGAGATGTGAGAGCTTCCTGTGCCAAAGCATACTGTCACCAACAGTTGCTTTACTGTAGAAATAGTAAACTTTATCCTTCTTTGTTAAGTTTAAGTCAGCAACAAACAAGCTTCCTTTTCTAACTCCTTTTAGAGAGAGGCTCCCATCCTTCTTGTGATAGATGTTACACAACATCATATCAAAATCAACCTTGAATCCCCTGTCACTGAATTGGCTGACACTGAGTAGATTGTGCTTCAATCCATCCATAAGAGCACTGTCTTCAATGACAACATTTCCAATTTCCAGACAGCCATATCCCACTGTGTAACCCTTGTTGTTGTCTCCAAAGGTTATGATTGGGCCAGATTTCTCTACATAGTGTGATAGCAGGGCTTTATCACCTGTCATGTGTCTTGAGCAACCACTGTCAATAATCCACATGACTTGATCTTTCTTCTTGCCCTGCAAAACAGAATGTGTTTAAGTTGCATATGGTACCCAATCCCTGTTGGGTCCTGCAGTTTTAGTGTCTCCTGAGTTTCTTCCAGTCATAAAATCACAAGCATCATCAAAAACCTCCTGTTTGACTTCTCTTTTCACCCACTTAGGCTTAGAATTGGACTTGATCCTTTTCTTAGTGGATGAAGCCTTTTTGCTGTTTCCAGCAGGCTCAGAAGTCTCAGCAGTGTGCATGTATGAACATTTTTCAGTAGTGAGAATAGGTAAGTTAAAGCATGTACTCATGGCAGTGATTTTGCATGGCATACATTCAATGTTATTACAGACACTCATAGTTCTATGCATAAGGGGGGTTCTGTGTAAGTTACCATTGAGTTCAGTAGCATTGATTTTATCCTCAATTGGTTTCTTACAAACATGTGTTAAATGATGTGTAGATCCACAGTTATTATATAGTTTCCTAGAAGCACCTCCAACATTAGTGTATCCATTTCCTTTATTGACACCTACCTTACCATTCATATTCTTAGACTTGGGAGTTACTGAATTGACAGTGTGTTCAGAAGTTGCTGTCGAACTTTCCTTGACAGTACCTTTTGTTCCAACTGTCTTGACAGAAGGTTTGGAAGTTACTATCTTGGAAACATTCTTGACAGAATCTTTGAAAGATTCTGTCCTGCCAACTGTGACAGCATCTTTTGAACTTACTGTCAGATTGCTTGGTAAGTTTACTGTCTTGGGGATTGTGACAGTATCCTTTCCATCCTTTAATGTTTTGTCAACACCTTCATCCTCATCAAGAATTTCTTGTTTGATGAGCATGGATTCTTCATCAAACTCAATTTCTGCAGCTTTGAAAATAGGAGTTTTAACCTTCTTGAGAATGGTGGGTTTGACAGCAGCATTTCCGGAATAATCTTGAATCACAGTTTCCTTTCCAGGTCTTCTACCATATGAGAAACCTATACCAACTGTCTGATTTTCTGTATGCTTATCATTGTAATCCTGAACTATCTTTGATGAGTTTTTATAAGCCTTAATGTTAGATCAGAATTCAATGATCGTCAGAAGCTAGACTCAACTGATCAGGATTGCTGACGTCATCAGTATTGCATGGTCATCAGTATTTGATCAAGCGTCAGTATCTTATTGATCATCAGGATTCCTACTCAGACTATGATCAGGTTTGATCATCAGGACTTGAAGCTGATCAGGATTCCTACTTCGAGTTATATTTGGAGTCTAGATAAACATGGAAGTTTGTTCCTGGTTTGTAGAATGCAGCTATCGATTAAAGATATGTTTCTATCTTTATTATGATTAGGACTTATCTTGTTATTGATAGAGAAGCTGTGTGCACTATATAAACACAGTTTTGGTTTCGATTTATGTATTCATTAGAGAGAGAACATAATCGGAGAGAAGCTCTTAAGAACAGAATTTCTTGAGAGAGTTTTTGTAAGCTAGCAGCTCTTAAGAACATCAGAATTTCTTAAGAGAGTTTGTAACAGTTTTATATCAAAGTTAATAAAGCTGTTATTGTTATTATTATTGATCTTTCATATTTGTGTTATATAAAGTCGAGAATCTTATACAATTGTATTCAACCCCCCTTCTACAATTGTTATTTACTGGGCAACAATTGGTATCAGAGCAAACTGATTTAATTCTGAATCAGATACGATCTAAAGATGTCGACAACCAAGTATGAAAGCATGAAGATTCCCATCTTGAAGATATCAGAATATCCCACATGGAGAGTAAAGATGCTGATGTACCTGGAGGCTATGGATCCTGACTACTTGGACAGGATTCGTGATTGACCATATATACCAACAAAGTTCGTAGAACGAACAGATACAGTACCAGAACATTATGTGGTCAAAGCTAAAGCTGAATGGACTCCAGAAGAAAAAGCTCATGTACTCAGGGAACCAAAGATAAAGAATATCTTGCATAATAGCCTTGATGCTGTCATGTCAAACAGAGTGATTGCATGCAAGTCTTCAAAAGAAATCTGGGATACTTTGGAAACTCAGTGCCAGGGATCTGCATCTGTTAAGAAAAACAGAAGGGCTCTTTTGATTCAAGAATATGAACAATTCGATGCAAGACCTGAAGAGAGCCTGACTGATCTATATGATAGATTTCTGACACTATTGAACAGCTTATCCTTAGTTGACAAAGTATATGAAACTGAAGATTCAAACACCAAATTTCTTAGAGCTTTACCTGAAGAATGGGATACTCAGACCTCAATCATTAGACACCAGTATGATCTGAACATTGTGTCTCTTGATGAGATCTATGGGATGCTAAGAACTCATGATCTTGAAGTTCAACAGAGGAAGAACAAGAAAAGCAGCAAGGCAAAGTCAATTGCTTTGAATGTAGAAGCTAAATCAAAAGGAAAAGCTATGGAGGTCTCTAGAAGGAAAGCAAGAGTAGCTGAGTCAGATCCTGACGACTCTTCATCAGATACTGATGGCAATCCTGATGCCAATACTGGTGATGAATCTTCTGATTCAGACATGGAAGAGATGGTTGCTATGATTGTCAGAAACTTCAGAAGGATGAAGTTCAGGAAGAATAGAAGACAAGGCAACTTTCAGAAAAAGACCTTCAAAGCAGACAAAGACAAGTATATCAAAAAGGACAGCAAGGGTAGCAAATTTGACAAGTCAAAGGTTAGATGCTACAAGTGTAATGGTATGGGTCACTTTGCTTCTGAATGTAACAAGACAAAGGCACTCATCACATCAAGCAAGGATTGGATGGACTCTTCCTCAGAATCTGATACTGAGGTAGTCAACTATGCGTTAATGGCCAATGCTGATGTAACTGCTGCTCCTGATGATAAGGTACTAAATACTATCTTTGATTTTGATACTGATAATGCTTCTGAGTTAAGACGTTTTCTAAAGTCATTACATATTAGCTTTAGAAGTCAAACTGCTGAGAATACTAGAATCTTATCTGAGATGTCTGACCTTAGAAAAAGGAATGAGATATTAGAAGCTGAATTTTCTCGTATGCAAGAAGTACAAAAAGAATGTGATAATGCTAAACACATGCACTTAGAGATGACATCTAAATGTACTTCCCTTGAAAAAGAACTTGAATTTGCTAATGAGAAAATCAGAACCTGGACAGACTCTGGTAGGAAATTTCATGAGATTAATACCTCTAAGAATTGGAAAGAGTGTCTAGGATATAAGTCAGATGAGGATAAGAAATTGAAAGAGAAAATTGTCATTGATGAGACAGTTAGTCCAAAGACCTATAGACATGTTATAGACTCAACCAAATCTAAGATTACTCCTGTTAATTTTGTTTTTGGTAAGGATTCCAATTCTACTTTTGAAAAGGGATCTTCGTCTAGTCAAGGAATTAAAATTATAAAGTCTAAACCTGTCATGAACAAAGTCACTAAGAATGTAGGTCTATTGTCTCAGAAACAGCTTAAGGAGAAAATCTGTGAGGTTACAGATAAGAAAAAGGAAACTACTGTTAAGAGAAACAGGAATGGTAAAGTTGGGATCAATAAAGAGAATGGTTATAAATATATCCCAAATGCACCTAGAAAGTGTTGTTTTAACTGTGGTAACTCTAATCATCTTGCTATTGATTGTAAGAAGAGTAAGAAGAAGATTACTGATATTCCTAAGTCTGATGTTAGGAATAGATCAGTACTCTATAAACCGCAGAAGTCCTGTTTTCATTGTGGTAGTCTATGGCATTCTATTTATACATGTAAAGAGTATCATGATTTGTACTATAACTTTTATGATCCATTGCTTAAGTTTGAAAGTAGTACAAAGTCTGATAAAACTGAAAATGTCATAGTGAAGCATGCTTTTGTTAATTCTGATACTGACAAAGCAAATCCTGATGGAGTAAATCCTGTCAGGACTGCTAAAGTCAAAAAGTCTTCTGCTGTTAAAATTAATAAATTGCATGAGAAAGGAACCCAACATGTATGGGTTCCTAAGTGTTCTAACTAGTGTGTTTCTATTCTGATGCAGGGTAAAAAGAAAAATGTGTTAGTCATGGATAGTGGATGTTCTGTGCACATGACTGGAAACAAAGCCCTGTTATCAGAATATGAGGAAAAAGCTGGCCCAACTGTGTCTTATGGAGATGGCAACATTGGACAAACCTTGGGATATGGCAATATAATCATTGGAAATGTCATCATTGAAAAAGTAGCTCTAGTGAAGGGACTAAAACACAACTTGTTGAGTATTAGTCAAATCACTGACAGAGGTTATCATGTCAATTTCTATTCCACACATTGTGAAGTAGTCAGTAAAGCAACAGGGAAGATAGCACTAACTGGCTACAGGCATGGTAACATATATGAAGCCAACATTCTCTCAGATACTGATTGCTCCCCTACATGTTTCATCAGTAAAGCTTCAGTAGATGAAAGTTGGAATTGGCACAAGAAGCTTTCTCATCTCAACTTCAGCAACATCAATGAGTTGGTTAAGAAAGAGTTAGTAAGAGGATTACCTAATGTCTTATATACACCTGATGGACTCTGTGATGCATGCCAAAAAGCAAAACAAAGAAGGACATCATTCCAGAGTAAATCAGAATCCTCTATTGAAGAACCATATCACATGCTACATCTTGATCTGTTTGGTCCAGTCAACATCATGTCCATCAGTAAGAAAAGGTACACTCTTGTAATTGTTGATGAATATTCTAGATTCACCTGGGTGTATTTTCTGCACAGAAAAGATGAAACTCCTGAAGTTCTGTTGGATCATGTGAGGATGATTGAGACAACTACAAAGTACAAAGTCAAGATTCTGAGAAGTGATAATGGTACTGAATTTAAGAATTCAAAGATGGAAGAGTTCTGCAAATACAAAGGAATCATTCAACAATTCTCTGCTCCTGGCACACCTCAGCAAAATGGAGTAGTAGAAAGGAAGAATAGAACTCTTATTGAAGCTGGCAGAACTATGTTGGAAGAAGCTAAATTACCTACATATTTCTGGGCAGAAGCAGTCAACACAGCATGCTATACACAAAATCTTACATTGATAAACAGGCATGGTGTCACTCCTTATCAGTCACTCAAAGAGAAGAAACCAAGTCTGAAGCATTTGCATGTGTTTGGCTGTAAATGTTTTGTTCTCAGAACTCATCCTGAACAGCTAGGGAAATTTGAAACAAAGGCTGATGAAGGAATATTCATAGGTTATCCTACATCCAGAGCCTTCAGAGTTTTTAATTTGAGAACAAGAACTGTCATGGAGTCAATACATGTATCTTTTGATGATAAGAAGATAACTGGAATCATTGAAGACTCGCATGATAGATTGTTATTTGAAAATGAAGCTTCCAAGGAACCTGAAGAAAGTGAATCAGATCCTGTCAATACATCAGATCCTGATGGGTCACCAAATCCTGATGACACATCAGATACTGATGGTGCTAATACTGATGATACAAACAATAGTGATACAACTAGTAGTGCTAATGTTGAGGGGGAGCAACGACATTCAACTACAAGTTCAGAGTCAACTCAATCATCAGGACAGAATTCTTCAGATACTGATTCAAGTGAAGATCCTGATAACACATCAGGAGGGCATAGCAATAATTCAGGGAGAGCTTCAAATCAATCAAATTCTTTCAATCAAGATAACACCAATCCAGGGGGAGCATCTACTTCAAGAAACAATTTGACACCAGCAAGGAAATGGACTAAAGATCATACTCCTGATTTGATAATTGGAGATCCTGATGCAGGTGTTCAAACAAGAAGTGCAACTCAGAATGAATGTTTATATAATAACTTTCTATCCAAGGAGGAGCCTAAGAAAGTTGAAGATGCACTTAAAGATGCTGATTGGGTTACTGCAATGCAAGAAGAACTGAATGAATTTGAAAGGAATGAAGTCTGGAAACTGGTACCAAGACCAAAGAATAGATCAATTGTTGGTACAAAGTGGATTTTCAAGAACAAGACTGATTCTGATGGAGTCATTATCAGAAATAAAGCTAGACTAGTTGCAAAGGGGTATTCCCAACAAGAGGGAATTGACTATGATGAAACTTTTGCTCCTGTTGCAAGACTAGAAGCCATCAGGATATTTCTTGCTTATGCAGCACATAAGAAATTCAAGGTTTTCCAGATGGATGTTAAAAGTGCTTTCTTAAATGGTGAACTGGAGGAAGAAGTTTATGTTGAACAACCTCCTGGTTTCATTGATCCTAAATATCCAGATCATGTCTACAGACTGGATAAGGCACTTTATGGACTAAAGCAAGCTCCAAGAGCATGGTATGAAACCTTAGCTCAATTCTTACTGGAAAGTGGATTCAAAAGAGGTGCAATTGATAAAACTCTATTTTATTTGAATCATGGTAAGGAGTTGCTGTTAGTTCAGATTTATGTTGATGATATCATTTTTGGGTCAACAAACAATAAGCTGTGTGAAAAGTTTTCCAAGCTTATGCAGTCAAGATATCAAATGAGCATGATGGGGGAAATGAGTTACTTTCTGGGTCTTCAAGTTAAACAGACTGATGAAGGGATTTTTATTAATCAGTCTAAATACACAAGGAATTTACTGACAAGGTTTAACATGCAAGACAGTACTCCTGCTTCAACTCCCATAGCTACAGCTACCAAACTTGATCCTGATCAAGGTGAAGAGGTAGATGTAACTCACTACAGAGGAATGATTGGCTCTTTATTGTATCTCACTGCCAGTAGACCAGATATCATGTTTGCAACCTGTCTATGTGCAAGATTTCAAGCAAAACCTAGAGAACCACATCTGATTGCAGTCAAAAGAATTTTCAGATATCTCAAAGGCACTTCTTCACTTGGCCTTTGGTATGCAAGGGAATCAGATTTTGGGTTGTGTGGTTATTCAGATGCTGATTTTGCAGGATGCAAAATAGACAGGAAAAGTACTTCAGGAAGTTGTCAGTTTTTGGGTGGAAGACTAGTTTCATGGTTCAGTAAAAAGCAGAAATCTATTTCCACTTCAACTGCAGAAGCTGAGTACATTGCTGCAGGAAGTTGTTGTGCTCAGATAATGTGGATGAGAAATCAGTTGTTAGATTATGGCCTGTCATACTCAAAAATCCCTATTTATTGTGATAACCAAAGTGCTATTGCAATGACAGGAAATCCAGTTCAGCATTCTCTTACTAAACACATAAGTATCAGATATCACTTTATAAGAGAACAGGTTCTGGAAGGAACAATTGAACTTCACTTTGTTCCTACTGATCAACAACTAGCTGATATATTCACCAAGCCACTACCTGAAGCTAATTTCAATAAGTTGGTGAATGAACTTGGAATGATGAATTTTGAGAATTTCTGAGGAAAAGCTACAGAGAGGAAATCCTGATAACTGTCAAATCCTGATGGTTATTCAGAAAGGTATGTTTTCTTTGATCAAATCCTGATAGGACTCAATCCTGACAGGAAGTCAACTGGTCAAATTCTGATGCTCAGATGATTGAAGCTGGTATGAAAACCAGAGGTTCAATGCTAATTTGTCATCAACACTCCTGGTAAACTCTGGACAATTAGATTATTACTTAGTCTTTGATTAAGTTTTCAGTCTTAATTATCAATGTCATTATTATCAGAGTTTATTATTTATCATCTCAATTTCACTATGAGTGTTACTAACAAATTTTGCAGGCAAGTACAAAAAGCAAACAATTGAGAAAATAGACAAATTTCATTAATACTTGAAGATACATTACACATGAAATATGGAAATTACATATTTGTTTTCCTAGTCTATTTTCTACTCAGGAACTCGTGCTTTACAGATAAGCATGAACACGTGCCCTGCAAATTAGCATGAATGCTCCTGAGCAGCTTCACAGTTCATCAGAACTGGAAGGTCTCTTGTTCCATCCTTAAGAGACAAAAAGAGGAGCTGATGCACTTGAAGGCGGATCGTCACCGTGACCACCGGGACGCCTCCGTGCCTCCAACTTGCATGACGTACAAGCATCACGGATTCTCTTCTTACGTTTCTCCAGCTCTCGGACGAGCTCTTCATCATCTTCATCCTCATCCTCTTCATCATCCTCATCGTCTTCATCCTCTTCATAGATGAGATTCTCAAGAGGATTCCAGTCAGGATTGGCTTGCACAAAGTTGTGCCACACCACATCAACCATAGCGTTTATAAACGCTTCATGTTCCTGAGGGTCAGGAACTGGTTGTGGCTCCATCTCTGCTAGAGCCTCATCCATTTGTTGCCAAATTCTATCAATTTCTTCATCAGGTATGTTGTTTTGATTGTTGGCAGCCATTGAAAAACAAAGAAGGTGAAAGGTTTTTCCTAAGTTTTTCTCTGGAGAGGGTTTGTGTTTTAATAGATATATGATGATTATGCTTAACAGTTCTCTTTTATAGAGAATGTGTATTAAGGGTGCAGGTCATTTCTACAATCTCGATGAGACGGTTCGGTTTTCCATAAATATTTTTGCCTCGTTTGCTGGTAAGCGTGTTTTAATTCTATGACCATTAATTTGGTTATTTTTCTTAAACCAAAATGCTATTCAGGATTGTTAAAATAAATTTTGTTTTCTTAAATAAAATTTTATTTTAATCTTATTGAATATTTTTTTTCAATCCTGATATGGCAAAATGTTTTATAAGGAAATGCTTTTATTCCTGATGAGGTTAGGTTTTTCTTACATCAGAAAATGCCTACTCATTATGGACTACTTTCTAATGCTATGGTACAAGGACCAACCCACCTTGTTCCTGACACAAGCATGCAACCTAAACAGTCTAAACAGTTAACAACCACCTCTACTGTCTCTCAAAAGACTTTAGTTGTAAAATCAAAGAAATCAGCTAGAACTGATGTGTCTGGAAGGCAATCAGGTTCAAAGGATTTTTCCTCTACACTACTCACTAAAATGAAGATACAAGGGGGTGTACAAGGGGTCCTGGTGAAGAAAGCTGATAAGGTTGTTAAGGATGTTCCTGTGAAAAGGAAGTTAAGGTTGATTGATGAAAGTGATTCCGAGGATGACTTACCTATATCCTCTGTGATGAATGTGAACAAGGAAGTTGCTGATACTGCTACTAAAGCTGTGGTACCTTCATCAAAACCACAAAAGAAAAGGAAATTATCAAAGAGCAGGTATCATATTCCTTTGACAGTGCAAATGAAGGATACTGATATTCAGACATCAAATCCTGATGTTAGTATTCCTGATGCAACAACAAAAGTTGTCTCTATATCAGACTCTCCAGCCTCTCCATCTCAGATTCGAGGACATTCTTGGGAGAAGGTTTCTACAACTGCTTCCTTGGTTGGTCTTACACCTACATCAAAGAAAAAGAGGAATGCAGAAGAGTTAGTCTATCAGAGACAGAAGAAGCTGAAAGGATCAAGCCCACAAGAACCTGAATTTCAGAGTAATTCAGCAGCTACTGTTGATCCTGCCACACAAGAACCACTCAATCAAAGTTTGGGTGAAGGCTTAGCTAGTGGAATGGTCACACAAGAACCATTTTCTCAAAGGGAGAATGAAGACATCAACATTCCAGCTACACAAGAACCATCTTCTCAAAGTGAAGATGCAGGCAAAGCTACAGCTTCTGTTGAAAGATTGGTCGCGAACATTGTCAATGAGGGAAGCACACAAGAACCTTTAGCTCAAAGTGTTGAAGCAGCTTCTGAACCTCAAGCTCCACAAGAACCATTGGTAGCAAATACTGATGCAAGCATATCAAATCCTGACGATGTTCATCCTGACGCTAGTGGTGCTCCTGATAATGAACCTATTTTGATACAGCCACTTCGTTCAAGACCAATAGATCATCCTATCTCAGAACCACAGGATAAACTGAAAGGTATTGCTATTCCTGATCCTGATATTACTCCTGATACTGATGATGATAGTTCTGATGATGATAGTGATGATGATAATGAGAATAGAAAAGAGAAGGAACAGCTTGCTACAGCACTCAAGATTAGTCTTGGAACTAATTTTGGTTCATCAAGTACGTATATGGCTGGCAAAGCTTTCACTGGGAAAGATCAGAGACAAGATTTTTCTACTCCTTCCTTTGATCCTGCAGAGGCATTTAGACAGAATGAATGGAACAATTCATGGCACCAATCTGATGAATCTATCAGTTTTTCTTCTGCTATTGAACATGCCTATAATGCAGTGAAGTCTATAGAGAATCAAGACTTGAAGAATCATCTGAAGGCTACTACTCTGTTATCCAAAAGCCTGAAAAGTGAGATTGATTCTATCAAGGGCTCAACTGAAAAAGTGAGGACTGATATCTTTAATAATTTTACAAAGGTGCCTACTACTTTTCAACTAAGGGTAGTGGAATCCCAAGTGAAATCTGTTGTTTCAGAACAAACCTCAATCAATCAAAGAATTGATTCTCTGGATACTAAGGTAACTGAAATTCAAGCCTCTCTTTCCTTAATTTTGCAATTATTGTCAAATCCTGATGTCAAAAAGGGGGAGAAGGTTATTCAGACAAAATGTACACCTGATCTAGTATTAAGAAATAATGATGATGATACTGGAGATGATGGTGGTGACAAAGCGATACAAGGAGAAACCTCTGATGCTTTTGTTATGAAGACAATCCAAACTTCTCAAAGTCAAACAACGCAGTCAACTCATGTTTCTGATTCTGGAGTTAAGACAGTAAGAACATTGGTGCAATCTCAGATCCTGACGGAAGATCAAATCCTGACACCTGGTCATGGACAAATTCTTGCTACAATTCCTGAAGGTGATGAAGATGTGATTATTGATAATCCTGAAGATGCATCAAATTTATTCCAGAAGTTTTCTACAAAAGACGGCAGAATTGTTACTCTATATCACACTGATAAAAGAGTTCAACAATTATATGCAAGAAAAGCACTCTCTACAGCAAGTGAAGAATATCCAGATCTCTCACATGAAGAATTTTTGAGACTACAAAGAGAGACAATGGAAAGCTATACTGCTCCTGCTAGAGGTAGAGGAAGCAGAGGTAGGAGAGGTGTTAGAAGAAGTAGAAGAGGTTCTTCAACTCAAACAGTACCTAGACAGACAAGGTCTAGAGGGTTAAGAATTGAAGAAATTCCTGAACCTATTCAAACTCTAGTAGTTCCTGACAGATCTACTTTTGGTGATGATGGAATTGTTGAAGAAGAACCTGAATTGAGAAGAAAATCAAGTAAATCAACTCTCAGCAATACAAATCAAATTGAAGATTCTAATCCTGACAATATTCAAGATCCTGACGAATCTGAAATTCTGCAAGAGGTTGATTTGATAATTTTATCTACTGTTGTTGATTGTCACAACAAAGAAGTAGATGAAGAAGAAGAAGCCAGAAGAAGAGATATTACAAGAAGAACAAATAAAGATTTCAATCTCTATCTACAAAGGCTTAAAGTTTCAAATGAAAGAAAATGGAGAAATTCAAGCAGACAAGAATCTTTACTTGAAAGAAGCTACGCTCATGAAAAGGAGAAATACAAGAAGTGGAAACATATTAGCACATTAAGTTGTGATACACCTATCAATTTTCAGTCTGGTGGAATTATTACAAGCGCTTCAAGTGTTGTTGATTTGTCTGATATGGCTAGATCAAAAGCACTATGGTTAAAAATGTTTTCAAATCTGAAGCAATTGTCAAGTAATTCAAGAGGAGGTATTGGACACAGAGATGGTGAATATCTGAATATGTCATATGTTGATCCTTACTCCTTGACAGAAATTGGAGGTACTTTAACTTCTGAAAACCTGAACAATTTATTAGCTGTTGATATAGTTATAGATTGTCATGATGGTTTTGAAAAGAAAGAAAAGCTTCTGTACTTCATGAAAGATGGTAGTGTGAAGATTCTATCTATTCAAGATCTGCTGATGAAAACTACACAGGAATTGAAATATGTTCACTATCTGTTAAGATGGAAGAACCAAGTGTACAAAGAATGGAGTGACATGATTTTGTCAACAATAAGAAGAAGACTGGATGGAAACAGTAATTTCAATGGTAATTATACTCCCATGTACTTAAATCAAAGAGGTCAGGATGTGGAAATGCAAAGGGGTACTGCTGTTAAAGAAGTAAATTTTGGCATGACTCATCTTTCTCTCAATCCTGATGGGAAGGAAATTGCTTATCTTTTGCTTGAAGAGCACAGTCTACAGAGAAACTCCATACAGAATCTCAGAGCAGCTATCTACCAGATTAATGAGGAAGATGAAGAACTCAGAAATCTTAAGGAAAGACTGATTCAAATTCTTGAAGAAAAAGAAGAAAGTTTATTATCCAACTTCTTGAAGATGAATCTGTTCTATCACAAAGCTTGAACAGATAAGTTGTTTCTGAAGATACTCGTACATTTTGATACATGTTTTTGACATCATTGAATATTTGGAATCTATACTTTATTTCACAAAGTATAAGATTGGGGGAGATTGTTAGATCAGAATTCAATGATCGTCAGAAGCTAGACTCAACTGATCAGGATTGCTGACGTCATCAGTATTGCATGGTCATCAGTATTTGATCAAGCGTCAGTATCTTATTGATCATCAGGATTCCTACTCAGACTATGATCAGGTTTGATCATCAGGACTTGAAGCTGATCAGGATTCCTACTTCGAGTTATATTTGGAGTCTAGATAAACATGGAAGTTTGTTCCTGGTTTGTAGAATGCAGCTATCGATTAAAGATATGTTTCTATCTTTATTATGATTAGGACTTATCTTGTTATTGATAGAGAAGCTGTGTGCACTATATAAACACAGTTTTGGTTTCGATTTATGTATTCATTAGAGAGAGAACATAATCGGAGAGAAGCTCTTAAGAACAGAATTTCTTGAGAGAGTTTTTGTAAGCTAGCAGCTCTTAAGAACATCAGAATTTCTTAAGAGAGTTTGTAACAGTTTTATATCAAAGTTAATAAAGCTGTTATTGTTATTATTATTGATCTTTCATATTTGTGTTATATAAAGTCGAGAATCTTATACAATTGTATTCAACCCCCCTTCTACAATTGTTATTTACTGGGCAACACTTAATCTTGAATTCATTTTTAGCAATCTCATTCCTCAGCAATTCCTCAACCTCTTTAGCACATTTTAATTCATTTTTAAGTATAGCATTCTCCTGAGCTAAAGGATCTAGTGAACTGGTTTTGAGAACAAGAGATTCATTTTCAGACTTTAGTGTTTCATTTAGCTTACTTAGTCTAGTGATTTCCTCATTAGCAGCAGATAAGCTAGTATAGACATTGAACATTTCAGCACTTAAGTCTTTAATGGTTTTCTTATACTCATCAGTGGACATATCAAGTAAGACAAGTGAGGGTACCTGATTTGAAGATGTTGATGCTACTTCATCAGTGCTAGCCATGAGAGCTAGGTTGACATATTCTTCTTCTTCTTCTTCATCAGACTCATCCCAGCACTTTCCTTCAGCCACATAGGCTCTACCTTGATTCTTCTTAGAGTATCCACCAGTTCCTTTCTCAAACCTCTGAACCTGTTTCGGTCTTTTGCATTCAGTAGCAAAATGACCAGGTTCACCACAGTTATAACACTTGAATTTTGACATATCCACAAATCCAGTCTTGTATCCTCCTTTGGTTGAACTTCCCACATTTGCCTTTGATGAACTTCCCATGTTGAACTTGGATGCTTGGCCTTGGGGCTTGTATGACCTATCCTTCTTGAACCTAAAGTTCGTGAACTTTTTGGCCATGTAAGCCATAGTAGGATTGTCCATGCTTTCCAGTTCCTCCATTGTATAGAAGTCTTCATCTTCCACATTCTTGAGCTGTAGTACTACTTTCTCATCATCTTCAATAACCTCTTCTATCTTCAAGGATTGTGCGGGGGTTGGTTGTGTGATTTGTAGTACTTCACTTGGTTGTGTGATCCTTGGCACTTGTGCTACTAGGGCACTTGACATATTAGCCATCTTGTTCCTTGTTCCACTCTGTATGGCTCTCTTTTGAAAGAGTTCAAGTTCATAGGATTTCAGAATGCCATAAAGTGTCTCAAAGGTTATATTGTTGAGATCTCTTCCTTCTCGTATGGCTGTTGTCTTGTGTTCAAGGTGATCAGGCAGTGTAAGCAGGAACTTGACATTCAATTCTTTTCTGTCATAGTACTTGCCATGTATCTGTAGTTCAGTTAAGAGCTTATTGAACCTTTCAAACATGGAAGTTAAGTCTTCACCAGGCTTGGCCATGAATGCCTCATATTGTGATATCAGTATTTGCCTTTGGTTGCCCTTAACTTCTTCACTTCCTTCACATAGTAAAGCTAACCTGATCCACATCTCCTTGGCAGATGTGCAGCTTATCACACTTCCACACATGGCTTTATCCAACGTGAGAGAATCGAGCAAGATGAGTTGCAAGTGATCATCTAGCACCATCTTCTCCTTCTCAGGTTCCAAAATTTCCGAGGGATCTTTAGGAACCCAATGTGCATGAATGATTTCACCATTTACTGTTGTGGCTTCAATTTCCTTCCTTGGAATGAAAGGACCATTCTCGAGGATACCTAGGTAAAGTGGATTCGCAGCTTTGATAAATAACAAGATCTTTCTTTTCCAAATGTTGTAGTTCTCTTTATCAAAAGCTGGGATCTTGATACTGTTTGATTTCTGCATTGTCGTCGTGATCTCAGATATGTATGTTAATCTGAAAGCTCTGATACCAGTTGTTGGTCCTCGTGTATTGCAGAAGGGGGGGGGGATGAATGCAATACAGATAAAATTCAATCTCAATTTCAACAACCAAAACTAAGATTTAATGTTATCAGTATTTATGTATGCATTCACAAACAGTATGATCTAAAGACAAGTTTCACAAAATAAATGTTTTATTTATTTTGCAAAGTGTTGCTACAACCTCAAGAGTGAATTCTTGAGCTTCGGTTTTCTTCAAGACCCTTACTTGTCTTCGTTACTTTTCTAGAATGAATTGATAGTCTAAGTATAAACTAATCCTATCACTGTCAACACGGGTTTGTGAAGTTGCTGTCATTATCAAGTGGCAGCTTCTTACAGATTGTCTACTCATGTGACTTTCCTAAATTGCTAACATGTCAGATATACAATACAAAGAAAGCAACCTAGATTCATTCTATTTCTAGCTAAAACAATTCAGCAAATAGAGACTTGACCTTGCTCTTTGAATTGATTCGCTTTTGTTTTGTAGTGCTTGAAGCTTCTGTCGTAGTCTTGCAGACTTGGTGCAGCTTAGGGATACTGCAACACGCCTGTTTCTCGAACATTGAGACTGTCACGGGATTTGACTGAGAAGATACCTAGAACAAGGATCTTTCTAGAGACAGTTACTTTTACCGCAAAGCTTGCTGTCACAGGAATGTTCTTTTGGTGACAGTATGAGTTCCCCGCATAGAGTGCTGTCGAGGTTTCCAAACTTGTTGTCGAGGGCTAAAGTTGTTGTCGCGTAGTCTTCCGCCAATGTTGCTGTCAGAGTGAATATGCTGTCGTGACTTGCAACATTCTGTTCTTCTTGTAATCTTACTGTCAATGCTTATGACAGTAACCTTTATTCATGCTGTCATCTAATATGCATTCTTTGAGGCTTGAACACAACAAGTGAACTTCTTCCAAATTACACAACTAAAATGACATTTCCTACTGATTACAAGAACATACTTTGGCTGTGACAATATGTTCTACTTAATTAAAAATTAAGTACATACAAGGTTAAGTTGTTTCTATGCTATCACCCATAAATCCCAACACCTTTTATATTTGTTATCACTAAAATCTCTCTTTTCCAAAAATATAAAGTGCAACCCTTACTTATATATTTTAAAACTTATTTTAATACTTTTAATTATTTAAAAAAACTTACCTATTTTAACAAGTGAACGTATTTTTTTAACAAATACAATTAATATAATTAAAACACATCTAAAAATATTATAGGTAGTTACTTTTTTTTAATTAAAACATGTTAGCTTTCCTATTTGTCCTTATTAAAAAAACTTACTTATTTTAACATGTTAACGTATTTTTTTAATAAATACAAGTAATATAATTAAAACACTTCTAAAAATATCACGGACAATTACTTTTTTTAATTAAAACATGTTAGATTTTCTATATGTCCTTATTAAAATAATATTAATAATACCTCATTTATCTTCATCAGCCCCATCTGTATTTTTTAATATTTTTTTTACGTTCCAATTAATATTTAAGTTTCTCATTTTATATGTTAGGCCGAATACACAATATAACCAAGTATGTATGAGAATAACAATAATTAAGAACTCTGTTTATGAATCAATAAACTGTATTTATATTAACAGCTTCTCTCTTTATGATGTTAATGAATCACAAAGAGCTTCTAGGTTACAAGAATAATATATCAATATTCGCGTCCCTTCTAGGGATAACCTATCTGTGTTTATATAGTACACAGCTACATACAATCCTTATCTAATTGATATTCCTACAAGTTAGCTATACAAAACTTATCAATTAAGGATTGCTTCTTATCTTCTATTCCGTCTCCTTAGCTGTATCAATATATTCTGCTTCTTTCCATCTTCAGAATATATTGCTTCTAGAATCTTCAATTCAGCACCGACAGCTAATTCAACTTTCACCTTGTCAGACTTTAAATAAACTCTGACCGGCTACCTTTAAACTCTTCACCCTGTCAGAGTTTAACTAAACTCTGACTGGCTTCTGATAAACTCTTGTCAGTACCTGTTGCTTAAACACTGATAAACAAACATTAGCAATTATATCTAACAATCTCCCCCAACTTGTTCATAATAAAATGTACAAGTTAAACATATAATTGATGATGTCAAAACCATTTAACAAATGCAGTGTTTAACATATAACAGAGTTTGATTTAAAACAGAGTTTTAAATTTGACTTAGAATAGAAAATATTAAAAACTTACAGTCAGACTTTACTTGACTTCTTCAATATCAGGTACAGTCCTGAGATAATCAATCAGCAGTCTTCTCTCAGCATTCTCAAGTTCAGATATCATAATCTCTTTCAGCTCCTTATACTCTGGATCTCCTTCACCAGTTTGATATATGGCAGCCCTCAGAGAATAAATACTGTTCTTCTTCATGTCATTTCCTAACCGAATGTACTGAGCTTTATCTGACTCTAAGTTGAATTCTAAGACTTTTATTCCAAGTGCAGTTGTAAATCTAGCACTGTTTTTCTTCATCTTCACCAACTTTCCAGCATGATTTCTATACTTTGGAATATAAGCATTTGAGACTTCTCCTCCTCCAAGCATTACTTTTGATCTCAGCATCTTTTCTCTTAAGATTTGAGCAACATTATGGGTGTGTCTGTTCTTAACTTTCAACAGATAAAGTACATATTCAAGTTCTTCCCATCATTTGAGATTTACATCAGATTCTCCAACTCTATAAACACTTCCATCACTCATGAAGTATAACAGAAACTGCTTCTTCAAGACTCTGTGAAAAATCAACTGAACAGATTCTAACTTATCAAGATTTTCTTGTGTATCCCTAATACCAGATCCTGCCAGTGAAATATTGTCTTGAGATCTGTTATTTATTCTCTTCTCCCTATGTGAACCTAAACCAGACTTATCATAAGATTCTTTTCCAAGTACAGTCCTGGTTTGAGAAAAATCCACAGGTTGAAGTGTCAGAGTTTCAGAGAGTACAGGTCTTAAGAAACCTTTGAGTTGAGGAGCTAGCTGAGTTTGCACAGCTTGAGCCTTGTCAGAGGCTGGCTTATCTTCAATAGTATCATCAACTTGAGCAGCGTCAGAGGTTGATTTTGCTAATCTTGTTTCAACTTGAGCAATGTCAGAGGTTGAATAAATCTTCTTAGGTAACTGTTCTTCTTCTACCAGTTTACCTTTTCCCTTGTCAGCATTTTTAATCACAGGCCTCCTTGAGTACTGTAAACTCTGATCAGAGTTTACATTCTCTTTGATAACAATTCCTTTTTCTTTCTTTCTAGGAGCCTTGATTTCCTTCTTCTTGTAGATTCCAGCTTTAAGATTCTTCTCGTGTTCCTCAGCAAGCATTTGCTCTTCAGCTTGGATATCTTCAATTGTAACATCTTTTCCATGCTCTTTAATAAAGATCCTAGCAGCAATCTCTTCATCAGTAGATGGGTTAGCTGAAACAACTAAACTTTTGTTGAGTTTTGAAGTAGATTGACCACCAGAAGTAGATTGACCACCAGAGTTTATTACACGTTTTTGCCTTTGAGCAGCAGAAATCCTTCTTTCATTTCCTCTGCTTCCCCCATCAGTAGAATCATCCTTCCGTCTCAGAGTTTGAGTATCTTTGCATTTGTCTTTAGGTATACTCTCCCCCTTTTTGACATCATCAGAAAGTAGAACTGATGTCAGCAATTCAAGCGCAGTAGAAATGGAAGTCAGTTGAGCAGACATAGCATTCTGGTTGTCCTCAACTGTCCCAAGCCTCTTCTTGATTTCTTCAGAATCCCTGGCTTGCTGCTTGAACATGGCATAGTAAGAAGTTCTGTCAGCCTTTAAAGTAAGATCCCTCAGACTTACTTCATTCCTCAATTTTGTAAGCATCTGTTGATTCTCATCAAATCTATTATTGAGAGATTTGACTTGAATAACAGTGGCCTGTAAGCTCGTAAGGACATCAGGATTTGTAATCTTCTTAACAGAATCAGATAGAAAATCTGCAGCCCGTTGTGCTGGAAAGACACAATCTGCATTAGCCCATGCATTGTAGTACATATTCTGAAAATGCTCAGAAGCAGCCCTTTGAACTTCCCTCTCTTCAGTAGAATTTGCTTGAATACCAGAAACTTCCACTTGAATATCAGAGTTTGAAGGAGCAGGACTAGCTTCAGCATTGTCATCCTCTCCGTGAATATCTTCAAGCACATTTTCAGCAGTGATTTCATCAAGTAACTGTGCAGTGGCATCAGGTACTTGATCTGCTACAGTTTGAGGAACATCAGAGTTTGCTGGAGCAGTAACCTCTGCTTCTCTCTGAACAATCTCGACAACTGATTGTTGCAAAGCTTCAAGTAAAACAATATCCTCATGATCATTATCTGTTGCATCAGCATGTACAGCAACAGCTTCTGGAACTGGATCAACTCTAATCTGATCAACTTCCTCACCTTTCTCAAAATCAAGAGAAATGATTTCTGTGTGAGAAGCAATAGGTTCTACTAATTCAGTAGTAGCTTGATCAGCTTCCAGTACAGTATCTTCATGATCCACAATCCTGCTGTCAGAGTATGCAGCAGCTTCCTCAACTACATCATCAGCTGTTGATGTAGGAGCTTCTGGTTCAAAATCCATCAGAATAGTTTCAGGATTTGCAGCATCTTCAGCAGTTAGAATATCCTCCTCAACAACAATTGCAGGAGTACTTGAAGGTACAGTTGTAATCACAATCTCCTCATTCTCTGATGTAGGAGCTTCAGTGTCTTCAGGTGCTTTGTCCATATTGGCAATGATATCACCAAAAAGTTGATCAGCAACTAGTCTTCTCTTTCTCTGATGAAGAGTCTCTTCATCAGCTTCAGTTTCTGAGTCGACATTAGAATCAGCAGCAACAGACTTTGCCCTTTGGGCTCGCCTTTTCTTCATTCTTTTTCTCTGAGGCACAGCATCAACATTTGATACCTCAGCTTCAGTTTGTTGCAAACCAGACTTAACTGTTCGAACTTTGGATCTCTTAGACCTCTGTGGTTGAGACACAGAAGGTCCAGCTTCAGCAGGTGATACTTGTTGTTGTTGTAAGTTGTCAAGAAATTGTTGCACTGATGCAGGCAACAGTAAAGGACCAACTTCTCCTTTCTTGTTGTCCTTGTTGATAAGGTCAGAAAATATACGCTTGTGCAGTTTAAACGAAAGTATAACATCATCCTCTACTATCTCAACATTTGGACAGCAAAAACTGAATATCAATTGACAAAACCTAGAGAAATAAACAACATTTCTATTCTCTAGCATTTTCTCACCAATATTAGTTAGAACTAATCTAGCAACATCAAAATGACTGCCATAGAGAAGAGAATACCCGATCTGTAGACTATCCGTGGGAATCGCATCCCAATTGGTGCACTTCTTTCCAAAAGCCCGAGTAATGCAATCGAAAAAGAAGCTCCACTCCTTGCGCAAAAATGGCCTTTTCAGTTGACCTATCTTTGTCAAAGGTCCAGTGTAGCCTATCTCGTTCATCATTCTGACGAGCTCAGAGTCTCCAACAGAGATTGTGAATGCATTGAAATCTTCAAGACCCAAAGCATCACGAACAGTAGTAGGAGTAACAACAAATTCATCTCCTTGAAACTCAAAAATTATAGATGGCGATCCAGACTCTCCTCCATTATCATAAGCACCTGTCTGCCAAAAAGATTTGATTTGAGTCGCAGACAGCTTCGACGGTGCGGTTAGAGCAGTACCGATATCAGAGTGTAACAAGAACCTCTGAATCAAATGAAACGCCTCCGGTGCGTTCTCATTTGCTACAGGTGCAGAATAATTGTTTGGAACAAATTCTAATTCAGAAGCAATAAACGCTGTAGTTGCCATTTGTAAGATTTGAAAATAAGAAGAACTGGGCTTTGAAAGTGTTTGAGTGTTTGTGTGTGAGTAAAAGCTTATGAAAAGATGAGGTGCGTAAAAGATTGAATCGTGTGTATGTAGTGTATTAAATAATAACTGTAAAGATTAGAAGAATGTTAGTGGGACAGATGTCAGACGTGAATACGCTGACAGCTGTATCTAACAACTTCCAATACACACGTGCAGACGTGAAAACACCTGTCATCACATATAACACTCAAAATATCCGCTTAAGAGAAAAAAAAAATTAATAATAATAAAATTATCAATTTTAAAAATAAAGTACAAAGGAGCTCAATAGTCAGAATAATAATGACTGTCTTGAAACTCCGCACCTTATTATCCCAAGCGCTTCGATTCAAGTAAAAACCTTTCAGTGACCCTGTTGAATGCTTTAAAAACCTTTCAGTGACCCTGTTGAATGCTTTAAAAACCGAAGCATTGTAACAACAGGCTTCATATCTTAAACTTACCATACACCAAATGGCAGGGACCTTTGAATTCATGGATGTAGAATCATTCATGAACATGAACTGGCAGCAACAAGAAAACTATATCATCGATGAGTTTTTTGTTCTGTCTTTTCTGAATGATGAAGGTCTTATAGCAGATGATGAAATAGCAGAAGGACCAATCTCTAATCCTTATGTGCACATCATCCGTCCCGGTCCATATGATGTGCCCATTCTGGCAAACGATCATACTATGGAGATTTGTATGATACTCTTCCAGCAGAGCTTCCTGATGGGTACTGAGGAGACAATCTTCTTAGAATCCTGCAAGCTACAAAGCAGAAAAAGAATCCAGGAAGATGATGATGATGATGATTCATCTTCAGGATGTTGTCAAGCAATTCCAGATGGTATAATGATCAGTTGAACAACTGGGTAGCGATCATCAGAAGTAGTAGAGCACAATAACTTCTGGCTCTAGCTCTTCTGCTTCAGATGTAGCATTCAGATACTTGTCCTGGTTAAATAGATCTTTTCTTTTGTAACCATAGTGATTAGTATGTATCAGAAAGTTTAGCTAAACTTGAGTATGAAATGGTCTGAATGTAAATTTGAATCAATTAATGAAAAAAAAATTTGTTTCGTTACATATCAGTATTATCAATTTTGCATAGTAATTGTAAAGTGAAAGAAATGATATCACTTTAAACAATAAACTAACATACTCAGCAGCATTACGAATCACTATCAGGACTTATCAAACACACTCTTTCATTTCTCCGTTCAATCATACTTTTTCCGAAAAACAAATGGCTAATCTCAAAATTATAAAATGTCTGAAACAAAGAGATTATTTTAACCATCAGAGATTAAAACAAAGTAACCTCGGCGTATTTCACACAATACATCAGTGTTTACCATTTGTCCTTCTTTGTCACTAAACTCTTTTCTCAATCTGTACAGTTGTGAAAATATGTGTGTGTAGTAGCAGAGTTTACCGAAATCAGTATTTAGATCATCTCAAAGTGCATAAAATCCACAAACTAAAGTAGTAAAAACTGGTTGCCTAAACTCTCATGTATAACATAGACACTGATTTTTCTATCTAAACTCTGTATTACTGATATCCTTTCATTTGGATATGTCTTTTATTTTTCACCCCCTTTATTATATATATTTTTTTATTTTTTTATTTTTTTATTTTTTTATTTTTATTTTTATTTTTCCAGTAATCAGTGGTTGGCACTAGTCACCAAAAATCAAAGATTTTAGCCCTTATTTCATACAATAAGTTCCTGGATCTTCCTAGGCACAACATGATCTCAAAGGAATTTGTGCTCTGTTTGGCATCTTTTGATTTGAGGGTGAATTAATTGCAATGAATAATCAGAGTTTAGACTTTTCATCAGTAATTATAATTAACTTGTGAGAGAAAATGCAAACAGCTAATACAGACTCAGTGTATAGGATCAATAAACTAAGAGATGCTATAAATATAGAGACAGTATCATGCTGTGTTAGCTTACTGCACATATTTGAGATCAGAATCTATCAACTCTTAAGGATTCACAATTACTTACTGAGAATTATGCTTCATACAAATTTCTTCATTGGTCCAAATGTTTCAGACAAAATTACAATCAGAGTATAACATTAAACTGTAACTATCAGAGTATGACCAACAGAGTTTACCATCAGAGTTTAACATGCTGGTTCACATAACAGTTAACATGTGCAAGGAATCATGAGCATTTAAACAATCAAACATGGATAGATTTTGAGTCTAACCTGTATCTCTAGTCAGAACCAGAGATCATTCCAAGTTCATTTACTAATCTTGTAAACGTAGCTTCACTCAAAGGTTTGGTGAAGATATCTGCAAGTTGTTGGTCTGTAGACACAAAATGAAGCTCAATGTTCCCTTCTTCCACATGTTCTCTGATAAAATGATATCTTATGCTGATGTGCTTGGTCATGGAGTGCTGTACTGGATTACCTGTCATAGCAATAGCACTTTGGTTATCACAGAAAATAGGTATTTTAGAGTACCTTAACCCATAATCCAGCAGTTGATTTTTCATCCATAAAATCTGTGCACAACAGCTACCAGCTGCTATATACTCTGCTTCAACAGTGGATGTGGAGATTGACTTCTGTTTCTTGCTGTACCAAGAAACTAATCTGTCACCTAAAAATTGACAGCTTCCACTTGTACTTTTTCTGTCTATCTTACAGCCTGCAAAATCTGCATCAGAGTAACCAATTAACTTAAACTCTGATTCTCTAGGATACCACAAACCCAGGGTTATGGTTCCTTTGAGATATTTGAAGATCCTTTTCACAGCTGTTAGATGAGGCTCTCTGGGATCTGCTTGAAATCTTGCACAAAGACATGTTGCATACATGATATCAGGTCTACTTGCAGTAAGATACAGTAGAGACCCTATCATTCCTCTGTAGTTAGTCATATCTACTGAGGCTCCTGTGTCTTTGTCAAGCTTCGTTGCTGTAGCCATGGGAGTTGTAGCAGATGAACTATCAAGCATACCAAATTTCTTTAGAAGATTTCTGGTATACTTTGCTTGATTGATAAAAATCCCATCATCTGTTTGCTTGACCTGTAAGCCTAGAAAATAACTAAGCTCTCCCATCATGCTCATTTGATACCTGGATTGCATAAGCTTTGCAAACTTCTTACAAAGTTTGTCATTAGTAGATCCAAAAATAATATCGTCTACATAAATTTGAACTAAAAGCAAATCATCACCAGAATTGAAATAAAACAGGGTTTTATCAATTGTACCTCTTGTGAACCCACTTTCTAAAAGAAATTGAGCAAGAGTTTCATACCATGCTCTTGGTGCTTGCTTTAGTCCATATAATGCCTTGTCAAGCCTGTAGACATAATCTGGATGCTTGGAATCTACAAATCCTGGTGGTTGTTCAACAAACACTTCTTCTTCAAGCTTCCCATTGAGAAAAGCACTTTTTACATCCATCTGAAAAACTTTAAACTTCTTGTGTGCAGCATAGGCCAGAAAAATTCTTATGGCCTCCAATCTTGCAACTGGAGCAAAAGTTTCATCATAGTCAATTCCTTCCTGTTGTGAATAACCTTTAGCCACAAGTCTAGCCTTGTTTCTTGTAATCACACCTTCACTGTCAGTCTTGTTTCTGAAAACCCACTTTGTACCTACAATTGATCTATTCTTTGGTCTAGGTACAAGTGTCCAGACTTCATTTCTTTCAAATTCATTTAACTCTTCTTGCATTGCTGTAATCCAATTAGCATCCTGAAGAGCTTCCTCCACTTTCTTTGGTTCTGTTTGAGACAAGAAAGCATGATACAGACACTCATTATTTGTTGCACTTCTAGTTCTTACACTAGCATCAGGATCTCCAATTATAAGATCAGGTGTATGTGCCTGTGTCCACTTTCTTGCTGTTGGTAAGTGGCTTCTTGTATCAGTATTGGATCCTCCCCCTTGATCCATGCTCTCCTGATTCATGTGTTGACTTTCTGCAGCTTCTGAGGCTCCCCCTGAGTTGGATGGCTCAGTGTTTGAGCTGTCAGAGTTTGAATCAGTTTCCTCAACTGACTCACTTGCTGTGTCTTGTTGAGCTTCTTCACGCTCCCCCTCAACTGGTTCTCTATTTAGTTCAATTTGAGAATTTCCAGTTTCTCCAGTATTTACCAGTAGAGGTTCAGAGTATGCTTCGTCAGAGTTTGTCAACCCTGCTTCATCAGAGTTTATATCATCAGAGAATAGATCTTCATTTTCAAAACGTAGTTGATCATATCCATCCTTGTCTTCAAGTCCAATTATTTTCTTGTCATCAAACGACACATGTATGGATTCCATGATCACCTTTGTTCTCAGATTGTAAACTCTGAATGCTTTTGTTGACAATGGATAGCCAACAAAGATTCCTTCATCAGCTTTTAACTCGAACTTGGTCAACTGTTCAGGATGAGTCTTCAACACAAAGCATTTGCATCCAAATATGTGAAAATATTTCAAATTTGGCTTCTTGTTTTTCACCATTTCATATGGTGTTTTTCCATGCTTGTTGATCAGAGTTGCATTTTGAGTAAAACAAGTAGTTTGAACAGCTTCTGCCCAGAAATAAGTTGGCAATTTTGCTTCATCAAGCATAGTTCTGGCAGCTTCAATTAAGGTTCTGTTCTTTCTTTCAACTACACCATTTTGCTGTGGAGTTCCAGGTGCAGAAAATTCTTGTTTGACTCCTCTTTCCTTGCAGAAAGCTTCCATGATTGAATTTCTGAATTCAGTTCCATTATCACTCCTTATAATTTTGACTTTGTGTTGTGATCCTTTGTCCAGTAGATTTACATGTTCCATCAACGTTTGAGCAGTTTCATCCTTCTTTGACAAGAAATACACCCATGTATATCTAGTATATTCATCAACAATTACTAAAGCATATTTCTTTCTGCCCATGGACATCACATTCACTGGTCCAAAGAGATCAACATGTAGAAGATGATAAGGTTCCACTACTGAGGATTCAGATTTGCTCTTGAAAGATGACTTCCTTTGCTTGGCCTTTTGACAAGAATCACATAGACCATCTAGATTGAGTATTGATTTTGGAAGTCCTCTTACAAGATCCTTTCTTATAAGCTCATTGATGTTGTTCAAGTTGAGATGAGAGAGCTTCTTGTGCCAATTCCAACTCTCTTCATTTGACATTTTTGCAGTCAGACACACTATTTTTCCATCAGAGTTTGTTACCAAACTTGCTTCATAAATATTGTTGCGCCTGTGTCCAACTAGAACAACTTTCCCAGTAGATTTACTGAAAACTTCACAGTATTCACTATGAAAATCTACATGGTTTCCTCTGTCACAGATTTGACTCACAGATAACAGATTATGCTTGAGTCCTGAGACTAGAGCTACATTTGTGATGATGACACTTCCAAGATTAATATTGCCATATCCCAGAGTGTGTCCTATGTTGCCATCTCCATAGGAAACTTTTGGGCCAGCCTTCTCCTCAAAGTCTGATAGCAGGGCTTTATTTCCAGTCATATGTCCTGAGCATCCACTGTCTAAGATAAGTGTGCTCTCTATAATACCCTTATTTTCAGAAGATTCAGTCTCATCTCTTACAGTTGCCATAAGAGCATAGTTTTCTCCATCATCAGAGTCTGAAGTATCTGCCCAGTCTCTGCCTTTAGAGATGAGTGCTTTCTCAGATTTGCCTTTCTTGCACTCTGGAGCATAATGACCCATCTCCTTACACTTGTAGCACTGGATTTGAGACTTATCCTTCTTGCCAGTCTTGTTCTCTTTTCCATCAGACTTTCTGAAACTTCTTCTTTCAGGGTTTGAATCTTTCCTTGAGAATCTCTTTCCTTTCTTGAAGTTCTTGAATCCCATCTTCTTAAAGGTCTTCACCATCAATGCAGCCATTTGCATCAACTCCTCTTCATCATCCTCAGAGTCAGAAGCTTCATCAGAGTTTGAGTCATCATCAGAGTTTGATGACTCACTTTCAGATTTAATAACTAAAGCCTTTCCCTTGGCTTTCTTCCTTGATGATTCCTTCTTGATGGGCTTCTCCTCGACTTTGAGAGCAACAGATTTTGTCTTCTTGCTGGACCTCCTGTTTCTTTGTTCTATCTCAAGTTCATGAGTCTTTAACAATCCATAGATCTCATCAAGATCTGTATCAGCAAGATCATAATTATCTCTGATTGTTGTTGTCTTTAAATCCCACTTTTCAGGTAGAGATAACAGAAACTTGAGATTGGACTCTTCAAGTTCATATTCCTTATCTACCAGAGACAGATCGTTCAACAGTTTGCAAAATCTGTCATAAGTCTCAGTCAAGGTTTCATTAGTTCTTGAATCAAAGTGCTCATACTCCTGTGTGAGTATTGTTTTTCTGTTCTTCTTAATAGCACCTGTTCCCTGGCATCTGACTTCTAAAGCATCCCATATCTCTTTGGCAGTTTTGCAGCCAATTACTCTGTTAGACATTACATTATCTAAAGCACTGTGGAGAAGATGTCTAACCTTTGCATCCTTTGCAATTGATGAGATATCTTCAGGAGTCATATCTTTCTTTTCCTTTGGAACAGTCTTTTGTGCTTGACCATCAACAACAGGGGACAATTTAGTTGGCATATGAGGACCATCATTAATTCTGTCAAGGTATTCTGGATCTGTAGCCTCCAGAAACATGGTCATCTTCACCTTCCAAATCGGATACTCTACTGGCCTGAGAATTGGAACCCTGATTGTTTCATATCGACTCACAGAATTGGGCTTAACCTGTTCAGCCTTAGGAGCAGTTTGATTTTCTTCAGACATGATTAATACTGTGTTTGAATCGTAAAACTGTATATATTAAACAGCCTTGGCTCTGATACCAATTGTTAGGCCGAATACACAATATAACCAAGTATGTATGAGAATAACAATAATTAAGAACTCTGTTTATGAATCAATAAACTGTATTTATATTAACAGCTTCTCTCTTTATGATGTTAATGAATCATAAAGAGCTTCTAGGTTACAAGAATAATATATCAATATTCGCGTCCCTTCTAGGGATAACCTATCTGTGTTTATATAGTACACAGCTACATACAATCCTTATCTAATTGATATTCCTACAAGTTAGCTATACAAAACTTATCAATTAAGGATTGCTTCTTATCTTCTATTCCGTCTCCTTAGCTGTATCAATATATTCTGCTTCTTTCCATCTTCAGAATATATTGCTTCTAGAATCTTCAATTCAGCACCGACAGCTAATTCAACTTTCACCTTGTCAGACTTTAAATAAACTCTGACCGGCTACCTTTAAACTCTTCACCCTGTCAGAGTTTAACTAAACTCTGACTGGCTTCTGATAAACTCTTGTCAGTACCTGTTGCTTAAACACTGATAAACAAACATTAGCAATTATATCTAACATTATAATTTATCATATTAATTTTTACTTTTATTTTAATATTTTCTGTTCACATTAAATTTTTTAGTTTATTAATTTTTAAGGCACGTGTCTTGCACGGGTTATAGGCTAGTTTATTTAATAATGTAAGTACAAAAAATTAAGAGCCTATGTTTCGATTAATAATAATTCATGAAATTTTAAAGATGTTACTAATTTTAATTTTATGTATGTAAGGAAATTTTGGACCAAATTTCAAATAATATAAAAAAGTAATAAGAAATTATAAAAATTCATCATTTACAAGATCCAAAAAGTTTTTATAAACTTTTCAAAGACGGTATCAATATATTCTAAAAGAGTGCTAGCATTAGGCTTTCCAAATGACTTACAATGCCCTTCTTACTTTTTTTTTCTTCTAATACTTTCACATCCTTTTTTGTCTTTTTACCCTCAACCGGATCACCCAAATTAAAACGAGTATTAATATCCATATTTTTTAAAGCTTTTTTATGTCAAACGGGTCACCCATCCACAATTGGGTATTGCCCATCCATTTAAATTTACTTTATTGTCAGTTATGTAACTGATTTCACGCTGACTTCGTAATTTTTCCTTCTTCCCCATGTTTCCTCCTCTGATACTTTTGAATTTAAATTCCTTATTTTGTGGATATTGAATTTCCCTCTTTCGTGTTTGTTCATCGGTTATAGGCCAACACAATGGACTAATCAGGTATGTCATTGATATCCATAATTTTTGCAGATTCTCCATAACAAAATAGTTTAAAAGTTTATCGTTATATGTATTCCCACTACTTCTATCCTTATTGTAATAGTTATATTCATTTTTTCTACTAATTAACTGATCCTTTTGATTTCAGTTTCGCTTATTGCTAATGGTGATTGATACATATTATTCTTACATGTGTAGGTTAATCGTTCGATGAAATGCTTGAACCGGTTTTCAGAAATATGATGGTTACATCGTTCAGAAACATGATGGTTACATCGTACGCAAGAGTCAAGACATTAAAATTTTCCATGTGTTTATCCTCACAAGAAGGTTCTATCTCATATTTAACTATTATTTCTGTTTTAGCATTAAATGTGTAATCTTACATTTTAAGCATTTAATAATTAATGTTTTCCATAAATCTTATATTAACTGATGTTTTGCATTTGTAGTGAATGATCCCATTTTTAAAATGTTTTCGCAAATACACCGATAAGACAACACATCGTGTTAATGAGGTGAAGTAGTCGTTTTCTGAAAACATTAACAATCTTTACAAGGTCTGGTAAGTAATCTTTTATAAAGCCTTGATTTGATACCGAACTGTCACTTTTTTATATCACTTTTTGACAATTAATGTTTTTCACTTTTTTTACGAAGCCTTGATTCACTACTAGAAAAACTGCATTAGACATCGGTTTCTGACCGATGTCTTTGAACAATCTGGTGCGATGTCTTTGTCGGTGATGTCTAATGTCCAAACTTTAGACATCAGTTTTCAGCCGATGTCTAATATCATTTTACACATCAGTTTTCAATAAATTTCCGATGTTTATGTCCATTCTTCTTGGTTCAACTGCTTGAGGTTAACTTTTTAATCGTTATATTGCTGGTATTAGATGTTATTTAACCTATGACAAACGTAGATTATTTCGACATATACATCAGTTTTTTTGAAAAAATTGATGTCTAATCTAATTTAAACATCAGTTGACATTATGAAACTGATGTATAATGTAACATTAGACATCGGTTTTAGACGATGTCTAAGAGATTATTAACATCAGTTTCAAACTGATGTATAATGTAGCAATAGACATCAGTTTTGGATGATGTTGAAGACATCTATTACATTTGTTACTTGTTTTTAAAGCCGATGTCTGGGGCATATACATCATGGATAGTACTACAGTCATTATCAAAAATCAAATAAGGCATCAAAATAACCACAACTCGATTATCATTATCAAAAAATATTCAGTATATACATCAATGACTACACTTTAAATCGGTAAATGGAAAAGTTGTACATTACAACTCTAGTAAATGCATTTACAATCCCTTTGATGTACCCACTCAAACTTGACCTGAAGTTCTCTGAGCAGCTCTTGTTACCTTCGTCAACATCCTGAACAATGCCACTAACAAGACACCCAACTTGAGCTCCATCATTGAACAACTTACTAGTTAGCCCTGCACTGTATTTACCATAGCTGCCTCAGAAATTCTTCATAGCCACAAGCCCCTGCAAATAAATAAAAACACTTCATATAGTAGAAACATAATAACATGACAAGTATCGTGTAAGTGTCTATGTGTTCTCTTGATGGTTAATCATGAAAATCCTAGCAGAAATCATCTATATGATATAGGAAATTCTGAAATGGAGAAAGCTGCTATGAATAAAGAAGGCCTTGATTGGCCAAAAGCCAAAGAAAGTAAGCAAAATCACTAACACGTCTATAAAGGGCCAGAGAATCATGAAGTTCCCACCAACGATTACCGATTTAATACATACATAAATACCATTTTAACACACCAAGATTCGTAGGTTTTTCCAAGTCAAATTTATGGCATCCCAAAACAATACACAATTTAACAGGTAAAAAACAGAACCAGGACATGCTGGACTTTATTCATAAAATAGATTGCAGATGTCACTACCTTCTGACCAACTAATTCAAGTCCTGCTGCAAAATTATCTAAACGAGCACTTCCATATCGTTCTGAATCCGATACTGAAGACTCACACTCTCTTCCAGATCTCAAAAGAAATCTTACCTGAGAAAAAAATAGCTATTGAGACCACTTAACAATAAGAATACCTAGTATTAAAAAGCATCAGCAAAGCCCCGGCCACATACCAGTTCCCCCGCGAGTTCATACAAAGATTCATCAAGGAGATACATCCTATGTTATCTATGGAGATTTCAATCGTGGCACTAGACCTCGGATGTTAACCACACCGGAGACATGTGAAGGACTAATTACTTTAATATCCGACCTCTTTAATTATAAGCCCGATTATTTATATTTTGTGTGAACAAATGTGGTGGAAAGGAGATGAATCCTCTGTTATTTATGGAGATTGTGGAAACCGATCTCTACTACTGGATGGTTATATAAAATAACAGGAACTGGCCTTTTAAAGATCACATATTTTCTGCATAAGCTGAGTACACAATATGGACATGTCTGCCTATAGCTGGACTATAAGGGGTCACTTATCTGAGGTCCATAATCTATGTTTGCAAACCATATATATAAACAGGTAAAGTCCGCAATAGCGATCTCCATAACCTCAGAAAGAAGGCTGAAAAAGCATGTATATAATAACATATTCTGGCCTTCAGGAAGCTGCTTTATATTATAATTGTAAGTCAGGTAATAGTCAGTTTTGAGAGAAAATTTAATAGTCGATATTAAATCTGTTGAAGCCTGCCTAAAGGAACTTTTACTCAATGACAGAATTCATCACTTTATACCATTTCCATGTTAATGGGATTACGAGTAAGAAAAAGATCTAACCTGTGATGGAAGCTAGCAAGTCATCACAGTCGACATTGGAGTCGCACATCATATCCATCATTCTAGTGCCAAAATCACTGAATAATTAAATTACGAAACAAGTTTACTCAAGTGCAAATTTAGCCTGACAAACATATTCAAACATATAGCAATATCTGACCTTTTCAAATTAAGTCAAAACTTTTACAGAAGCAGAAAAAAGTTTACTTACCATATTCAAAGTTTCAAACATATTCAAACATATAGCAATGTCTTTTGCAAAATGACAAAAAGTCTTTATCTGATCGTGCTTGGATCAATCAACTCCACAGATTAAAAGAATATCCTCTCTGCACAAGTTAACAAGATAAGCAAATCGTTTTACGTCTAAAAAAACTATGAACCAGAGGCCAAGTCCCCGGATCAGACCATAAAGACAAAACAAGATCAGGCCATAATAAATTCTAAAGACAAAACAAGATCAGACCATAACAAATTCTAAAGACAAACTCACTGTGAATTCAGGTATTTGGATTGAGTCTGATATTGAACCAAAGAGTCCTGCTTCCTTGTACACTCTGAGAACATAAGCAATGCATGAAGCAGATTTCCCATCTCTGTATGTCCAGTCATCTTGTTCAGGAATTTCCAACAATTCACCAAAAGATGATCCACGTCTTTCAACTTCTACAAGAACTTCAGAAAGTCCAAGTCCCTGGATGAAAAACACATCAAACCAACAATGTAAATAAGATAACATCATATGCATTAGTAAATAGTTACACAAAAGTTTTTAATACCTCTGTACCAAGTCGTTTGTTCAATGCTTCATTCCACAAGTTAGTAGCATATTCAGGCTGTAACTGATTCCACACAGTCATGACAGATGCAATCTGTATCAAAACCCAGATAATGATTAATAAACCACCAACAATATAAATTCATATATTCAAGTTATATATGAATATTGACCAATAATGTAATCACCAACTCCTCTGCTTCTCCGAACCCTATTGATGATCATCCAGGCCCTGAAAATCACCAATTCCTTCTTTTTACGAAACTTTATACATAAGAATCATTATAAGATTAGTTTAAATATATACATAAGGAATTACTCAGTCTCTAACTTTAACAACATCGTAAAAAAAATTAAATCCATATATTCAAGTGTAAATGATTAAAAATTATATAACATACACATAGATAATATACCACTTTTAATAGGTACAGTATTCCCCAACTAGTTGTCATAACATACACATAGATAACATACACAAATTTCTTATTAAATCGAACTATGACACTTACATATGAAAGACCCAAATCTAATCATATGTAAAATTAAAAAACCCTAAAAATTCACAATCAGAGAAAATTACCAATCGGAGCTTGTAATTCGAGTAGGAGAAATGTTTAATCGGTGCTTGAAATTTACAAAATCAGAGGAGAGTACATACAATCGGAGCTTGTAATCGGAGGAGAGTGTTTGTGGAGATAGATGAGCGGGTGTGTGTGTGTGTGTGTGTGTGTATGTGTGTGTGTGTGTGTGTGTGAGAGAGAGAGAGAGAGAGGAGAGTGGGTAAACGAAATGAAGCGTGGGTGAAAGAAATGAAGCTCAATCGGAGCTTACTCGGACTACAATCGGAGGAGAGGAGCGGGTGAATGGGAGAGAGATGAGTGTTGAGAGAGAGATGAGAGATGAGTGTTGAATTGTTGATTTAGGGGAAACATTTTAATAAATTGGGGGGAAACAAAAAATCGCCTAAGGGGGGAAACATTTTAACAAATTGGGGGAAACATTCTAAGGGGGAAACTATTTGGGGTACGCGCGGGAATTTTTTATTTTTTTTAGCTTATTTAAGACATCGGTTCTTCTTGAAAGCGATGTCTTAAAACATAAAGACATCGGTTTTATTGCAAGCGATGTCTTAAAACACAAAAGACATCAGTGCATTACAGACTGATGTTAAAGGCGTGATGTCTATTAACAGATTTCTAGTAGTGATTTGATACATGTTTTTGTATTATTCGAACTGAATTGGGGGTTGCAACACTTAACAGGAAGGAAACGAACTCCCCTTAATCCACTGTTTCCTTCTTCATATGAATTAGGTAATGGTCTCTCATATGTTATTGTATTTCTTAAATTTACTCTATGTAAAGTATCAACATTTTAAAATATGTACCAATTAATTACAGGGGTCATCATTGGTCTTGTTTTTCAAATAGGAACAAAAACACCATATTTTTCATCAAAAATAAAAGACCGTAGCTATTTTTTGTGAGCTGATATTATCGTATCTTAAATATATAATTGTAGCTTAAATATATAGAATGAATAGGGTCACACGGTCATTAACGATCACAAGGTTGATGTTTATTATTCCTCTTTTCTTTAATTTTGAAATCAATAATTTAATATTTTATATAATTGTAGCTTAAATATATAGAATGTTTATTTCTTTTCACAAGGTTGGGTTGAAGATAGTCGAAATGCAACCGTTGAAGAGAAAATTGATATTTTTTTCATTTTATAAGTCATAATGAACGCTTCATATAGGTGAAAAAACAAATTTCAACACTCTACAGGTATTTTCATGAGGTTTTGAATGGAATGATGGAATTTGCCAAAGAAGTCATGATACCTACACTATTTAACCAAAACACCGATAGATCAAGAAGACAAAAAGAACTACTAAAATTTTCAGTAAGTTATAAGGCATGTCATTTTATTTATTTGATTATCCAGCAAAGATAATTGTTTCAAGGTAGTAATAATATATACATATATCCTTATATTACAGGGGACAATTTGTGAGCTATCATGCAATTGTTTTGGCGGGTCAACAAGCTCGCTATACAGAGGACAAGGCATGGGTGATTGGTATCAAAATGTTACAGGGATATGTGATTTCAATATGATTTAATATTTGTTTGGGCCGGATACGAAAGATGATTTCAATATGATATTAACATTTGTTTGGGCTGGATAAGAAAGGTAGCACATGATTCAAGAATATTAAGTGAAGCTGTGGGTTGATATTGATTCTCGTTTTCCACTTCCACCCAAAAGTATGTATTTATTATATGCTTTACAAAATGAATTTTTAATAAATATATTGAATAGATAATAGTAAATATATTATCTATATATATATATATATATATATATATATATATATATATATATATTATAATGTAAGGATACTGTACAAGCCTCCAAACACTTTAAGGTATCTTTCTTATTTTTCTTTTTTTTTGAATTTTGTTATTTCAAAAACATTTCTTGCATTTAATAGCATCTTAATTAGCCAATAATTAAATTTATTAAATATAAATTAAATTTACTTTATATAATTTATATAAAAGTTTAACAAACTTTGTTTGGGCACCATAATTATTATTTCAATATAGAATCTTTTTTATCTACAGAAAAATAAGATTAATTTTAGGTAACATTCAAAATTACTGAAATTTCTTTTCGGGGACGGTCAGACATACGACCTTAACTTTTTGAAAAATTCTTTGTCATTGGTTGTGTAAATCATGATATGTTATGTAAGTATATATTTTTCGTTTAAAATCTTGAATTTGTACAAAAATAATATTTGCAAATTTTTGCTTTTGCATATGAACACAATCAATTGTGATAAGTTACAAATGAATAAATTTTTCGGTAATATCTTAAATTTATATAAAAGTATCGTCATATTTTGCTTTATACATGCACGAATTACACATGGGGTATGACAAACATGATAAATTGAATTAACCCGGCCTTTTTCTTGGTCGACTAAATCAATACAAAATTATACACTGGTTGTTCAATTATATTGTGCATAGTAAATTAATATTTTAATTTAATAAACTTTTATACTAACGTAGAATATTTATGTTGTGAGAGGGTATGTCGATTTTTAAGAATTTTATTTAGTTTTATATTTTTTTAGTCTTAAAGATTACGTTCATATTGTAATTGTTATTATTATTCATATGTATGATTTTTCAAAGATTATTAAAATTTTAAATATAAAATAAGAATAATATTTCAACTAATAATTTATGTAAATGTGTTGTATCCAATGTTTATAACAAAATTCTTAAATTTGCTATTATTGTATTTTAAATAATTAAAATTTATTTTTACTATTTTTAATATTTAAAAATAAAATTGTATAAGTCGCGCGAAACGCGAATAAGTTGTCTTCGTTTATTAATTGCAGGCAAATATTATCTCTGTGATGCTGCTTATGTAAACACTCGTGGTTTTCTAACTCCACCCTGAAATACAAGATATTGGCTAGCTGATTTTCGGGGGCGACATGCAAGAAAAATTTAATCATGCTCATGCACAATAAAGAAATGTTATAGAACGTGCATATGATGTGCACAATTTCCTATATAAAAACAAATGGCTCCTTAAAGGTTTTCAACGTAGAGGGATATCATCATCGCATTTTGCAGTTCATAATTTTATAAGGATGCAAAAATTAGAAGATGAATTATTTGATCAATGTGACAACAATATCTCGAGTGATAATGATGGAGAAGAAAATGATGAAATGGTAGAAGAGTCTCAAGATGAATTACAACGGACTCAAAGAACGCAATTTATGAATAATTTGTGTGATCAAATTGGTTTGCGTGATCAAATTGGTTTGAAACATTTTATTATGACCTGATAAATATATGATATCGCGTATACAAACATTTGTCAAGCAATTGGTTCAATTAGATGTGAAAAATTGAAGAAAAAAAAGATGACATTTAGATAGTATATTATTTTTTTAATCAAAAAATATTATTTATTCATATATGATTCAGATTTATGATTCCCACTTATCATTCACAAAAATTAATCATTTAGATATAAATTGTTCAAATTTTGTCAAATAGCCCCTAGTTAATCATTTTTCGTGGTTAGAGATGCTCTAATCTTTTGTTTAATTCTTAAATGAGTTAAAATCCTTATTTTATATGACGAAATTAAATCCTTATATATACTATTATATTAAAAATGAAACATTAAAAGATTTTTTAGTCCGTTTGTAGTCTGGTCCTCCATAGTTTGGTCATCCAATCTCTAACCGTTTGATATTTTAAATTAAATTAATGAGAGTCATTGGAGATAATACTAAATATTTTTTGGTATGCTGTGATTTTATTTAATTGCCCTTACTTAATTGTAATTCATGTTTTTACTTAATTACCCTTACTTATTTATAAAAAATATTATTAAATAATAATATTACCTATTTATAACCAATTACCTTTTACACCTAAAATATATTACTTTTTTTATTTTTTCTGAAAAATTCCCTTACTTTTTCAAAAATATCACGGGCAATTACCTTTTTTAACTAAAACATATAAGTTTTTTATTTTTTATTACTAAAACTTCTACTTTTCCAAATATATCACAGACAGTTTCATTTATTAAAATAAAATAATAATTATTAATAACTAACCAATTACCTATTTTAGCCAAAGTGTATATTCCTTTTTATATTTTCTAACTAAAATTTTTACTTTTCTATTTTTTTAACTAAAATCTCTCATTTTCCAAAAATATCACGGGCAGTTTTTTTAATGAAATAAAATAATAATATTTATAATTACTAATAAATAACCGATTAGCTTTTTTTTCCAAAAGCGTATAATTTCTTTTTTATATTTTCTAACTTAAATTTTTCCTAAGAAAAATCTCACATTTTTCAAAAATATCACATGCAATTTCATTTAGTAACATAAAATAGTAATATTATAAATACTAATAATTAACTGATTACCTTTGTTAGCCAAAGCGTATATTTTTTTAACTACAAACTATTTTAATTATACTTTACATAGAATTAAAAAACATGACATTTTTTTAGAAAATATTTATATTTATATTTATATATATTACAACAAAATATATTGATAATTTTGATGGTTATCTTTACTGACATGCTTACTAAGCTAATAAACTATTATAAAATCTAGAATTTTTTTTGGATTTAAAGTATTAAAGTAGTACTTTTAATTCTTTTTAAAAATGTAGCATTTTCAGAAGTATTAAAATCTCAAAAATATTATAAGTAAATTTCAAAATTAATATTAAAGTCGTCTGTTGCACGGATTATAAGCTTGTATATAATAAGCGTAAGAGAGATCTAATCCAAAATTTTGGTCATGTACCGCCAAACTAATAAAGACCGTTGATCATAAAATAGATGAATGATAATTGTTACATCTAATATTAAATGATATATTTGATTGTTATTAGAATTATATTCGAATACTAAAAAGTGAATTTTAATAATATAAACAAAATATGGAATATGTTTTCTAAGTCGAATAGAATTGTTAATGTAAAAATTCGTAATTTTTTTTATTATGTTCTTGATAAATTTCAGTTGAAAAATAATTACTAAATCATTATTAAATTAAAAATAATTTCATTAATTAATATAATTATAAATTTAAAAAATATCAACGCATTACACGGGTAATAAACTATTATATCTATACTATATTACTAAAGGTGAAACATTGAAAGTTCTTGTTTTCGGTTTTCGGTCATTTATTATATTTAATAAATAATAAAATAATATAAAAATAGTAACTTAATGATTATCTTTTATAATTAACACATTTTTTCTAACAAAATCTACTCATTTTCCAAAAATATCACGGGTGAAGGGTTTCGGGCATGAAAACGCAACGAAAAAACGCGTAAAACAGAAAAATTAACGAAACCCTCCGCAGGATCCATGCGAAAAACGATATTTAATTCGTGAATAGAATCGTTTACCTTTTGAAGCTTTACGAACGGCTGACTAATGGAGGTCCTTTGATATGATCACCACGTGTCCCGCCTTGCGATACACGTCTCTAATCAGTCCACACGAACGCCCGATCGTCCAACGATCACCGGAGTTGGTACTAGCCAAGAACTGCCCTCAGAACACTCTCTCTCTCTCTCTCTCTCTCTCTCTCTCTCTCTCTCTCTCTAGCCTTTCTTTGATGTAGAGCAGCTAGGGTTTTTAAGAAAAACGTTTTTTCAATTTCTTAACCCTAAAATAATACATCTTAATTTATTTATATGGAGAGAATTCTGGGCCTATACCTAATCTGATTGGGCTTCCAAAACCCAATCTGATTATTAGTAGTATTATTTATTATATTCGAATTATTATATAATTAATCAAGTCCTACTTAATTAATCCAATAATTCAATAATAATAATAATTCAATTAAATTCGAAATTTAATTAATGCTCTGTTTAAAACGTTCTTTATGTGTAACCCTTTAGGTTATTATTACGTTGGCAATAATTTTAATATCTCATAATAAAATTATAAACAATGAGCGGCATCTAGTAATACATCATTGCTACCCAAGTAATAATAATAATTGGTGATCCAATAAAACCTTTAATGAATAATGTTCCATGTAATATAATCCCTTTAACCTTATATTATAGATTAAACTCGAGGCATGGTTTATGTCATCCTCTTCAACATTTAATCCCGGTTTACTTGATCGATGAGTAGACTATTAAACAAATCACAATTTGAGCATGACCATGCATTTCATAGTCTCACTCAATCAAGAGGCCAATAATATCACTCCTAAAATAGGAGGGTTAAATCATATATCTATCATTCATATTTCTCATATGATTCATAATATACCCAATGTCCACCTTTATCATTACCCGGTCAAAGGTAACTTTGAGTAGAATCAAAGTATATTAATTCTCATATAGAAATATAATGATTTCAAGTCTAAGGATCATTACACCATTATCATTGTGAGAATTGCTTATGACACTTGATAACATTTACCATGAAGAATTCACACGGTGGGTCTATCCAGTGCCATGTTCTGCTAACATGCACTTATGTCTTTGACTTTAGTATCACCATACTTATGACCAATGAGATGTGGTCATCAGTCAACAAACATACTAGTCTTAATGCATTATTATTGTCCTCAAATAATAATACTCGACTAGGGATCTTTTAGGATTATAAACACTACTCATATAATCTCATTTCTAAGTCACATACTTAGAGATATAGAATTCATGCTTATATTCCAAGGACATTTATTATTCTAATATTTATATCGCAGTTAATAAAGACATAATAAATAATTGAAAGAAAATCCATAGAACATATTTATTAATAATCAAAATGTCTTCCCTAAGAACATTATAGTATTGTCTCTAGGGCACAAGCACTAACAATCTCCCACTTGCACTAGAGCCAATCACACATGTATCTAATACCCATGGAACTAGTGTGACCTTCGTGCTTCTGCTGCGACAAAGCCTTAGTCAGTGGGTCTGCAACGTTATCATTAGTATGCACTTTACATATATGTATATATCCCCTCCTTGTAATCTCTCGAAGTAGATGATATCGTCTAAGTATATGCTTTGCTCGGGAATGGGACCTTGGTTCCTTAGCCTGCGCAATAGCTCCATTGTTATCGCAATAAAGATCAACTGGATCTGCAATCGATGGAACTACTCCAAGTCCCTCAATAAATTTCCGAAGCCAAACAGCCTCTTTGGCCGCTTCACTGGCAGCAATATACTCAGCTTCCATTGTAGAATCAGCTACTGTCTCTTGCTTCAAACTCTTCCAGCTTACAGCACCTCCATTTAGACAAAACAAAAACCCAGATTGAGACACAGTATCGTATTTGTCTGTTTGGAAACTAGCATCAGTGTAACCTCTTACAACTAGCTTCTCATCTCCTCCATATACCAAGAATGAATCTTTAGTTCTCTTGAGGTACTTAAGAATATTCTTGACTGCCGTCCAGTGACCTTCACCTGGATTAGACTGGTATCTGCTCGTCATGCTCAAAGCATACGAAACATCAGGTCGAGTACATATCATTGCATACATTATTGAACCAATTGCAGAAGCATATGGTACCTTTTTCATACGGTCCTTATCATCTAATGATTTAGGACAGTTTTCTTTTGAGATCACTATCCCATGAGACACAGGGACAAATCCCCTCTTTGCCTCTTGCATCCCAAAAAGATGCAATACTTTGTCAATGTATGTACTCTGACTTAAGCCGATTAATCTTCTAGATCTATCTCTATAGATCTTGATCCATAATATATAGGTAGCATCGCCTAAGTCTTTCATTGAGAAACTTTTTCCCAACCAAGTCTTAACAGCCTGAAGAGAAGGTATGTCATTCCCTATTAGTAATATATCATCAACATATAATACTAGGAATGCCACTTTGCTCCCACTAAACTTCTTGTAAACACAAGGCTCATCTTCATTTTGAATAAAGCCAAACTCTTTAACTGTTATATCAAAACGAATGTTCCAATTCCTTGAGGCCTTCTTCAATCCATAAATAGATCATAGTAGCTTACAGACCATTCTAGCAAATCTTGGATCGACAAAACCTTCTGGTTGTATCATATACACATCCTCTTCTAAGCTCCCATTTAAGAAAGCGGTTTTGACACCCATTTGCCAGATTTCATAGTCATAGTAAGCTGCTATCGCAAGCAAAATCCTGATGGACTTGACCAAAGTCCATACTTTGTTTTCATACATGGAATCCATCTCAGATTTCATAGCTTCCAGCCATCTCTCAGAATCTGGACTATTCATAGCATCCTGATAGGTAAGAGGCTCATCTTCATCCATAAGCATTACATCGCCAGTTTGAGTTAAGAGAAATCTATAATATCTCTCAGGCTCGTGGCGAATCCTACCAGATCTACGAACAACCTGTGTTTCTTGAGCAGTAACATTTTCATGTACTTCTTGCTCATGTTCCAACTCTGGTTCAATGTCATTCTGTGGTTCTCGAACTTCATCGAGATCTATCATACCCCCACTGTTTTTCTTAGATAACAATTCTCTTTCAAGAAATACAGCAGTACGAGCAACAAACACTTTGCTCTCGGTACGATTATAGAAATAATACCATTTAATTTCTTTTGGGTATCCCACAAAATTACATTTGTCTGATTTCGGTCCTAGCTTGTCAGTGACTAAACGTTTCACAAACGCTTCGCATCCCCATACTTTCAAAAAGGACATGCTATGACGTTTCTCAGTCCATGTCTCATATGGTGTAGTTTGAACCGATTTAGTAGGAACTCGGTTAAGTGTGTATGCAGTCGTTTCCAGAGCATAACCCCAGAAACTAATTGGAAGATCCGCTAGACTCATCATCGATCGCACCATGTCCAACAAGGTATAATTTCTCCTTTCAGATACACCATTCCACTGTGGTGTTCCAGGAGGTGTGAGTTGTGATACAATACCACACTCCTTTAAGAAATTCTTAAATTCTAAGCTTAGGTACTCACCTCCATGATCAGATCGTAGAGTTTTAATACTTCCGCCTATTTGCTTTTCCACTTCTGCCTTGTACTCTTTGAATTTTTCAAATGATTCGGATTTGTTCTTCAAAAGATACACATATCAGTATCTACTAAAATCACCAGTAAAGGTTATGAAGTAGTAAAAGCCACCTCTTGCCATCGTACGCATTGGACCACATACATCACTATGTATGAGTTCTAATCGTTCAGTGGCCCTCTCACCAATTCCAGTAAAAGGAGCTTTAGTCATTTTTCCAATGAGACAAGGTTCACATTCTTCGTATGATTCAAAATCAAACTTATCCAAGTATCCATCCTTATGTAACTTGGAAATGTGTTTCTCATTTATATGGCCTAAACGACAATGCCAAAGGTATGTTTGATTTGAGACATTAGCCTTAATACATTTATTATTTACATTATAGACAGGAATATCAAGATCAAGAACATATAAACCATTAAATAAACGTGCAACCCCATAGGTAACATTATTCAAACCAAAGGAACAACTATTGTTCTGAATTGTAAAGGAAAAACCTTTCTTGTCCAAACAAGAAACAAAAATAATGTTTCTGCAAATCGCAGGCACGTAAAAAACAGTTTTCAAGTTCTAAAATAAGCCCAGTGGGTAATGATAAATTATAAGACGTCCCTACAGCCAAAGCAGCAAACTTTGCTCCATTGCCAACGCGTAGGTCGACTTCTCCTTTCGCCAAAGTCCTACTCCTTCGCAGTTCCTGCACATTTATACAAATGTGAGAACCACATCCAGTATCCAATACCCATGATGTAGAAGTAGACAAATTGACTTTTATAACATACATACCTGAATCAGAAATCTTCACAGACTTCATTCCCTTCAGGTTCAGATCTTCCAAATAAGCTTGACAACTATGCTTCCAATGACCCGGCTTCTTGCAAAAGTGACATATATCACCCTTTGCAGCACCTTTTGCAACACCTCCAGTAGGCTTCAAAGCCTTTTTGAAAGCAGGCTTCGGATTAGCAGATTTAGATCTAATCTTCTTCTTGCATTTCCATTTCCCCTTTCCTTTGGCATTCCCTTTATTCACCATCATTATGGGAGCAGGGTTAGCCTTTGACATATTGGTCTCAGCAGTCCTCAATAATGCCAATAGTTCGGTAGGTGTTTTGTCTATCTCACTCATAATATAGTTTATAACAAATTGAGTGTAGTTGATGTTCAAAGACTGCAAGATCAAATCTGCTTGGTGTTCCAGTAAAACCGGGAAACCCAAATTCTCAAGGGTTTCCATATACCCTATCATCTTTAGAACATGCGGTCCAACCGGGTCACGATCTCCCTGTTTGCATGCATACAACGCTTTGCTTACATCAAACCTCTCTTGACGAGCTTGACCCTCAAACATCCTTTTGAGGTGCTCAATCATGTCATAAGCGTCCATACGCTCATGTTGTTTCTGAAGCTCAGGACTCATAGTCGCTAGCATCAAACAACAGACATCCGTAGAATCATCAAGATGCTTCTGATAAGCATTTTGTTGAGCCTCGGTTGCTTCAGCAGCAAGAGGTCCAGGGTGAGGAATATCAAGGACATAAAGCTTTCGCTCCTGCCTGAGGACAATCCTCAAATTCCTTTGCCAATCAAGGAAGTTGGTTCCTGTCAGCTTTTCCTTCTCAAGGACTGATCGCACAGAGAAATTGTTTGAGTTTGCCATTTAGATATCTACAATGTTAAAATGCATAAAATAAGTTAGTTGCAGATTTATTAAATTATGTTCAAGTGATTATCCATATATATTCACAATATATATCTCTCACTATTTTTATCAAATCAATAGCCCTAACTATTAATTCGGAAGGCATTACTCTAAATCCTTCTAGTGAGCCAAGATCCATATTTCGTCATGCTTAAGGTCAGCTTTGGCTTTACTCCCAAAACATGATTTATTTAGGTAGACAACTCTTGTCAATTATATCATATATAACTCTTGGAAAGTCTGGTAAAACAACATTTGTCCACATTTATCCAATAAATCATACCAAACTCCATGCCTCTAAGTTCACAATCCTATTGTGGTAACTTAGTTAAGTCTAACCCAATGGTCTAACAGTTAAGTATCACATTTACTTCATCGCGCCTTACCACGATAGATTGGAGTGCTTCGCTTTGGCGAACCCACTCTTTCTCGATTTAGGTCTTGACGAGTGTTACCCATTGGAAGGCATCTAAGTGACTTAATATTTTAAATTTAGGGATTTTATTATTAAAACGACCATGATCCCATCATCAAGAGATTCCCAATTTTTCCTTGAACTAAGTACTTCAATTCAAAATTCATCAATGGTTTGATTTCCAGTCCAACGGAGGAGTCACAGTGGCCTCACTTAAAACCCGCCTTTCTTACAAGCGCTGCTTGTATTTTTGTCAAAATCGCCCCATATCAAAAAATCGAAAATTCATACTTATTTCCGTGTTTCATAAACACAGGAATCTCATGTTCGTTTTGTTCAATTTTAAAATCTTGAATCATTACAGATTTTATCTTGTTTAGCAGGCATGGCATGGGTGATGTATCTTAATACATACAATCATTATAGCTACGCATACATATTGTCATCAAATGCATCATATATGTAAAGTGCGTAAAGTAAACGTGCTTGGTTATGGCCCAATCCTATGCGATTTTTCCAAGCTAAGGAAAAATCAAGGTCAATCTATGGTGGTATCAAATACAACATAATAAATTACACATGTCTTCATGCTTCCTTGTAATGTCTCCTTTGATCGCCTCGTTGGCATGCCTCTATGTCTTCATATCATCAATTACATAATATGAAAAGCTAATCTAATAAACTTACAAGAGAAACTCGAGTTACATTCGAGATTTAATCATTACAAGAATGAACGACATGCAAGTCGTATTTAAAACCAAAACCATAATCAAAAACCACTAACCTATGGGTCTTAGGGCCATAACCATACACCATGCTCAATTAAAAGTTAAGAACATCTCATATTGCATCAACATATCACACCATATCATATTTTTCATGATCCAATCACAAAATCAAATAAAGTGTAAATCAGAAAATTAAAATCAGAATTATGAAAACAATAAATCGCTGTTTACAGACACTAAACGACGTCAAACGCCTTACAGATGAACGAGTGACATAGTCAATATTGTTCAGACGCCCGTTTCCCTTTCCAAAAAGGTATTTTCGGCGAAATTATGAGACAGTATGCAAATTTCACCAAATCTGCGCAGCCAAACAGAAATCGTATCGAATACGATTCTCATAACAAGAACAAAAATATATCATGTATATATCAGTATACATACAGATTATATGATCATCATATGATCATCTCAATCATCATTATTATACAATTTATGTATATACATCAATACAATATTCATGTTTTCATAAAAACAACGCATCAATCATGATAGTCGCAAACATGATTTTATCATCAAAACAGTAAACATATAAACGAATTAAAAACTTTTCGCAAGTATCTCTGATGCCATTGAAGGGTTTCGGGCATGAAAACGCAACGGAAAAACGCGTAAAACAGAAAAATTAACGAAACCCTTCGCAGGATCCATGGAAAAACGATATTTAATTCGTGAATAGAATCGTTTACCTTTTGAAGCTTTACGAACGGCTGACTAATGGAGGTCCTTTGATATGATCACCACGTATCCCGCCTTGCGATACACGTCTCTAATCAGTCCACACGAACGCCCGATCGTCCAACGATCACCGGAGTTGGTACTAGCCAAGAACTGCCCTCAGAACTCTCTCTCTCTCTCTAGCCTTTCTTTGATGTAGAGCAGCTAGGGTTTTTAAGAAAAACGTTTTTTCAATTTCTTAACCCTAAAATAATACATCTTAATGTATTTATATGGAGAGAATTCTGGGCCTATACCTAATCTGATTGGGCTTCCAAAACCCAATCTGATTATTAGTAGTATTATTTATTATATTCGAATTATTATATAATTAATCAAGTCCTACTTAATTAATCCAATAATTCAATAATAATAATAATTCAATTAAATTCGAAATTTAATTAATGCTCCGTTTAAAACGTTCTTTATGTAACCCTTTAGTTTATTATTACGTTGGCAATAATTTTAATATCTCATAATAAAATTATAAACAATGAGCGGCATCTAGTAATACATCATTGCTACCCAAGTAATAATAATAATTGGTGATCCAATAAAACCTTTAATGAATAATGTTCCATGTAATATAATCCATTTAACCTTATATTATAGATTAAACTCGAGGCATGGTTCATGTCATCCTCTTCAACATTTAATCCCGGTTTACTTGATCGATGAGTAGACTATTAAACAAATCACAATTTGAGCATGGTCATGCATTTCATAGTCTCACTCAATCAAGAGGCCAATAATATCACTACTAAAATAGGAGGGTTAAATCCTATATCTATCATTCATATTTCTCATATGATTCATAATATACCCAATGTCCACCTTTATCATTACCCGGTCAAAGGTAACTTTGAGTAGAATCAAAGTATATTAATTCTCATATAGAAATATAATGATTTCAAGTCTAAGGATCATTACACCATTATCATTGTGAGAATTGCTTATGACACTTGATAACATTTACCATGAAGAATTCACACGGTGGGTCTATCCAGTGCCATGTTCGTGCTAACATGCACTTATGTCTTTGACTTTAATATCACCATACTTATGACCAATGAGATGTGGTCATCAGTCAACAAACATACTAGTCTTAATGCAATATTATTGTCCTCAAATAATAATACTCGACTAGGGATCTTTTAGGATTATAAACACTACTCATATAATCTCATTTCTAAGTCACATACTTAGAGATATAGAATTCATGCTTATATTCCAAGGACATTTATTATTCTAATATTTATATCGCAGTTAATAAAGACATAATAAATAATTGAAAGAAAATCCATAGAACATATTTATTAATAATCAAAATGTCTTCCCTAAGAACATTATAGTATTGTCTCTAGGGCACAAGCACTAACAACGGACAATTACCTTTAAATTAAAATATATTACCGAACAATTATCTTTAAATTAAAACATATTATCTTTTATATTTGCTATCACTAAAATCTCTCTTTTCCAAAAATTCCATGTCCAACCCTTACTTATTTATTTTAAAAACTATTTTAATACTCTATTTAATAAATAATAAAATAAAATAAAAATAGTAACTAGTTGATTGTCTTTTATAATTAAAACATTTTTTTACAACAAAATCTACTTCATTTCCAAAAATATCACGGGCAATTATCTTTAAATTAAAACATATTATCTTTTATATTTGTTAACACTAAAATCTTTTTTTCCCCAAAAATATAAAGTGCAACCCTTACTTATTTATTTTAGAACAAATTTTAATACTTTTAATTATTTCAAAAAACTTACATATTTTAACATGTCAGTGTATTTTTTTTCACAAATAAAATTAATATAATTAAAAGACATCTAAAAATATCACGGACGGTTATTTTTTTTAATTAAAACATGGTAGTGTTTCTATTTGTCCTTATTAAAAAAACTTACAAATTTTTTTAATAAATACATTAATATAATTAAAACACTTCTAAAAATATCACGGGTAGTTTCTTTTTTTAATTAAAACATGTTAACTTTTCTATTTGTCCTTATTATTTTGGTTTTCGATTTTCGGTTTTCGGTCCTTTATTCTATTTAATAAATAATAAAATAATATAAAAATAGTAACTAGATGATTGCCTTTTATAATTAAAACATTTTTTCTAACAAAATCTATTCATTTTCCAAAAATATCACGGTTAGTTACCTTTAAATTAAAACATATTACCGGACAATTATCTTTAAATTAAAACATATTAACTTTTATATTTGTTAGCACTAAAATATCTCTTTTACAAAAATTTCAGGTGTAACCCTTACTTATTTTTTGTAAAACCTATTTTAATACTCTATTTTAATAAATAATAAAATAATATAAAAATAGTAACTATCTGATTGCCTTGTATAATTAAAACATTTTTTTCTAACAAAATCTACTTCATTTCCAAAAATATCACGGACAATTACCTTTAAATTAAAATATATTAACTTTTATATTTGTTATCACTAAAATATCTTTTTTCCAAAAATATCAAGTGTAACCCTTACTTATTTATTTTCGAATCTGTTTTAATACTTTTAATTATTTCAAAAAACTTACCTATTTGAAAATGTCAATGTATTTTAAAAAAAAAATACAATTAATATAATTAAAACACATATAAAAATATCACGACAGTTATTTTTTTTTTAATTAAAACATGTTAACTTTTCTATTTGTCCTTATTAAAAAAACTTACCAATTTTAACATGTCAACGTATTGTTTTAATAAATACAATTAATATAATTAAAACATTTCTAAAAATATCACAGACATTTACTTTTTTTTTTATTAAAACATGTTAGTTTTTCTATTTGTTCTTATTATTAAATTATTTTAATAAATAATAAAAAAAATAAAAAAATATTAATACTAGACCATTTATTTTCCTCAGCCCCGTCTGTATTCTTTATTTATTATTTCTATGTTTCAATTAATATTTAAGTTTTTAATTTTATAATTTATCATTTTAATTTATATTATTTTTTTAATATTTTCCGTTCTCATTAATTTTTTTAATTTATTATTTTTTAAGGCTATAATACATACCTAAGAGGGGTTCTCCATTTTGAACCCCTAAAATATATTAAAGTAATGGTTACCTAAAATATAGGGAATCAAAAAGCTATTTCACTCCTATGACATTCCTTATTTGCTTCCCTATATTTTAAAAACTAATATTTAATCAATATTTTGAATTTTGAAATATTCATTGAACTTAAATAAATTCAAATTATTAAATTTGAAATATAATCTTGTCCGAAATTATTTTTATTAAATCAAGCTCAAAATTAACAAAAGAAACAAAAAATACTTGTCTCCCAAAAATGTCTATATTTATTATATAAAACTGATCATAATTCTCATTTTAAATCACTTTCGAATTTATTAATCTCCACAATTCATTTATCCAAAAATTTCAAATAAATTTTTATTAAATACTAGAATATACCAACAATTTATGTGATTGCCTGCAACTATTTATATATTCTTAGTTTATCTAACATTAAATTTTAAATTATTAACTAATTAAAACAAAATTAAAAAGCAAAATGAAATGAAAATAAACAAAAACAAAAAAACACACGCCCCCACCATCATCTTCCTTTCCACTCTCTATGCCCATCTTCCCCCATCTTCAACCCAGAAGCAATACACATATATACACATTGAATTTATACATAGACAAAACACACAGATGCAGAAGAAGCAAAACTCAAAAAGAAATAATTGGGCGGCAGACATAGGCGGGTGATGACATGTCAATGTCAAGTATAAGGGAGCAGATTTGTTACAACAAATATGGGGATCCATTTTCTCTCACCTAAAAATTATAGAAAAGGGAGAGCAACGTTGGAGGAAACATTTGGAAGCAAAATCCCTAAACTTGTACAGCCAGATGAAATATAGGTAAGGGTTGACATAAGTTCGAGTTGCTGTAAGAAATAAACTGCACGGTTCCCAAAAATTCAGTTCCTCTCTTTTTTTTTGCTAAATAAATTCAGTTCCTTTACCTATGTTAAATAAAAAAAGCTTTTTCTTTTAGAGAAAATGTACAAAGGACCTAAAAATATCTAATTTTAATAAATTTAATATAATAATTTAGAATGATAGTTACGTAAAGAATAAATTATTAGGTCCCTAGCGATTTTCGTGAAATTGCTTAGAATTTAATAACATATTATTTATTATTTTTTTTTAAAAGTTTTTTTTTCATGCAAATTTGGCACAATGCAAAAATTACGAAAACAGAAAAATAAAATAAAATGGGAGATAGAAATATTAAAATTAGCCCGTGTAGCCGTGTTTAGAAAAACGTAATCAAGAAAGGAATCTCCAGTTTTCACGTCTGAATTGATCTCAATCTCGCGATACTCTCAACTTCCCTTTCATGCTCGTCTCAGCTTCCACTGCACTGTACTCTCTCTCTCTCTCTCTCTCTCTCTCTCTCTCTCTCTCTCTCGACGTTCTCTATGTAGCCAAACCCAAAATCTCTCAGTCACACACACAAAAAAACCTTGAAAACACACACTAAAAATGAAATTCAATTCAACATCTCTCCTCATCAAAATCGCCGCGCTCTCTCTCCTCACTCTCTCTCTCTTCTTCGCCGTTAAACACTTCTCCGCTTCCGACTCCTTTCAACTCCCGCTCCGCTCCTTCTCCTCCAACTCCACCGTCGTCTCCGCCGTTCCGGCACCGCTGCCGGAGCAGTTTTTTCCTCCGGCGCTGGTGAGAACCGGAATAGTGGACGAGAACGGCGCGATGACGGCGGACTTCGTCGTCGGGGAGTTCGATCCGGCGGTGCTGGGGAGTGTAGTTAATGTGACGTCGGGAAGTGTGAGAGATTATGAGAGTAAGGGGAGGAAGGAGAAGAATTCTAAAATTGGAAAGTTTAGGGTTTGTGATGAGAGTTTGAGAGAGTATGTGCCGTGTTTGGACAATGTTGAGGTTATTTCGAAGCTTAATTCGACGGAGAGAGGGGAGAATTACGAAAGGCATTGTCCGGAAAAAGAGAGAGGATTGGATTGTTTAGTTCCTAGGCCGAAGGGATACAAGACTCACATACCATGGCCTCAAAGCCGAGATGAGGTATATTATCGTTATTTTTCTAATTTCTCAATTTAACTACAATGTACTGTTGCTTCTTTTTTTTTTTGTGTGTTTTGTATAGAACAGTTTCCGTACCTGAAATGTAATATGAATTAGATTACTTGCAAAATGTATACCAAATCATATTACTTGCAAAATGTATACCAAATCATAGTTGAGTGTTGGGACTAGTGGAATTAAGTTTGTGCAGTAAGACTGTTCGTGTTTTTTATATGATTGTTTTCGTTCCTGAAATGTATTATTAAGTAGATTGATTGCATAAAATGAAAGAGATTGTAGTTGGTTGTTGATAAATAGATTATTAATTTTTAAGTAAGCTACTTTAGTTCCTTTGTACTGTTTTTTTTAGTAGATTCTAGATGTGTTTAGGAAGATTAAAGGAGGACAATTTTATTTAGAACATTGAACTGTTCCCCTTTTGTCAGATGTGTCCTTGCAAATGTGAGGTGACTCTGATTACTAATCATGTTAGAGGATTTCTTTGGTTGATACACATAGATGCCACCATTTTACATACTCCCTCCGTCCCATCCATTTGTTAACATTTGAAATGGAGGAATCAGCACGCATTTTAAGGCTCCTATAAAATTATAGTTTCATTATTTATTTTTAAATTTTTTCTTTTTTGAATAAAAATCCAAACATTTAATTTTTATTCAGAAGAAAAAAAAAATTAAAACAATTAATGGAACTATACTTTAAAGGAGCCTTAAAATGAGTGCCGAGCCTTCTCTTCCAAATGTTAACTTCCTGCTGGGACGGAGGGAGTATTTAGTTGTAATAACTTTCTTTTTTCCATTACTTTGTCCTTTTTGATACCTGATCCAGATTCGGATTACAAAATATTCTTTTGCTGCTTGGATTATAAAGTTGTTGTCAGGAACTAGTGAGTTCATGACTGTTTTTATGCATATTTTTGGTATTTTCTGTTTAGGAATGACAATTAATAGTAAAGGATAGGGAATTAACACAGAAATAGAAGAGAATGAGATGAGAATCAGATCAGAAATGAGATGAGAGATAAGAACCCTAGAGAGACAAAGAGGTGAGAAGTTAGTAATAGAAATAGAAAGAGAATTGGAGGCAAACTGCCAATTTCATATATTCAAAGTTAACAGAAATGAACACATACATCACGTATTTATAGTCCCAACACATAATGTAATAAAGGACTGAAATACCCTTAATGAACTACACATAACTCAACACCACACCAATACTATAGACACTACTGTATTACTAATAACACTACTAATAGTTGAGCATTCCTGACAACCCCTCCTTCTTGAGATAAACCATGTCCTCGTGGAAGCAAGAATTCTGGAAAAGAGCTCCTGAGCAAATCATCTTCCCAAGTAGCTTCATCCACACTACAACCCTTCCACTGTATCAGTTGCTTTCCACTGTATCAGTTGCTGGTAAACCACTCTGTGATGATCCCTGATGTTAACGGAGGAATTTGGTATTAACAAAGTTTGAGGTTCATCGTCGGAATCAAGATCTATGACAGTGGTTGTTTGCCGAAAAGTCGTCGGAGTGTGGTGGTTGTGCTGAATTGGGGGCTGAGATTGTAAGGGTTTTCTTGGTGGTGGCTCGCTGAGCTCTTTGCTTCCAACCCCTTACAATGTGCCTACGTACCTCGTATTTATAGGGGATCAAGCCCAACGTAGTTCTTGGAGAGAAAGTTACCTCCATGGGCTTGGTCTCTGATTTCCAAAGCCCATAAGAAGTCTTTCACCGCCTTCCATAATTAGACTCTGACTCGCTTTAGGAATGTCAGACGATGAGGCCTAGTCACAAAGGCCCAAGGCTCGTCCATGACGTCCATTGAATACAGGAGGACGCGCCCATTGAGTACAGGAACAGAGCTCCCAAAGCACACACCAAGGTTCACCCCACATCCCCAATGAGGACGCGCCCATTGAATACAGGAGGAGGCCTTCAATCATCAGGCAAACCCCTGGAGGCCTTCAACAACGGACACCCCCCTCCTAGGGCACATCCTAAGAGGGAATTCTTCAATATTTTGCCAATACCAAGCCAAGGGAACCATCCTTCATCACCAAGTTGCCACTTCAAACAGAGATGGTGCGCCCTCAAGGGGTGGACGGCCTAAAGGAGCGCGCCCTTACCCCTATGAGGGCAAGCCCTAAGTCTTTCATATGGTAATCCCATGTCAATCTAGCTGTTATTCTCTGTTAAGTCATCCATTCATGTCAAGTTGTCAATCCATACCAAGAGGACGCGTCCTCAAGGGTTGGACGACCGGAGGGCGCGCCTTCACCCCTATGAGGACAAGCCCTGAGCCTCCGTTGTACTAGTTCAATCCCTAATTGCACCTTGGATATCCCCAATTGATTATTACTTGACCTGAATCTTCCCTAAAAACCCAATACCGAATTTTGGCTATAACAACTACCCCCAATTCCATGTGAAATCAGAGATGAAGCATGGAATTTTCAATCTCCAAAGTTCCAAAATCTCTTTGTAACCTTTTCTCCTTCAAGAAGTGTCCTCGAGCTTCTTCCTTCTTCGATGTTGTAAAGAGGGCGCGTTCTTCGATTCTTTAGTTATATCTTCGAGAATTCTATTGTTTAGAAAGGGTTAACACCGTCACACGACATCTCTAAGCTTATATGAGCCAACTCGGTGTAAGAAACAAGAGATATTGTGCACAGATGTAAGCCTCTCCCAGGGCTCGTCCTTAAGTAAAATATGCATTTACTGAGGGCATGTCGTCTTCTAGCATTAAGGGGTACGAACCCTTTCTGTTTTAAGATTCAAAAATGTAACTTGTGTAGACATAGATACACCCTTGTATATATATGATTGTACGAGGGTCTAATCAATTGTATCTTCAAACATCTTTTCACGAAGAAGAATCCCCGTAAGAATACTCTGTTGTTCATAAAAAGAGCTGGAAGATGCATCAGTACTACCCCCAGCGTCGCGAGGGTGTGCCCTCTTGCGTGGGGTGACGTAAGTGGTCGAGGGCATGACAAAGCCTCCTCTAGTCTTCTAGTCCATTTTATATTAGCATTCTCCCGTGGAGGGGCTCACTCATGATCTTGGGGCCACATCTTGCCGATCAGGGGGCGCATCCTAAGATCCATGGGGCCTCTTCTCCAAATATTCTTCTTGCTGAAAACTTGAGGGCTTGTACAATCATGTTTTAATTTCCTTATAGATGTTATGATCTCCTGAATTTCCTTATCCCCTTCATAACTTTCCTCTAACTGACTCATCCATTTAGGTACCACCTCAGATAGCTGGGCACAGCCTCCCTCCAATTCAATGGATGAGCTGGGAGATACATGAACTTCCTTTCCCTCCCACTGGAATTGCATGGAACTGTTATGATAGTTACATTTAAAATCTCCCAGTTGAGACAACCACTCTACACCCAAAATCAAGTGCCAATTATTTAAGGCAGCTACATAAGCTGGAACAATAACCTCAGTATCCTTCCACTTCAACTTAATTTGTGGACAAACAGTTGTACTAGTGAAGGTTGTTCCATTAGGAAGTGTCATTTCTACAGGATCATGAGAATGAACTTGTAGTGCCAACTCCTTGCAAAGTTCTGAAGAAACCAGATTAAGAGAACTTCCTCCATCAATGAGTATCTGATAATGTTTACCTATTCCAGTTCCAACAAACTGCAGGGGTCCTCCATTTTTTACTTCATGTATTATCATAGCTGCCAGCACTAGCTTTTGCTCTTGCCAATCACATTTATCTTCATTAGAATCTTCATCAAAGACAGGTGCCTCTTCATACTCCTCAATTTCCTTCACTTCTGCAATCATCAAGAAGTTCTGGGGTTTTTTACACGCATGACCCTTGACAAACTTCTCATCACAATAGAAACAAAGACTTTTTTGTCTTCTCTCTTCCCTTTGACTGTAGGTTAGAGGCCTTGGCTTAGCATTCACAGTTTCAGCACTCTTAGTAGGAACAATTAATGCAGATTTAGTGTTAACATTTGCACTCACTGTCTCAGTACTAGTCTTATGAGGAATCTGAGCACTGTAATTAGCTTTGTATACTCCCACTCTCCTTGGTGGCTGCCCTTGTGAATGCTCATAGTACCTAGCAAGCTTCAGAGCCTATTCCAATGTAGATGGCTCTAAGAGTCTGATCATGCTTCTGATCTCAGGTTGAAGGCCACCAATAAAGTTTTCTAAGAAGTATTCCTGAGTCAAACTAGGAAATTTACTCAATAGTTGACCTTTACATTTTTCAAACTCATCAAAATACACCTCCACAGTTGATCCCTGTTATAGCTTCTTGAATTTGTCAAACACCAACTCAGTGTCTAATTCCCCAAATCTGACCAGAAAAGCTTGTGAGAATTGCTGCCAAGAGACCCTATCCTTTCCCACCATGAAAGATTTGTACCAATACCTTGGAGTGCCATTCATATGCATTGCTGCAATAGCTGATCTTCTGCAATCCTTTACTTCAAAAATAGAGAAATACTCTTCACAATCTCTTAACCATTCTTCTGCATCTCCTCCCTCCTTTAATGAAGGAAAAAAAAGTTTCAGATGTTTTAAGCTGCTTGTGTCTGTGACTCTGTCACCAGTACCCCCATTGTCAAACTTATTCTTTCTTACACGAGGCACTGCTTGCTTCTGTATTACCTTGGCAGCATGAATTGGATTCCTAAACATTCCATTAGCTTGTAAGCTCCCCACTTCTTCCTCATTCAACTCTTCTTCACTGTCATCAATAGTTATTTCCTCCTCTTGTTCCTGAGGTCTAACTAGTTTACTCATTCCTTTCAGAATCTGTCCAATTTGTTCTCGTAACATACTAAATTTCTCATCTGAACTTCCATGTAGCTTTGAAACTTCTGTTGCATCATCCTGTCTGATCCTTGATCAGAAGTTTCAGTTTGCTTACCATTAATTTTTGCAATTGAAGTCATGACTAACTCAATTCCAAAGGCACTGAACAATTCTACTTATACTGATCACACAGACAATTCCATAAACACCTACAAGGCTAATTCACCAAACACCTTCCAATACCAGTACTTCTATACTATCACCAATATACAGCTTATCACACTCACTACACAGAATCAATCTATCAATCAACACCAATTCACTGAATTAAACTTCACAAAACCAGATCTCTTCGCAGAATCAATCAAATCTCTACTGAATCACTACTATTTTTGTGATTTTATGTTATAACCAACACTCAACAGCTAACACTATTGAAAACGAACTAAAACTAACAAATATCAATAGAAATTCACAGATTCAACACCTTCTATCACAGATCTATGAAGAACAGTTCTAGAACAGAGTACCTGAACTGTTTTGAGTAAAGCTTGAAACTTACAACTGCGATTACTGAGATTCCTGCACCGCACAACACAATTGAAGCAATGATTTGGATCAAAATTGAGCTCTGATACCAATTTGTCACGAACTAGTGAGTTCATGACTGTTTTTAAGCATATTTTTGGTATTTTCTGTTTAGGAATGACAATTAACAGTAAAGGATAGTGAATTAACACAGAAATAGAAGAGAATGAGATGAGAAATCATATCAGAAATGAGATGAGAGATAAGAACCCTAGAGAGAGAAAGAGGTGAGAAGTTAGTTATAGAGAGAGAAAGAGAATTGGAGCCAAACTGCCAATTTCATATCTTCAAAGTTAACAGAAATGAACACATACATCCAGTGTTATTAAAAGCGCGCATATACAAAAACAACAGATATGTACAAAAACATATATACACAAACATCACCGGAGGGACTGAGCGAGCAATTGTACGACTACGAGAACGGGTGCCAGATTTCTGATCTTGAATATACTGATTCGTGTATACATATATTATGTACACATGGAAACTGATGATACCCATACATATATATGTGTGTGTATATATATGATTCTTGAATATATATATATGTATAATTCTTGTACACACATATATATGAAAATGAGGATGAACCTGACTTTGTTGAGGATTCGAATCATAATGGCGAAGAAGATGATTTTGTAGATGGAGTATAGTAAACTACCTATGCATTTCTTTGTTACTTTGACTAAGTTATTATATACTTTGAGTCTATGTGATGAATTTGGTTATTTTATCATATAGGACATTTTGGTTTTGCAATTATATGTCTTATTATCTATAAATTTGTAATGGTTTGCATTATATATCACGAATATATGAATATTTACTTGTCTTCGATGAATCCGCACATCTCGCTTTGCACGTTGCGCTTATGCCCCGGGAGGCCTTTGCGCATCAGTGCGCATATCGCGTTTAATAACACTGCATACATCAGGTATTTATAGTCCACACTCCACACATACTGTAACAAAGGACTGAAATACCCTTAATGAACTACACATAACACAACACCACACCAATACTATAGACACTACTGTATTACTAATATTCAGCATTCCTGACAGTTGTCAATATGTATCTGCTTAGCTAATATGGCGACTGGTCTTCAAGAATATGAAAATGATTCTAGAGCTTTTGTGACATTACTTAACTGTTCAGCATCGTTATTATGGCATCTCCGTGATTTGCTCTCCATGTTTTCCTTGTCCCACATCTGTTTCACCCTGACCAGATTCAGTACATTCTCCAGGAGTGACTTCTCCCAGTGAGGACTTCTTTTGTTCTGTTCTTCCCTCCTTTTTCCTCTTTCTCCCACCATTCATTCTATTTTCTATATATTTATTCTTCTACTTCCCCTACCTTTTCTTTTCTTTAATTCTATCTGTGCGAAATGAAATTTATAATTACATAGTTTGTAATTTATACTTAATAACAAAAAATAAGACATAGAGCCTTTACTCTCCTTTTTTCAGCAATTTGTAGCCCTTATTTCAACTTACAGTTATACATAAGTAGTTTTTGACAGTTATCTAAATGTATATAGAGAGAGTTGAGTAAGGCTCTTTAGAGAACTACTTTAGATAGAGAACCGGAGAACACTCTTTTTGTTCCGCAAATATGGTCATCTTGTTTGGCAAAAGCGGAGCTATTCTTTAAGAACACTGTTCACAGAAAATAAATAACTCTGACTAAAATTTAGTAACAAATTCTGATGAACACAACATAAGTATGGTGCAGAACATATTGATTTTCCTGTTCTCCAATCAGTAAAAGTTCTCAGTTCTTATTGAACTTTTGCCTAGTATATCTACTATACTAATATAATTATACAGTTAGACCATTAGGAATGAAGATTTTTTGGGATATTGGAAGTTCTTGTGAATAAATTATAGTATATATAACAAACACCATATTCCGTACCGGCACCCTATTTTTGAACACGGACAGTAGCACCATGGCTTTGTAACACCAATGCTGTTAAATAAATGCAAAATAGAATCAGATGGCCTAAATGATTGATGGTAATGCAGGTCTGGTTTGATAATGTGCCTCATACACGCTTGGTTGAAGATAAAGGAGGACAAAATTGGATATCAAGAAAAGAGGATAAATTTGTTTTTCCAGGAGGTGGAACACAATTTATTCATGGAGCAAATAAATACCTGGATCAGATATCCGAGGTTGGCTAAATTTAATAACAACTGGATTATATCTTACTTCCCTTTGATATTTTTTCATTTCCAACTTGGAGTGCAGATGATTCCTGACATTGCATTTGGTCAACATGTTAGAGTTGCTTTGGATATTGGTTGTGGAGTAGCAAGTTTTGGCGCCTTTTTGCTAGATCACAATGTGTCCACTTTGTCAATAGCGCCAAAAGATGTTCATGAGAACCAGATTCAGTTTGCTCTGGAGCGTGGTGTCCCTGCCATGATAGCAGTGTTCGGAACACATCGTTTGCTGTATCCTAGCCAGGCGTTTGACTTGGTGCATTGTTCAAGATGCAGAATAAACTGGACTCGTGATGGTAGGTAGGCCTCCTATCTGTCATTAGGTCATTTCGTTTTGCATGTTCGCTTAGTAAATAATGTGAACTGACTTGAAAAGTTCAAATTTTCATGTAGTGTTGGGATGAATTAGGGGTTGTAACTCTGGTGATTTTGTCTATTTATCATCTTAGGAATTATATTTTCTAAATTTCTCTAACAAGGACACACAATGCTTAACAATTGTTGACCAAACATGTAATCCAAGCTTTCATTTGAAGGTCCGGAAACAGAGTAAGGTTTGGTGCATTTTATGACGTGATTTTGAATAGAAATATCTGAAAAGGATTCTTTTGGAATGTGTTTCTTTTGTTTGTGGGCTGAGACCATTTACTAAGACCTCGACCGAAGGAGCCCATGTAGAGTAGTTGTTAACTAGGCAAGTGATTAGTTATTAAATATTTCATCACAAGGTTTCCAATGAAGTTCAATTAGTTTATCATTGTTCACCTTTCCCTTAAGGTTGCCAAATTTGTATTATGTTTTAGCTTAATTGGTGAGACATGTAACATGTTAATCAAAAAATTGTATATCGATATTTAATTTTATGGTCAATATGATACCACTGGAGGAGGATTCTTCAAGTTCGCTGTTTTTATGGTTCTGAGGTATTTCGATTCGTATCTAAGTAATATTTATTTACCTCGTATTTGGCAAGATTGTTTATCTAACAAGAAGAATGTGGATTTTGGTGATGACAGTTAAATTGGGGTTTGGATTACTGTTAAAAAAAAGGGGAATTTATAATATATTTATAAAAAAAATAAAAAAATTCCTTGCCAGTGTTTTTCAGAGTTACCATTGTATTGATCCTAAAATGACATGATGTTTAGGATTGTAATAATGTAAAGTGGAATGTCTCTTGTTCATGTCTTAACTCTTGAATCTTATTATTGATACTTAAAAATGTGAAACTGATATATGCAACTGGAGTCACATGATTCAGTGTTTTCCTTTTCCGTATAGTGTCTGACTTTCTCTATTACGGATGTTGTGTTTTTATGCTTCTGTTCTGTTACTAGATGACCTTAATTGTGCATAACATTTATGTACTATCTTGCGCTGCTGTTTTCGTGAAGATGGAATTTTGCTTTTGGAGGTGGACAGGATGCTAAGAGCAGGGGGATACTTTGTGTGGGCTGCACAGCCTGTTTACAAACATGAAGAAAATTTACAAGAACAATGGAGAGGTACTTCATATGTGCAGTCTTATGCTCCATGATTTTATTTCTCAGATCTAGGTTTTAAATTTTCGCCTTCTTGGTGTCTGGGGAGTTGCTAGTAATTTTATACTTGGATTGGATCAAATTTAAGTGTTAATGTCACTTTTCATATGCAATATTCTGGTTCCATTTTCTAAATGAGTTTGTACTGTAGTTAGCAAAGAAGAAGAAAGGGAAAAAACTTGCTAAGATAAATAAATATCTCAAACAGTCCACTTTTAATCTTTTGTACCTATTTTCTATGTGAAAACTACCTTGTGCACAGAAATGGAGGACCTCACTAGTCGGATTTGTTGGAGACTTGTGAAGAAGGAAGGATATATTGCTATATGGCAGAAGCCTCTAAACAACAGCTGCTATCAAAATCGTGATCATGGTGCACAACCTCCACTGTGTGATACTCATGATGATCCAGATAATGTTTGGTATTTTCCAGCTCTACCACATTCAGTTTAAATCTTTATGTGAAACTCTATCCACATTATTGACTTGATTAATCAGAACCCTTTTAGCTTTTGTAGGTTCATGCATATTTATTTAGTTCTTTTAGTTATCTAGTCCTGTTTTGACCAACACACTAGGATTGGGTCATTAATAGGAACTCACTATATGTTCTGCCAGAACCTAAAATACTTTTATGCATACCTCTTCTGGTTGATCCGCCCTATACTCTATTCTCGTCAGATGATACACACTAGCTACAGTTCACCTGGTGCTACCTCATTAGCACATTGGGAGCGTAGATAATTGTAACCATATATATATAAAATGACAGCAATGGAATGCCAATCCTCTATGATAGCCAAAAATATTATTAATAGTTTCCTTTTTTGTAATCATATTTTAAAAATAAAAGGGAGGGGGTGAGTCAAGGCAAGAAATTTTATTGAAACTGAGATGTGAACCTGTGACTTTTAGGGATTATTCACATTCTTCGATCTGATTTATATTTTTCGGTAAAGGTCAATAACCAGCATTCAAATACGCAGGCCCTCGCCCTCTTATTACCCATCATGCAGTTCTATTAAATCCTGACTTGTAGAGTGACCAATGAGGTGAGGCCAGTCCTTGGTAGAGTTGTGTTCTATGGCCATATATGCAATATCGATAAATTAGAAAATGTAGAATAAATCTTGAAACCTTTATCTTGGTTAGATACACTGTTACTCATTAACTTGGTAAGTACTAGGTAGTGTGAAACCATTCAAAAAACAAATCCGTAAATTCAATGACTAGATACAAACTTAGTTTTTTTAAGAGGACTTGTGGGCTTTGGTAGCTAGATGGATGTCTATATATCTAGATCTGTTTTTCTTTGCTATTATGGTCCTCGTATAAGGATTGATAGGCCGCTATGGGCCGATGGCTCTTTTTACCTCAGCTTCCAAATTTCCAGTATCTGTTTCTGAGAATCTCATTCCCCTCCTACTTGCACTTCTCTGATATGGGGAAGTGTTGGTCATTACTCATTAGGCTCACTGATGAGGAACGAGAATGAAAATAAAAGGAGTCTTTTATTTTCACTAGTTAATAGTTTATTTATATATGTACTCGAGAAATTAGTTTATTTACGTATATGTTTCATGTGGGGCTAGTAGATTATATAATAAGCCCAATTGTTATGGGGCCGTAGTCCATTAGGTTATCGAATTAGGTTTTATACTCCTATATAAGTCATGTAATCCCCCACATATTACTTACGCCTTGATTATACACTTTTCTTGGGAATAATATTATTGATTATTCTTGGGATTCGTATAATTCATTGCTTGATTATCCTGCATCACTCACGGCTGCTACTGTGACTAGAAAAACTGTAATGTGATACTTATCAAGTGCTATTGTAGTGTTATTATGTGATCAATAAATGTGCAAACTTGGTTTATAGAAGATATACACTTTCATTTTTAAGTAACATATTTTAGCTTGGTCATCATGTGGACGCCGTTTTAATATAGACAGTGATGTAGCCATTGGCTTTTGTGTTTTTTCTTTCCAAATCTTTGGGTCATGTTCTAATACCTTTTCAGAAGATTTTATAGTTAAAATGTAAAACTGTTTTAAAACAATGCACCATTTTTATAAGTTGAAAAATGGAAATTAGGTTCACAAAACTGACTTTGTAGATAGTTATGATTGCCTGCCTTTAATATAGAAGGGAGATGCTCTCACTTGCACTGAAAGACATTATCCTTTGTTTGCTGATCGGGGTGCTTTTAGTCTTGTCTTCTTAGATGCTTACTGTAATGTCAGTTAAGCCATGTTCAACCATGATAATTTTAAGAAATTAAAAACCGACATGTACTCTAATTATCACAAATCCTACATTATCGCCAATACTACTTCTAGAGTTTCTATAAAATCACAAGGTCCACTCCCATACTAAACTAAATGAGGTAAACTGGGAATTATCCTCTTTTTCTAATCTTCTAATTTAAGTTCTGGTAAAAAATTTAAGTTACCCAGACTCGGGTACGGTTGTCCAACACGGGTGCGGATCCAAGTGTCAGACTCTTAGTTTCTAAAAACTTAAGATTCGTGGATATGGATCCGAAATTGGACACGGGTGCGGAGATTCGACATATAACCTTCACATAAGTGAAATTATACCTACTTTTTCTATATTTTACATTTGTAAATAAGTGTCTTCTACCAATAAAAAAACATAAACATAATTGTTTATGTCAAATTTATAGCATAAATCAAAAGGATAACATGGAAATAGTGATCTATGGACATTGCTCTCTAAAAAAAGTTGTTGTGAGGCCTTGCAAGTCATTTTGAACTAGATTGCTTAGAGTTGAAGTGTCCGATTTTCATATGAAGGATCCGACTCAGATCCCATACCCACACCCATGTCATGTCCGGTGGACGCGGGTATGAGGGCAAAACTTAAGAGTCCGAGTAGCTCTATCCATGTCCATATGTACTTTTCAACAGAACTTGAAAAGGAGAACTATTTCACATGTAAGGATGTAGCCTTAAGAACTGGAAAGGAAGGAGCTATATTCCTTTTTTATTTCTCATGTATTTGTAGATTTGTCATTTTTCGTTTTGAATTATCTACTGTGTAGGCATTGATTTTCGTTTATGCATTCTTTGTTTGAACATCTAAGTGGGCATGATGATTTAGTTTACATCAGCAAGTGGTAAACCATCCTTTTATATCCATTGCTACAACCTAAAGGACTTGGTATGATTAAGTTCTATTTTCTTGCAGGTATGTAGGTCTCAAAGCATGCATCACTCAATTACCAGATAATGGGTATGGAGCTAATGTTACAACATGGCCTAAACGTCTACATTCTCCACCAGACAGGCTCTTTAGTATAAAAATGGACGCCTACATGTCCAGAAAGGACATTTACAAAGCGGAGTCAAAGTATTGGAATGAAATTGTTAGTGGCTATGTTTCTGCTTTCCGTCTAAAAACACTGAATGCAAGGAATGTATTGGACATGAGGGCTGGATATGGGGGGTACAATATTTATGTGCTCTTTTGCATCTTCGTTTTCCAAATTATTTACAAGTCTTTTTAGCAAAAAAACTCTTTTTATATGGCAGCAATCTGATGGTTATGGTTATTTTATGGCAGATATGCAGCAGCATTACATGATTTAGGTGTTGATTGCTGGGTCATGAATGTTGTTCCTGTTAGTGGAACCAATACTCTGCCAATAATATATGACCGCGGGCTTGTGGGAATAATGCATGACTGGTACAGATTATGCCCTTTTCTCTTGACAGTTTCTTTGGTTTCCTTATTGTATGATTCCTTTTTTGATTTCAAGGTCCAGTATTTATTTCTGTAAACTGTAAATAATCAGTCAGGGTACTTTATTTAAAAATCAATTTACATACAAGTTTTAACGATATACAAGCAGTCAAGATTTGATCCATTAACGTGAAAACACATATGTTGACCTTGTAACTTAACTTGTGCCTTCTTAACTGTGAATAAGGTTGTGAGCATACTTTGTAAAATTATAATTCTGAAACTGAACTCTGTGGCCAAGTTTGTATATAGGAATTATAATCGATTGACTATTACCTACCTTTATAATTGAATATTTACTGAAGGACTGTAATCCCATAGAACTAGATTTCAATCATTGTTTTGGTTCATTTCTGAGGGATTAATACGTTCTCTTACTAATTATGGAACAAGAATAACTTTTAACAAATCTACCTAAATTAAGATATCTCAGTTACTTTCTATATAATACCAGTTAGGTTGTCTCATGTTATCTCCTTTATACTTCTTGAATGCGTTTGTAAACAGCATGGTTGGTTTCGATTACTATCAACCTACACTGATTCTTGAAATGGTGGTGATCCAGGTGTGAGGCATTTGACACTTACCCAAGAACTTATGATCTAATAAATGCAGCAGGTGTCTTCTCCGCGGAGGAAAAAAGGTACGACTTCTGGACTCTTCTACATTGTACATGCATACTTGTTGAGGAAGTTAGGTTTTTACATTTGCAATGATGTTCAAACAGATGTAATATCTCAAGTATAATGCTCGAAGTGGATAGAATTCTGAGACCAGGTGGACATGTGTATATACGTGACACTGTGACAGTCATGGATGAACTGCAAGAAATTGCAAATGCTATGGGATGGGTGACGATTCTATACGACACCGGTGAAGGTCCTCATGCAAGCTGGAAGCTTTTAAACTGTGAGAAACGATAATGACATACATGGATCAGTTACCCTGTCATTAAATATCCAATTCTTTTGTTCCTTCCTTGTCCCAATATCTTTATACCCTGGAAATCTTCATCTCCTCAACCTCTAAATTAATGGATAGCCAGGAGGATGAAAAAATGTAATTTATGTGTACAATATCCGATCCAATCATGGATGTGTAAATTTACACTAGTAAAATGAATTAAATTAAGATTACAGGTTCTACCATATATAACTAAAGTAGCTAATTTAAGTTGCTGGTGATTATGTCTTCAAGTCTTGTATATATAGACTCAGGTCCTCTTATACTTAACGTAGCTAATTTTGAAGAGACTCATTTATCTATCTACTTAAATAACAGATGAATATTTGTATTTTCCATCAGGGATCAGGTAACGGAGTCGGATACTCTGTATTAGGCTATCAGCCATCAGGGATCAGGCAAAGGAGAAATTATTTTTATAATGAAATTAGTGTAAATATTATTTCTGATTTCTAGGAAAATCTAATCCGACCAACATCTTGTCAGGAAGAGAGAGAGGTGTTAAGACAAAACCTCAAAATAAGAACACAAATAGGTACTAATTAAAGGTGTTTATATATTGAAATAATTTTTCAGTTAAACAATAATTTTGAATTTATCTTCTTTTGTATAAGGTTTTTTTTAATATTTTTTGATTTAATAAGATTGCATAAAATTTGGATAAATTTCTACGAGATAAATATTAAATGATTATTTTTAATTGAGAAATATTAATTAAGTTTTGAATGATGTGAAATGAACTTTATCAAATTTAATAACTGAATATAATATAAACTATTATTATAGCATTGTTGTCCGTATATAATATGAACGTATGTAAAGTGACGTGTTTTTAATAAAATAATAATATATTTGTAAAATTTAAATTTGATTACGTTTTTTAATTTTACTTAAATTTTTTATATGAGCGATTTTGTATAATAATTAAATCATTTTTAAAAAATTATTGAACACATTTCATCTCGAAAAATATAAGTGAAATAAAAAATTTATATAGATAGTTCAATATATATATATATATATTTAAATATTCTCTCTGTCCATTGTTTTACATATGAGTTGTACACAGAGGTTGAGAAAGTGGGTAAAATAGTGAAGTAGTGGGACAAATAAATAATGTATAGAGTATGTATAGTGCAGGAAAATTAGTGGAATGTAAAAAATTGATATCTAAAAAAAAAGTGTAAAGAAATGAAATGAATGAAAGAGAGGAAGTATAAAATTACGAAAAAAAGCTGAGCTGTATAAATATTACAAACTAAAATTTTAATTAATGAAAAATTGAAATGAATAAACATGTTATATAAAAAAATAAAATAATATTCCCTCCGTCCCACCCATTTCTTTACACTTTCCTTTTTGTGATGTATCATCCAATTCTTTACATTCCAAAACTTTTCTAAAATAGTAAAGTTTTATAATATAAAAATCAACTACTTCTACTACTTTACTCCACTTTACTTACTTTATACTTTAAATATTGGCGGGTCCCACCACTTTAATCGTTTTCTTTACTCTTCTCCATTACTTTACCTATTTTCATTAAACTCCGTGCCAACCCAATTGATAACAATTGGGCGGGACGGAGGGAGTATAATTTACTCAAAAGTTAAAATAAAAAAACTTGTATGATGAGAGAATGTGCTCTATGTAATGATTATTTTTAAAGTACTCAAACATCAATGTAGCACTTTGTTATAATAGGAAATTTATACGAGGAGACGATCAGCTGTTAGAATTCAATTTCTCAAAACACATAATCGTTTGTTAGCTAAATAATAAAAGTATTGTTATAATAAAATATATAAATGATTTGTAGCCAAACACAACCTACAAACTACCGAGGCGGTGAAGACTTTTTCTATAAATAGGAATGGTCACCTCATTTGTAGAGCCACAACTGAAGAAGCAATAATACTCACTCCTCGTCTTCTTTCTAATAGTCTTCTCCGGTTCATTTAAATTAGAGTTTGTTAGTATAAATTTATAACATGTTATCAGCACGAGTCTTTGAAGTTTAATCGACAAAGGAGAATAGTAGGAAGGATATTTGCATGGCTGATTGTGCAACCACCCACACAATTTTACAAAGTCGAGAATATTTTTCATAGTTAAGTAAAACCAACACTCAAATATGGACGATTTCGGGTACATCTAATATGATTGAAGGTTTTGGGAAGGCTAGTTTTATTATACCAAATGGGACACAAATTTATATACCAAATGCTCTAAACTCTAGCAAGTCAACTAGGAACCTCTTAAGTTTTAAAGATATTCGTCTTAACGGTTTCCCCGTTGAAACTACTAGTGAGAATGGAAAAGAATATCTCCTGATCACTTCAATTGTCTCAGGCTATAAGAAAACCTTAGAAAAACTTCACTCTATCTCATCTGGATTATACGCCATACAAATTAGGATCATTGAGTCTCGTAGTATCAGTATTCCCAAAATCATAGATCCAAAATAACTTACACTATGGCATGAAAGACTTGGTCATCCGGGAGTTTCTATGATGCGTCATATTATAGAAACTTCTACCGGACATCCTCTTAAAAATCAAAAGATGAACTGCCTTGTTCAACATGTTCTTTAAGAAAGCTAATTGTTCGACCATCTCCTATTAAACTTCAAGCCGAATCCCCTAAATTCTTATTAGAACGGATTCAAGGTGACATTTGTGGTCCCATTTATCCAGCTTTAGGTCCATTTAGGTATTTCATGGTTCTAATCAATGCATCAGCTAGGTGGTCTCATGTTTGTTTACTTTCGACTCGAAAACAACCTTTTCCAAATTACTTGCCCAAATTATCAAATTACGAGCCCAGTTTCCTGACCATCCCATCAAATCAATTCGACTAGATAATGCTGTTGAATTTACATCTTCAACTTTCAACGATTATTGTATGTCAGTAGGAATCTTGGTTGAACACCCAGTAGCTTACGTGCACATACAAAATGGTTTGGCAGAATCTTTAATTAAGAGACTTCAACTTATTGCATGTCCCTTACTTCTCAGAGACAAACTACCTACATCTGTTTGGGGTCATGCAATATTACATGCCGCAAACCTAATAAGGGTTAGACCATGTGCCTCTCACAAACAATCTCCCCACCAATTAGCCCTTGGTCAAATTCCTGATATATCTCACTTCAAAGTTTTTGATTGTGCTGTATATGTCCCTATTTCACCACCATAAGATACCTTGAACCCTTGACTGGTGATGTGTTTACCGCTCGATATGTTGATTGTTATTTTGATAAATGTGTGTTTCCTTCATTAGGGGGAGATAAAATTTTACATAATTTAAATTCTGAATTGACATGGAGTGCATCAGGATTGAATGCTATAGATCCTCGTACAAATCAATGTGAATCTGAGGTTCAAAGAATTATTCATATGCAAAATATTGTTAATCAAATAACTGATGCTTTTAGTGATTCTAGACACATTATAAAATCACATATACCTGCTGTTAATGCTCCGACAAGGGTTGAAATCCCTATTCGTAAATCAATTCCTGAAGAATTGGTTAGTGATTTTAAACCACGCCAGAAGTGTGGTAGACCTATTGGTGCAAAGGATGTTGTACCACGAAAACAGAAACTGATTGAATCTGCCCAAGAAGTGGCAAGTGTTCCAGATAATACCCCAGAAATGGTATTACCTCCTAAAGAGGTTCGAGCCCCTGAAGTGGCTGTAATGAAACCCCTGGAAGCGGGATTGCCCCCAGAAGTGGGATTACCTCCAGAAGAATATATTGCCCTTAAAGTGGCACATGCTTCCATATAAGAAAAGGTACCTGATAATTATGAGATCTCATTGAGTTATGTACATAACGGAAAATTATTGGATCGTGCGAGTACTGAGATTGATGATGTATATGCTTTTTTCGTGGCATGTGATATTTCCATGAACTCTGATCCTAAACCACAAAGTGTGGAAGAATGTCGATAAAGAGATGATTAGCCAAAATGGAAAACTGCAATCCAAGAAGAATTGCAGTCCTTGCGTAAGAGAAATGTATTTAGACCTGCAGTCCAAACACCAGCTAGTGTGATCCCTGTGGGGAATAGATGGGTATTTGTACGAAAACGAAATGAGAGAAATGAAATTGTGAGATATAAGGCCCGACAAGTGGTCCAAGGATTCTCTCAAAGGCCTGGATTTGATTACCAGGAAACTTACTCCCCTGTAATGGATGGAGTTACTTTTCATTTTCTGATGGGTATTGCTTGTATGAAAAGATTGAAAACACTTCTTATGGACGTTGTTTCAACCTACCTTTATGGATCACTTGATAGTGATATTTATATGAAAATTCCTGAAGGATTAAAGTTGGAAGAAACTAAGCCTCGTCACTTCTACTCTGTTAAATTACAACGATCAATATATGGCTTAAAGCAATCTGGTCGTATGTGGTACAACATGCTTAGTGAATACTTATTGAATGATGAATATATTAATAATCAAGTTTGTCCATGTGTGTTTATTAAAAAGTCTCAAACTGAGTTTGTTATTATTGTTGTTTATGTGGATGATTTAAATATTGTTGGTACTTCTGAAGATATTACTAACGCTGCTAATTATTTGAAAAATGAGTTTGAGATGAAAGATCTTGGAAAGACAAAGTTTTGTTTAGGTATACAGGTGGAGCACTTATCTTCAGGCATATTTATTCATCCAATCAACCTATATAGAAAAGGTTCTTGATCGGTTTTACATGGACAAATCTCATCCACTGACTATTCCTATAGTCGTTCGATCACTTGAAGTTGAGAAGGACCCATTCCGTCCCAGAAAAGAAGATGGAGATTCTCTTGGACCTGAAGTTCCATATCTCAGTGCAATTGGTGCTCTTATGTACCTCACAAACAACACGCGGCCTGATATTACATTTGTTGTGAACTAACTAGCAAGATTCAATTCTGATCCAACTAAAAGACATTGGGATGGAGTTAAACATATATTGAGATATCTCCGTGGGACGATTGACCTTGGATTGTTCTTTACAAACAATTCGAAATCGCAGTTGATTGGATATGTAGATGTTGGATACCAATCAGACCCGCATTTTGGAAGGTAACAAACAAGTTATTTATTCACATATTGTGGGACTGCTATTTATTGGAAATTTACAAAACAGACTATGGATGCAACTTCATCAAATCACACAGAGTTATTAGCAATTCACGAGGCAAGTAGGGAATGTGTCTGGCTGCAATCCGTCATCCAACATATTCTGCAATCATGTGGATTATCAAGTATCACAGATAGTCCTACAGTTGTGTTTGAAGATAATTCAGCTTGCATTGAACAGTTAATGGAAGGATACATTAAAGGTGATCGAACGAAGCACATCTTGCCAAAAAATTTCTACACTCACGAACTACAAGAAAACGGTGACATTGAGATTCAACAAATACGTTCTTGTGATAATATGGCAGATATACTTACAAAGACACTGCCCACGTCAATATTTGAGAGGCTGCGAAATAATATTGGAATGCGAATATTGAAGAATTTGCTATACCAAGATGTCAACGTATGAGATGTTTTCTTCAGGGGAGACTGTACTCTTTTTTCTTCGTCGAAGTTTTTATCCCACTGAGTTTTTCTAAATTGAAGAATATTTTATTTATAAAATGCAAGAAGAAATGATTTTGATTCAGAAAAATGTTCCTAATATATCCAGAATACTTACTCAATTATATAATATATAACAATATATCGTAACTATTATTTAATTTTGTAATTATTAAAATATCTTTATATATATATTATAATTTTTTATATTTTAAAACTAAGTAAATGCATTTCAAACTCATTCAACTATTACTAAAACTTGAAACAAAACCTACATTCTCACAAATACTTTTTTCATAGAGATTATGCGGGTGTTTGGGTGCTCTCGTAGCTTAAACGACGCTTATCACATACTATTAGGCCACGCTTATTTAGCATACATCTATACTATATTATTAAAGTCGAAATTTCGGTTTTTGGTTTTTGGTCCTTTATTTTAATTAAAAAATAATTTAATAATATAAAAATGGTAACTAGCTAATTGTCTTTTATAATTAAAACATATTTTTCTATTTTTTTCTAACAAAATTCACTCATTTTCAATTAATATCACGCACAATATCTTTTCAACTAAAACATGTTACATTTTTCATTTATCCTTACTAAAATCTCTACTTTTCTAAAAATATCACGGGCAACGCTTCTTTTTATCATTAATATTACCTTTTTTTAATTATATATCTTTCAATTATTAACATATTCCAAAATATATCAAACACTAGATCTTCTTAATAAAAATATCAATTATACTATATTCTATATATTTCTATTATTAATACAAAAAAAAGAATATATTTTTTTTATATCTTTCAATTATTAATATATTCCAAAAAATATCAAACACTACATCTTCTTAATAAAATGTCACTTATACTATATTCTACATATTTCTATTATTAATACAAAAAAAGAATTTAAAATAATAGTTTTACTATAAAGAAATATTATATTATATTAAAAGAAGCCCGCTTCGCACGGTTACAACTTACAAGCTAGTTTTAAATTATTTGGTCGTAAATGAAAAGTAACGGACCATATACTTTTTTCTTGTTGATCCAACTTATCTCATAGTTTTAAACTAGGTTACTAACCCGCGCTTCGCAACGACATTAGAATATATTTGTTAAGAAAATGAATATTAGAATAAAAATTGTGAAATTAATATCTACAAAATTATTTAAATTATCAAATAAAATATATTCTATAAAATCAGCGGCATTATAATATATTTGTTAAGAAAAAGAATATTAGAATAAAAATTGTGAAATAAATATCTACAAAATTATTTAAATTATCAAATAAAATATATTCTATAAAATTTGCATTTGGGTAGGTAATATTATAAAGTATTTACATGTTCTTTTTGTTTATATAGTTTGATTTTTTATTTTCTTGGACCGATACATTGCCATATATATATAAAAGAAAATTTATATTGATAAAAAAATACTAATTATTTGTAATAATGAAAATTTAAATACTTAAATATAATTTTTTTTAGTCATTTTATCTTTAATATGAAGATTTATTATGTATGTTAAAAGAATATGTTTAAACCCAAAATTTTGGATTTTGAAATAAATTTGTTGGGGCTTAAAGTAATTTTTTTAATTTAAGTTGAATTTTTTTTGTTTGTGTAATAACTTAGAAAATGACTTAAAGTTAAAAAAACAGTTTAAAATCAGAAGTTGGTAGGAGGTACTTTTTTGAATGACTTATTTTATTTTAATGTATTTATTTGATAAAAGTTAATATCATCATTCAAATGCATTATTTATCAAATTTAATTTAATTGTTACAATTTTAATAACTCATTAGTTTATCATAATACAAAATTACCCAAACAGATATATTAACTTAAAATTTAACTTTTTACTTATAACTTTAAGTAACTTTAAATCATAAGCAATAATTTTAAGGTTAGCCAAAATGGCTCATAATTATATTAAAAAAAATTGACCGCTTCAAAAAATTATACAAAATAAAATTGAGAATGAAAATAAACATTAACATGTTTTGATTATATAAAAATTAGTTGAATTTTATTTTTTAATAGATTTTTTTCAATAATAAAGAAGCCATATATATCACTGAATAACCAAACAAAGGGATAAAATACAACACCTAAATTAAGGTCAAAATCTAGTAATATCAATAAATATTATAAATATTTAATATCTAAAATATTATAAATATTTAAAATCTAGTAATATCTAGTAAATTAATATCAATGAAACAAATATTTGTATAATATCTAATGATATTCGTTCAATCGAGATAAGATAGATTTATATATGTGCAATTTCTAAAACTATATATTATAAAAACATTAATAAAGATAATTACTTCTAAATTTTTTTAATCTGGGTAGATGTGACAATTATTATATAGGGTCCACCATCCTCATAAATTTGTATCAACCATCTCGACCAACTTTTCCCACAAAGTTATGGTACTGGTGATGGAGCTGTTTAAGAAAAAAATTAGAACAAATTAAATAAGTAAAACAAATAAATTGGGGTAACCAAAGAAGTAATATAAAATTACAAGAACAATAAAAAATAATTAACAGTTATATTAAAATTAATATAATTCATAACTTACTAATTTGTGACAATTTTGAGATCTCTTTTTTTCCAACCGCCTTTGACAACTTCAATGCCACCCAAGTAGGTCAAGCATCCCACAATATCTAAATCAACATAGAAAAAATAATATTAGAACATGATAGTTTAAATTATAACTTATATAATAGTATTACTTATATATTACTCTAATATATTACTGCATCAAAAACCTGAGAGTAAGTTGGTGTCATTAATACGTGCATCAATCATATCCGGACATATGAACTGAAATTCATGCAGTAATATGTTGACGATGCCTTCTTCCAATCTCTTAGGCAACGTTATGCGTATGAATGAAGGGTAATTTAGACCCATGTGATAGTGGTCTATATTACCCTGTACTTGAAACAGCTTTTAGATTTTTGATGCTGTACACGGAGCCTTCCTCTAAAAGATTTTTGAATCGAGAGACCAGAATCTTCGGGATCGTAGCATGGATCAAATTTTCCTGTCATACAACATATCTTAGAAAAGTTAATAACATCATACAATTTGACAAACTAATAAGTTATAAGTATATTGATTTATTAACCTTTTGTAAAGCATAATGTAACATAAGATGTAAAAGAGATAACTACAACTCAACAAAGGACAAGACAGACAATGGTATTAACAGAAGCACAGGAATCCAGAATCAAACAAAAAAAAGGTAAACTCAAAAAAATCAAAATACGTTATGTATTCTTGAAGTCCGTAAACAGGTCACGGAAAGAAGTTCATGAAAATGTTCAGGCCTCAGTGACAGCAAAAGGAACAAGACTTTCAAGATGACAGAAGTATGTGAATGATTTAAGGTTAAGTACCACGGGATTCCAGTGATTTAAATGAAGCAACCATAACGACAAAGGACTTATCAGCAGCATTGAATTGAAGACATAAAAGAAGAATTGATCAAGTGTTATTCATCTGTGAACCAGACCAGTTGCACTAGGTGACGGCACTAAAAAGATCAAGTTGTTTTATCGTCTCAGAAGAAATTGATACAGTCTAAAACTGAAACACCCTGGAGCTGAATGGATTTTCTAAAAGGTCAAGGACAAGGAAAAGAGTTCGATGGTTTTTCTTTTAAGAAAACCATCGAAGGTGACATAAAGAAAAACAAAAGAAAATGTTCGATAGTTTTCTTAATTAGAAAACCATCGAATGAAAAGTAAAAAGTGAATGAAAACTTTAATAAAGTAAAAGTTCCATTCGATAGTTTTTATTTTAAAAACCATCGAATGTAATTTTTACTTTATTATTCGATAGTTTTCAATTCACAAAGTGGGTGAAAAGTTTTCTTTGTTTGTCAGGTTGATGAGAATTGGACGGCCAAGATTGTTTTAACAATTAAGGTTCGATAGTTTTCTAAAAACTAAGACTACAATTACAACAGAGGAAGTGTGTCTTCTTCAGTCAGGTTCATTCACACAGAAGCAATTACGGAGAGAGAGGAAAAGCCAGAGAGAAAATACTAAGAACATTAATTCTGCTGGAACTCTATCAATGTATTGATTGTGAATAACCTAGAACTCATTGAAGCTAATCTACGGATTAGAAATTGTAGCACCCTTCGAGGTTTATATTTATAAAAAGATATATTCCCCGAAACTTGATTTGGTTTGGTGTGTTTGATTTCGTTATAGAACTGAAAGATTAATCCACGAACGAAATTGAATTATTTGTGAGTATCGTATTCAACCCCCCCTCCCTTCTACGATACTTTGGACCTAACAATTGGTATCAGAGCTACTTGATTGATATACAAATCAGATCCGGTGAATGAGACCAAAATCAAACGTAGCGTGAAAATTCGAAGCAAATTTTTTAACTTTCAAAATTTTTCATTTAATTGGAATTTATTGAATTTTAAACAATTTGAAATTTTTAGAAACCATGAGTGCTCCAAAGACAACTGCTGGTATTAAAGTTCCCCTGTTTACTAGAGATGATTTCGGTTTGTGGAAGATGAAGATGTTGTTATTTATCAAGGCATCTAATCCGTTGTATATTGGCATATTAGAGAACGGACCATTTGTACCAATGAAACCAGTTAGTGAATCTACAGCTCCTGATGGTAGCAGGATTCCTCAAGGCACCTAACCTAAGGATATTACTGAATATACAGATTCTGACAAAGAACTGATTCGATTGGACACCGGTTTAATGTTGATATTGGCGGACTCCGCAGACAAGGAAATGAGCTATCAGTTGATGAACTGTACAAGCGGGAAACATATGTGGGATACCATTAACTTGATAATGGAAGGAACTGAAGACGTTCAGGAAAACAGATTGGACATCCTGACTTCTCAATATGAAGCGTTTAGGTCCCTGCCAGGAGAAAGTATAACTCAGGTCTTTGAGAAATATACTAAGCTTCTCAATGAATTGGCAATGAAAGGAAAGACCTATCCACTGAGAGAATCAAACAGGAAGTTCATGATGACGCTGCCCCATCATGTAGAACACAAGTCATCATCCATTAGGGAAAGAATTGACTTCACAAAGATGTCATTAGAGATGATCTATGGCAAGTTGAAGACCTATGAGATGGAACAGGAACAAAGGGTGATAATCTACGGATCAGGGACAGTGGAGAACAAGCACAATGCACTTGTGAGATCAGCAGCACTTGTAGTGGATGAACCAATAACTTCTGAGATTCAGGTTCAAACCCTTAGAGCTGGAAATGAGGTGATAATAGAAGCATAAATGGATTATGTGAATCTGGGTGTTGATGAAAGTGATTACTACACCCTAGAAGAGCTTGAGCAAATGGAAGACAAAACCATGGCGTACTTAGCTGCAAAGTTTAGTCACATTCGTTTCAAGAGAAACCCTAAGTACAAGTTCAAGGGTTCAACCAACAGATTCCAGAAGAGCAATTATACACCTAGTACAGGCTTTAAGGGAGGCTACAAGACTGGCATGATTGATAGAAGCAAATCAAGATGCTACAACTGCAATGAGTTAGGGCATTTCGCCACCGAATGCCGGAAGCCTCGTCAAGCGAGAGACATGAAAGATGTCTATGGAAAGAAGGATTCTTATGATGAGTTGAAGAAAGAGAATGCCAAGCTTAAACAGCAATTGGAGGCATTCTCTGGAAAGCAGAAAGGGAAAGCTTATATAGCAGAGGGAAAGCACTGGGATGATACTGATTCGGATGAAGAGGAGGAATATGTAAATGTTGCTCTAATGGCTGACTCTTCAGAGGAATCACCATAATCATCTCAGGTACCTATCTTAACTACAATTGATATGTCTAATTCTGAGTACAAGAAAACTGTGCAAGATCTTAGTGTAGAATTGTTTAATGTACACACAAGCATGCTAGCATCAGAAATGGAAAATGCTAAACTAGTTCTTAAGATTAAAAAATTAGAATCTAAAAATGAAGAACTAGAGCTTGTAGCTGTAACATTAGAAGATCTTAAGCAAAAGAATGCGTACTTAGAGAACAAGGTCAAGTGTAATGATGAGATAGAGACTATCCTCAGGAAGCAGATTTCAGATCTAGATTTGAAGCTGAATGCTTTTAAGAATTCCGCTCTAGTGGCTAAGGAAATCATTGATACTCAGGCCATAGAGAATAAAACTGCTATAGGATTTGACTATAACAAGAAAGCTGGTAAGAAGATTGTGGAATTCCCTATGACATCTTCAGTTGTCAAAAGGAATACTCCACATGTTCTTAAGAATGTTGATTGTCCAGTTTTTGTTAAGCCGTTTCCACCACTCTTTCATGAGGATGACCTTTTCATAAGACAAGAATTGCTTGAGGAGGATTTGTTGAAGGAAAAAGAGGTAAAAACTAAGTTGCCTAGGAAATCAGTAAAAAATGAATTACCTAAACCTGATTTACCTAAAACTGAAGTATGTGACGTAGTTAGTAATGTTAAAAAGAACAGGAATGGGAAGAAGAAGATTGTTAATCAGGAAATGGTTCCATTTTCTCCCATTGCATCTAGGAAGTTGTGCACTATTTGTAACTCTGCTGGACACCTTACACATGCATGTAAAAAGGTTAGAGTAGAAACTGCTAATGCTTCTGAAATGCATAACATGTCTGACATGCCTGATCTTCATGAACCCTGTGGAAAGAAAGATTGTTTGCTATGTAAGTACAACATCATGCATGCTTATTTTAAGTTGATGTCTGATAGTAGCAATAACACTGATAATGTTAAATCCACAGATACTATGAATATCAAACAGGGTAGGACTAAATTGAATGTTACTCCTGTTAAATCATCTAAACCTTCAGGACCCAAACAATTTTGGGTACCAAAGTCCGCTTAATCAATCTGTAATTGCAGGGTAAGGTTAAAAGCTCAAAGGTTGTGTGGATTCTGGATAGTGGCTGTTCTAGACACATGGCAGGTGAAGAGTCCCTGCTTACAGAGGTGGTTAAGAAGACCTGCCCGATTGTAACCTTTGGAGATGACAGCAAAGGATACACTACGGGATATGGTAAATTGAAAGCTGGAAATGTCATCATTGAAAACATCTCTCTTGTTGAAGGATTAAAGCACAATCTTCTAAGTATCAGTCAGTTCTGTGATAAAGGCTACAATGTAGATTTCAGAAAGGACAAGTGCTTGATCACCAACAGGAAGGATGAGAAGCTTACTCTACTGGGAGTGAGAAAAGGAAATTTGTTTATAGCTGACTTAAGTTCTACCAGTGAAGGAGAAGTTACATGTTTTTATGCAAAGGCATCTTCAGAACAAAGTTGGCTATGGCACAAGAAGCTCTCACATCTGAACTTCAAAACTATGAACTCTTTGGTAAAGAGAGAGTTAGTGAGAGGGTTGCCCCTGATGGAATTCAATCAGGAGGGACTATGTGAAGCATGTGAAAAAGGGAAGTCGAAGAAAGCATCACATGGAAGCAAAGGAATGACAAGCATTACTGAACCATTACAGCTGATTCATATGGATTTATTTGGTCCAGTTAATGTTATGTCACTTTCAAAGAATAGATATGCATTGGTGATGGTGGACGACTACTCCAAGTACACGTGGGTGTTGTTCATACAATCAAAGGATGAAGCAACACAACTAATCATTGATCACATCAAGAAGATAGAAGTGGAAGCTAAGCTACCTGTGCGGACAATCAGATCAGACAATGGAACTGAATTCAAGAATGCAGTTCTTAATGATTTCTGCTCAGAGAAAGGAATATCAAGACAGTTTCCAGCACCAAGAACTCCTCAACAGAATGGAGTAGTGGAAAGGAAGAACAGGACCTTGGTTGAAGCAGCAAGGACCATGTTGAGTGAATCAAAACTTCCCACTTACTTTTGGGCTGAAGCAGTAAATACAGCTTGCTACACTCAGAATCGAACCCTGATCAACAAAGATCATGAAAAGACTCCGTATGAGTTAATGGCCAACAAGAAACCAACACTGAAGTACTTTCATGTGTTTGGTGCAAAGTGCTTTGTACTTAAAGATGGAGAACATCTTGGCAAGTTTGATGCCAAAGCAGATGAAGGCATTTTTCTGGGCTATTCTCTGGAATCTAAGGCTTTCAGGGTATATGTGATTGAAGATAAGAAGGTGTTGGAAAGCTTTCATGTAACATTTGACGACACCAAAAGACCAGGCCTGCAAACTGGAGAGAACTCTGAATCCTTGGTATTTGAAAATCTATCAGGAGATCTCTTTGACAATGAAGAAGTACCTGAAGTTGTTATAGTCATTAATAATAATCATAATGATAATGATTCTGGACAAAGTGGTGACCAAAGTGGAGATCCTCAACATACAGGATCCACTAGTCAGTCTTCAGAATCAACAGATCAAACCGTCAACAACTCAGGGGGAGCAGGAGAAGGATCAACTAGTCACACTCCACAACATCTAGAACAAGGAGAATCATCAAGATCGCATCTGCCAAGACAAAGGGTATGGAATAGAGATCATCCCTTTCACTTGATCATTGGTGATCCGGACACATGAGTGAGAACTAGGAGAACATCACAAAATGAATGTCACTATTCTGGGTTTCTTTCAGAAACAGAACCTAAGAAAGTTGAAGATGCTCTAGATGATCCAGATTGGGTGATTGCTATGCAAGAGGAACTCAATCAGTTTGAAAGGCAGAAAGTTTGGAAGCTGGTACCCAGGCCTAAGGGAAAATCTGTTATTGGAACACGATGGGTATTCAGAAATAAGTTGGACGAAGATGGCATTGTAACGAGAAACAAAGCCAGACTGGTTGATAAAGGTTACTCTCAAGAAGAGGGTATAGATTATGATGAAACCTATGCACCAGTAGCAAGACTTGAGGCCATAAGAATGTTTCTGGCATTTGCTGCACATTCCAATTATAAGGTATATCAAATGGATGTGAAGAGTGCTTTTCTGAACGGGGAGTTAGAAGAAGAAGTGTATGTGGAACAACCTCCAAGTTTTGAGGATTCAAAAGTCAAAACTGGCAGACTTTGTGTACTTTCTATTCAAAGCTCTCTACGGACTCAAACAAGCTCCAAGGACATGGTATGACACTCTCTCTGAATTCTTACTTGAAAATGATTTTACAAGAGGTGTTGTAGACAAAACTCTCTTTGTCAAAAAGCATAAAAATGATTTGATATTAGTGCAAGTATATGTTGATGACATAATATTTGGTTCTACTAATGATGATCTATGCAAGAGATTTGCTAAGTTAATGCAGAGTCGTTATGAAATGAGCATGATGGGTGAATTGTCATTCTTCCTTGGACTGCAAGTATACCAAAAACAAGATGGTATATTCATTTGTCAGTCCAAGTACATCAAAGATCTTCTGAAGAAGTATCAAATGGAAGACTCATCTACAGCAAAGACTCCTATGCCAACTGCCACTAAGCTTGATAAGGATGAAACTGGTAAGAAGGTTGACATCACAGGCTACAGAGGTATGATAGGCTCATTACTTTATCTCACTGCAAGTAGACCATATATAATGTTTGCAACATGCTTGTGTGCTAGATTTCAGTCTGATCCTAAAGAATCTCATCTAATAGCTGTTAAGCGAATATTTAGATATCTTAAGGGGACCCCAAATCTTGGAATTTGGTACCCTAAAGATACAGGATTTGATCTTATTGGATACACAGACTCTGATTTTGCAGGTTGTAAGATTGATCGGAAGAGTACTTCAGGAAGTTGTCAGTTTCTTGGAAGAAGATTAGTTTCCTGGTATACCAAGAAGCAGCATTCAGTTTCCACATCAACAGCTGAGGCTGAATACATTGCTGCTGATAGCTGTTGTGCTCAGATCTTGTGGATGAGAAACCAACTCCGTGACTATGGACTTTTGTTGACAAAGATTCCAATATTTTGCGACAACACAAGTGCCATAGCAATCTCAAACAACCCAGTGCAACACTCGAGGACGAAGCACATCGACATCAGGTATCATTTTATCCGAGAGCATGTCATGAATGGAACTGTGGAGTTACATTTTGTACCCACAGAGGATCAAATTGCAGACATATTTACTAAACCGCTTGATGAATCCACTTTCAATAAGCTGGTTGGTGAACTTGGGATGTTAAATCTTTCTAATTGATTTTGATTAGAAGTCAGTAACTGCAGAGAGTCCTAGTGAATACATGAGTTTAAGAATTTCTATATCTTTAGGACTCGTGAATTTATTTTCTGGAGCAATTCTCGTAGTTAGGATTAGTATACTAATTTTATGTCATAATTATGGATGATATATCTTCTGGCATTTAATTGGTTATTAATTCTAAATATTATTTAGGTGCTAATATTTGTTCTAAATATTTAAGCATCTATTTAATTTGAATTAATTTACTTTGTTTTTAGCATTGTAGATTAATGCAGCATAATTTATTGGATGTTAATTGGTTAATATCATTCAATGATATTTAGTCGATTTTATTCTAAGAAAATTGTGAATTTTCTGTTAACAATTGATTTTGGTAAATTTGAAAAAGTTTATTCAAAATAAAACTTGACAGAAAATAAAAGTCTGATTTTTAGAACAAGAACAGGTTTTAAAATTTGGACAGAAGCAAAAATATCGAATTTAGGAAAATTCGATAGTTTTTCAAGTACATTGATAAATCTATCGAAAGTTAATTTCGATGGTTTTTGAAAAGGAAAAAGAAAATCTATCGAAAACAATTCTCGATAGTTTTTGAAGAAAATTTGAAAAAGCATCGAATTGAATTTCATTAGTCTTTATCTAAATTCTCGATGGTTTTTTTAAACAAAAAGAAAATCTATCGGAAAGAATTAATTTTTCCTTTATTTTAATTCTCGATAGTTTTTCAACAAAAGGTGTTCGATAGTTTTTGTATTAAACAGCAAAGACATTCGAAGGCGATGAGACCATGAAGTGCATGAAGATGAAGAGCAATGCAATAACCGCTCTGATAAGGAAGAACAAATATCTTCCAGGGGTACCCACTGTTCTCACTGAATATCTAAGAACAGTGCCCCTACCACTTCTACCCCCAGGGGAACAGGTAAATCAAGGTAACATTCCTGAACCTGAACTGGCTCCTGAACCACAACCTATGGATGTTGATCCAGAGCCCTCAGTGGCCATTCCAGACCAGGAGGTTGCAAACCCACAACCTCTAACCACGGTCGAAGAGCCTTTGGAAGAGCCAAATGAAACAATAAACGAGCCTCCTTCCCCTCCTATACCCAATATTCAGACATCCGTGAGTGTAGAGGGAGATAGTGCCTTAGTAGCACCACATAAGGAGATACACCCTTCAACAGCAGCTCTGCCTTCCTCTAAAAGGAGACGAACAGAAACCGAGGCAACTGTTGATACTTTATTTCAAACTTCCAAAGCGCCCTTTATTGATTTTTCTGATGCTGATTGGGCTACGCTAACGAAAGCTATATCTGAACCAATAGCTCAATCAAGTAAGGAAGAATTGACGGAAGCAACCAGTGTTCCGACCATATTACGGTCAGGTTCACTGGTTGAAGGTTCTAAGAACCAAGGGTCTTCACAGACGTCGAGAGAAGGCTTTGACCTAAATGCACAATCTAAAGGGTCATTGTCTACCTCCCCAGATGGAACATATCTGGATCCTGCGGGTAAAGGGTCTGACGTAGGTGCAGATCGGCAACTCGTTGACAGCGAATCAATTACTATTGAGGAGTCAACTGAGGTAAAATCTTCACAGACTATCGGGGAAGATTCGGGATCTCTGCTGTTAATAGAGCCTGTTTCTAACCCCCTAGAGATTCAAACTCTAGATCCTTCAAAGGATATATCATCTACGGATGATCAGCAACTTGGTTTATCCAAGGACGGGGACTTGCGAAGCCCCATTGCACCACCGGTGACCTCCTTAAGGACGACTACGGTGTTTTCTTCTGCAGGTACAACTAGCACAAAGGGATTGAGTGAAACAAAAACACTTACACCTGGCCTGAGTGGGAAAGGAAAAATGAGTTAAACACCGACAGAAACGTTGAGTGTACACCCAGAGCCAAACGTGAGGAGTGACACCCTAACCCTTCCAAATATTGATGATTTGCTATTACCTAGAGGTACATGTTCAATCCACCCTCAAGGAGATTATGGAATATGTTGAGGAACCAACAACCCGGACCTTCACAGCAACAACCTGATCCTTCTGCTACCTTTTACAATGAGGATAACTTCATCGAGGATTCCTCAACTAAGGGGGAGAAAGTTGGAGAAGGGGAAACAAATGAAGTGACTAATGAAGGTTGGCAAACAACTGGATGGGGAGTTTGGGAAACCAATGAAGCTATTCCAGTTAGACAGTACTGGATTGAAGACATTGTGCAAGAAAAAAAAAGTGAGGAGGAATTTGAGATCATGCAAGAGCAACCACTACAGGAGGAGCATGAGCCATATTATCCAGAGCCAATAGAACATCCTATCTTGGATGATGACATCCTATCTTGGATGATGATATGGAAGAAGAAGCAAATTCTCTATCACTGGAAGAAGAAGCTGCCTTGGAGATGGTGAAAGCCCAGGCAAGCTGAGAGAGAAAGACACCAAACAGTTTTGAGGAAGAACTGCAGGCTATACTCATCAAGATCCAAAGAACTACAAGGCTAAATGAACTGCTCCGTGAGCATGTTAAGGAGATCGTGATGAAAGTCGGTCCAGAGATTACTGAAGATCCTCCAATGGTTAGATTCATGACGAATGACTTGTTCAGAATCTGCTACTTGGCTGAGGACAAACTGAGGGACTACCCAAGCAATTATCTAATCTCAGTTGAGAAGTATCTTAGATCCACTGGATTCACATCAACGAAGAAGGACAAAGCAGCAGACACTCTTAGAAGATTTCTAATGGAGAATGTTCCTTACTATAGGAAAAGAGTGGAAAGAGGATTAGAAGTGCATACCAGATTGCCAAACATGCCAAAGCTAAACAAGAAAGATGTTAACATTGCATGGTTATGGGCTGGAGTGGGTCAAGAGGTTGAATATATTGGAAGACACATCCAAGGAGCAATCCTTAAACCTGGAGAACCACTGCACTATCCATCAGTGATTGATTATCAAGCTGCTAACTCCGATCCAATGATTGAAGAAGGTGAGATCGGAATGGACTGAAGATTGAAGCAAAGAACAAGAGAACTGTCAGCTCAAACAAGAGGAGCAACTTCAATGTGAAAAGTTTTATTGTTTTTTGATTTATGAAATCTGGAAATGTATATATATCTGATCCAGAATGCAGTTAATATTATTACGCTGTCTTACTTTAAGTAGTTTCATGTTTCCTTAGTTAGTTGAGTTATCCTCGAAGTATTTGCTTGTCGAACTCTATCCAATCAAATAGGGGGAGATTGTAAAGCATAATGTAACATAAGATGTAAAAGAGATAACTACAACTCAACAAAGGACAAGACAGACAATGGTATTAATAGAAGCACAGGAATCCAGAATCAAAGAAGAAAAGGTAAACTCAAAAAAATCAAAATACGTTATGTATTCTTGAAGTCCGTAAACAGGTCACGGAAAGAAGTTCATGAAAATGTTCAGGCCTCAGTGACAGCAAAAGGAACAAGACTTTCAAGACGACAGAAGTATGTGAATGATTTAGGGTTAAGTACCACGGGATTCCAGTGATTTAAATGAAGCAACCAGAACGACAAAGGACTTATCAGCAGCATTGAATTGAAGACATAAAAGAAGAATTGATCAAGTGTTATTCATCTGTGAACCAGACCAGTTGCACTAGGTGACGGCACTAAAAAGATCAAGTTGTTTTATCATCTCAGAAGAAATTGATACAGTCTAAAACTGAAACACCCTGGAGCTGAATGGATTTTCTAAAAGGTCAAGGACAAGGAAAAGAGTTCGATGGTTTTTCTTTTAAGAAAACCATCGAAGGTGACATAAAGAAAAACAAAAGAAAATGTTCGATAGTTTTCTTAATTAGAAAACCATCGAATGAAAAGTAAAAAGTGAATGAAAACTTTAATAAAGTAAAAGTTCCATTCGATAGTTTTTATTTTAAAAACCATCGAATGTAATTATTACTTATTATTCGATAGTTTTCAATTCACAAAGTGGGTGAAAAGTTTTCTTTGTTTGTCAGGTTGATGAGAATTGGACGGCCAAGATTGTTTTAACAATTAAGGTTCGATAGTTTTCTAAAAACTAAGACTACAATTACAACAGAGGAAGTGTGTCTTCTTCAGTCAGGTTCATTCACACAGAAGCAATTACGGAGAGAGAGGAAAAGCCAGAGAGAAAATACTAAGAACATTAATTCTGCTGGAACTCTATCAATGTATTGATTGTGAATAACCTAAAACTCATTGAAGCTAATCTACGGATTAGAAATTGTAGCACTCTTCGAGGTTTATATTTATAAAAAGATATATTCCCCGAAACTTGATTTGGTTTGGTGTGTTTGATTTCGTTATAGAACTGAAAGATTAATCCGCGAACGAAATTGAATTATTTGTGAGTATCGTATTCAACCCCCCCCCCCCCTTCTACGATACTTTGGACCTAACACCTTTTCATCGATCAAAATCATGTCAAGACTGATCAGTTCTTCAGTATTTGGATTGACAGATTCCCACATTCTGCACACTCGTACTCTTATCATCCAGGTATAGTTGTTGTCGTTCAAAGCATCTAACATGGTGTAGGCCATAGTTGTATTGATTGTAAATATGGTTGTAAAAATTTGAAGCTATGTAAACAAGTTTCGGTGTAGATTTTTTTTGTTATGAATGACCTTTAATTTATAAGTGTTTGTAAGGTGAATAACATGGAAATTCATTATGTTTAAAAGTCAAGAAGTATTATAAAAGAAAAGTTCTATCAAGTTTGAAAATAATAAAAGAAAGTTCTATCAAGTTTAAAAATAATAAAAGAAAGTTTTATCAAGTTTGAAAATAATAAAAGAAAGTTCTATCAAGATTGAAAATAATAAAAGAGAAAATTGCAATTATTAACATAAGATCCTAAAAATTCGAAAATAATAAGGAAGTTGTAATTTTCTAAATCAAAGAAAGTTCTATAGTTTGAAAATAATAAAAGAAAGTTTTATCAAGATTGAAAATAATAAAAAAGAAAATTGCAATTATTAACATAAGAGCCTACAAATTCGAAAATAATAAGTAAGTTGTAATTTCTAAATCAAAGAAAGTTCTATCAAGTCCTACAAATTCGAAAATAATAAGGAAGTTGTAATTTTTTAAATCAAAGAAAGTTCTATCAAGTACAAATTCGAAAATAATAATCGAAAATAATAAGGAAGTTGTAATTTTCTAAATCAAAGAAAGTTCTATCAAGTCCTACAAATTCGAAAATAATAAGTAAGTTGTAATTTTCTAAATCAAAGAAAATTCAATCAAGTACAAATTCGAAAATAATAAGGAAGTTGTAATTTTCTAAATCAAAGAAAGTTCTATCAAGTCCTACAAATTCGAAAATAATAAGGAAGTTATAATTTTCTAAATCAAAGAAAGTTCTATCAAGTTTGAAAATAATAAGAGAAAGTTCTATCAAGCCTACAAATTCGAAAATAATAAAGAAGTTATAATTTTCTAAATCAAAGAAAGTTCTATCAAATCCTACAAATTCGAAAATAATAAGGAAGTTGTAATTTTTTAAATCAAAGAAATTTTCTTATTAATCAAAGAAAGTTCTATCAAGCCCTACAAATTCGAAAATAATAAGGAAGTTGTAATTTTCTAAATCAAAGAAATTTCTATCAAGTTTGAAAATAATAAAAGAAAGTTCTATGAAGTCTACAAATTCGAAAATAATAAGGAAGTTGTAATTTTCTAAATCAAAGAAAGTTCTATCAAGTCCTACAAATAATAAGGAAGTTGTAATTTTCTAAATCAAAAAAAGTTCTATCAAGTTTGAAAATAATAAAAGAAAGTTATATCACGTTTGAAAATAATAAAAGTGTAATTTTTAATTTCCTTCCTACAAAATCGAAAATAATAAAGTAAGTTGTAATTATTAAAATTAAAAATTGAGAAAAATTGAGAAAATTAGAAAAATAGAACGGAGCGATTCTAGAGGCGCCACCTCACCGCCCCCGTCTTCTCCTTTATATAAGTATATTTGAAAATAATAAAAGAAAGTTCTATGAAGCCTACAAATTCAAAAATAATAAGGAAGTTGTAATTTTCTAAATCAAAGAAAGTTCTATCAAGTCCTACAAATAATAAGGAAGTTGTAATTTTTTAAATCAAAGAAATTTTCTTATTAATCAAAGAAAGTTCTATCAAGCCCTACAAATTCGAAAATAATAAGGAAGTTGTAATTTTCTAAATCAAAGAAATTTCTATCAAGTTTGAAAATAATAAAAGAAAGTTCTATGAAGTCTACAAATTCGAAAATAATAAGGAAGTTGTAATTTTCTAAATCAAAGAAAGTTCTATCAAGTCCTACAAATAATAAGGAAGTTGTAATTTTCTAAATCAAAAAAAGTTCTATCAAGTTTGAAAATAATAAAAGAAAGTTATATCACGTTTGAAAATAATAAAAGTGTAATTTTTAATTTCCTTCCTACAAAATCGAAAATAATAAAGTAAGTTGTAATTATTAAAATTAAAAATTGAGAAAAATTGAGAAAATTAGAAAAAATAGAACGGAGCGATTCTAGAGGCGCCACCTCACCGCCCCCGTCTTCTCCTTTATATAAGTATATTTGAAAATAATAAAAGAAAGTTCTATGAAGCCTACAAATTCAAAAATAATAAGGAAGTTGTAATTTTCTAAATCAAAGAAAGTTCTATCAAGTCCTACAAATAATAAGGAAGTTGTAATTTTCTAAATCAAAAAATGTTCTATCAAGTTTGAAAATAATAAAAGAAAGTTCTATCACGTTTGAAAATAATAAAAGTGTAATTTTCAATTTCCTTCCTACAAAATCGAAAATAATAAAGTAAGTTGTAATTATTAAAATTAAAAATTGAGAAAAATTGAGAAAATTAGAAAAATAGAACGGAGCGAATAATAAAAGAAAGTTCTATCACGTTTGAAAATAATAAAAGTGTAATTTTCAATTTCCTTACAACAAAATCGAAAATAATAAAGTAAGTTGTAATTATTAAAATTAAAAATTGTAAAAAATTGAAAAAATTAGAAAAATAGAACGGAGTGATTCTAGAAGCGTCACCCCACCTCCCTCGTCTTCTCCTTTATACAAGTATATTGATGATTTTCATTGATAATACAAGTTTATCTTTTATTAAAAATTCTAACCTTCGTTTTCTTTTTTAAAATTATCCTAAAATTTGTATATTTTACTTTTTGATTATTTATGTTTAAAATTCACATATTAATCAAATACTCAACTTTGCAGATGGATGACATTAAAGTCTTTGTTATCTAAATTTTTCCAATAATATTTGCACTGTTTGATAATAATTTTTTTTTGAAAAAAAAGGTTCTTTACTTCGACATTGTATTCCGACACAATTTATGTGATTGTATCTCTTGTTAAAAAATAAATATTCAACAAAATTTGAATACAGATTTTTTTAATATAATTTTTATAAAATAAGAATAAATTATAACTTATAAATAATAATTTGCCAAACTCTAAGCTTAAATTATAAGTACATTTTTACTTATAACTTATACTAGCCTATAACCCGTGCAAGACACGGGCAGAAGATTAAAAAGTAACCACTCATGACATTTTTGGAAGTGTTTTAAGTATATTTGTTAAAAATATATGTTGACATGTTAAAATATGTAAGTTTTTTTAAATAATTAAAACCATTAAAATAGGTTTTAAAATAAATAAGGTTTGCATCTGATATTTTTGGGAAATAGAGATTTTAGTGAGAATAAATATAAAAGGTAATATGTTTTAATTTAAAGGTAATTGTCCGTGACATTTTTGGAAAATGAGTAGATTTTATTAGAAAAAAGCGTTTTAATTATTAAAGGCGATCATATAGCTATTTTATATTATTTTATTATTTGTTAAATAAAATAAATGATCAAAAACCGAAAACCAAAACTTTCAATGCACGAGCCGTCAAATGAGATTAAAAAATGACAAACTAAAAAAAATTAATGGGAATGAAAAATATTAAATAAAGAATAAAATCAATATGATAAATTATAAAATGAGAAACTTAAATATTAATTGGAACATAGAAAATATAAATAAAAAATGTAAATGGGGATGAGAAAGATAAATGAGGCATTATTAATATTATTTTATTATTTATTAAAATAATATTAATAGCAAGGACAAATAGAAAAGCTAACATGTTTTAATTAAAAAAAGTAATTGTCCGTGATATTTTTAGAAGTGTTTTAATTATATTAATTTTATTTGTTAAAAAAATACGTTGGCATGTTAAAATAGGTAAGTTTTTTTAAATAATATAAAGTATTAAAATAGTTTTTAAAATAAATAGGTAAGGGTTGCACCCGATAATTTTGGAAAATAGAGATTTTAGTGAGAACAAATATAAAAGGTAATATGTTTTAATTTAAAGGTAATTGCCCCGTGATATTTTTTTTGAATAATATTAATAATAGGGACAAATAGAAAAACTAACATGTTTTAATTAAAAAAACTAACTGCACGTGATATTTTTGGAAGTGTTTTAATTATATTAATTGTATTTGTTAAAAAAATACGTTGACATGTTAAAATATGTAAGATTTTTTAAATAATTAAAAACATTAAAATAGGTTTTAAAATAAATAAGTAAAGGTTGCACCTGATATTTTTTTAAAATAGAGATTTTATTGTGAACAAATATAAAAGGTAATATGTTTTAATTTAAAGATAATTGCTGGTGATATTTTTGGAAAATGAGTAGATTTTGTAATCAGAACAAATATAAAAGATAATATGCTTTAATTTAAAGGTAATTGTTTTTTGAAGAGGAGTTGATTTTGTTAGAAAAAAGTGTTTTAATTATAAAAGGAAATAAGTTTGTTACTATTTTTATATTATTTAATTATTTATTAAATAGAATAAATAACCGAAAACCGAAAACCGAAAACCAAAAACCAAAACTTTCAATGTTTCGACTTTAATAATATAGTATAGATGTCACTTATAAAGTTTAAGTATAACTTCCCAAACCAGCCCTATCTTAAGTTTAGATCACCTAGTATAAATTATTTTCTTCCTTCGTCAACAAATAAGCAGCAATTTTCCAAGCAGATGAGAGTATAGGCGTTAGTTGTGTTATCAGGAATGAGAATGGAGACTTTGTGGGTGCTAGAGCAAGCAGGAAATCAGTATGGTTACAACCGAGAGAAGCAGAAGCAGTGGGATTAAAAGAGGCGTTGGCATGGGCCAAACAACTCGGATTCAAAAAATGCATATTTGAGACTGATGCTAAAATGGTAGTGGATGCATGTAAAGAAACACAAGGCAGGTCGTATTTTCACACGATTGTGTTAGATTGTGTAGAGTCTTTTAAGCACTTTGATGCAGTGCTAATCGAGTACATCCATAGGTCTGCGAATGTTGTGGCTCACACATTAGCGAGAGCTACTCTTTCTATGTCAGGCTTCCAGGAGTGGTTTAATGCTGCTCCGGATTTTATCTCTGATGTATTAATTTCTGATTTGATTTAATGAAAGCAAGTACGTTTAGTTCAAAAAAAAAATAAAAAAAATAATAAACAATATAAATCAAATAACTATATTGATGAATAAACTAAGCATGTTTTCTAAAGTCATAACTTTTCAAAACAAAAACAAAAATCAGTAATGAATTATTAAAGAAAATATAAGTTACAACATAATTTTTGGATAAATATTGGATATTGACATGCTATTTTGAGTGTTGACCCTCTCTACCCTCTAGATCTGAGGAAAGACAGGATACCATTTTTACAACCCGACCCGTACCCGTACCCGTATCCAAGTAGGCAGCTTAACCCCCCATTTTCTGTATTCAAACTCAATAAATATATACACACATTATACACACACTATTGGATAGAGATATATATATAACAGTCGGTGAGTTCTTACCCACTTGACACAACTTATTCAAACCCTGTAAAATCTCGAAACCCAAGTAAGTTTTTTTCCATTATCTCTGTCTTTCTTGCATTTATGTTTGTATAAAGTAGAAATTTGTGTGTGTATGTACTTGTTGTGTACATGTTTCTGCAATTTAAGTTATCTTGATGCTTAAAGATTCCAACTTTTTGTTAGTTTTGTTATAATTCTTGTTTATATTGCAGAAAGATTGGTAATTTAAAGATTTTAGTTTGCCCAATTTAAGCAATTTGTTCTTTCTTGTTATTTATAGTTTATAGAGTTGAACTTTGGGCCAATTGTATTAGATTTTCTTGATTGTATTACGAAAAAGATTAGTTAGTTCTTGTTATTTGTTAATTGAAAGGTTTGATTTTGCCCTACTTTATAATTCTAATTGTTTGGGAATTAGGGTTTACTTTGTTTGTAGGCATGGTTAATGAAGATATAGAAAGAAAAAGTGATTGTGAAAAGGGTGTGGAGATGGAGAGTGAGGCACCGAATAATGGGTCTGTGATTGAAATTATGGTTAATGAAGATATAGAAAGAAAAAGTAATGGCGAAAAGGGTGTGGAAATGGAGTGTGAGGCACTTAACAATGGGTCTGTGATTGAAATTACAGTTAATGAAGATATAGAAAGAAACAGTAATTGCGAAAAGGGTGTGGAGATGGAGAGTGAGGCAGTCAAAAATGGGTCTGTGATTGAAACTATGGTTAATGAAGATATCGAAAGAAACAGTAATTGCGAAAAGGTTGTGGAGATGGAGAGTGAGGCACTCAATAATGGGTCTGTGATTGAAATTGATAATGGGGTTGGTGGCGAGGGAAATTCTGCTGGTTCTTCGGGCAATCCAGTGGAAAAATTTACGTACAGGAGGCGGAAGCGTGCGAAGATGAATTGTGATTCGGAGGAAAACTTGCTCACTGGTTGGAATTCAGATAGCCAAGTTACCAATAAGGTTTGTTTACTTGATTATGTTTGTTTGTTTATTAGTTTTTGTTTTGCCTTGCAGTAGATTGAAGTTCCTTTAGCAATCTTGTTACGTGTTTATATCCAAACTGTGAATTACTATAAATTATTGGTACCAATTATATTTGTCTATTTAAAAATGAATTTCATGATATTTCTTTTATGTTATCTATTGCAATTTTTTTGAATGATTTAGAACCTCAGGTTGAACAAAAGTTCCAAAGATTTGAATAACACCGGGCCGTTGCAGAAGCATGCTGGTTGTTGTAGTTGGATAAGAAGCACTTTACTTTTAGGTTAGAAATATTATATATATTGAAAGGAGTTATCGGTACTCGGTAATAGAAAGAGAGATGAATAGGTAATAATTTAGGGCTTAGAAGAGGGGAAAATCCAAAAACAAAGACACAATTGCTATACTAGTGATAGGCAAAAAAATAACAAAACATCTCGGTGTTTGGATTCTTGTCAATAAAGAATTTCTTTCACACATCAGGAAGGTGTATTTATTAAGACGAGTAGCTCTAGATGAGTAATTGGTAGGATACTTCGCATCCACCTAGGTGAACACACCAATGAGATCACAAGCTTTGTTGCGGGCACAATCAGAATCAAGGGGCATAATTTGTAAGTGTGCGGACTTTGTTTGATGCCGACTTTAGTTCAACATTCACAGATGTGTCCTAAACGAAAACTTGACCATTGATTTGAATAGCCTAAAGTTAAAAGGGAACAAAAAATTATATTAGACAAAACCAGCCTCCTTCCAGTTTTCATTATGACATCCTCTCTCCAGCGCAATTCTCGCATTTTTCTTAACATTTGAATGCATCATTCAATCTACATCACAACTAAATTTTTTCAATATTTATAAATATTTATTTCTTTTCTTGTTCTTTCCTTGTTCAATGTTACTTTTTTTTTCCCTTTAAACTTTGAATTATAATTGTGGTCCATATTTACTAATAAAATATCTGTTTCATATAAAGTAACCATTTAGTATCCAGCTTCTCAAGACATTCATTGCATAATTATCAACCTGTTTGTCACCTATATGTTGGTTGCAATATAAAATGGAAATGGTTAGTAAATATTATTTGTCTTTGCACATTTCATATATAAAACTAAAAAGTACTAGATGAAGGCATACAGTATCTTAGTGTTTGTCGAGACTCCTAACTTGGAGCTGAATAAATTTCTTTGTTTATTTTCTATTTCTTCTTGTTGTAAACTCTTCAGAACTTGTTTCTTATCATATCTTTTGTTCCTCATTTGCAGGTATCTAGTTTTTTTGGTTTACTGCAGTCCATTAAAGAACCAGATTTCCGTAGTTCTTGCAAGCAAGTCAGCCATGTTAGAATGGATTCACACACTTCAACAAATGTATCTCATGAATGCTCAGTCAAAGACTGGCGAAAGGTTGTTCTGGAACAGATGTATCAATCACTTAGTGAGACTGAAGGTGGTTTACAGGATTGTATCCGAGATGCTCTTGTATTTAATCATGAACGTAGTTGCACAAGCTCAATCAAGGTGCATGTTTGGCTCAAATTGAATCACCTTTCATACTTACATTTCACTTTTATAGAATTTCCTGTTTTACTCTGGTCCTTAAAAATTGGAATAATCTACAGGAATTTCGTTTTGGTGAAAGAATGCATTCTGGTGCCTATAATGCATTTAAGGATCATGTTGCTGCAACTTCAAATGGTTCAACAAATGAATCAAGTTCCTGTTCAGAAAGTGATACGTGGAAGCAGGCTCTATTCAATGTTCTAGTATCAACTAAATTTGCTGAACTATGTAACTTGCTCTGTGGAAATTTTCATGGAATGAATGTTAGCAGTCTCTTCAACCTAGGTTTAATCAATTCAAGAATCAACGAGGGGGCCTACAAAAATTCGCCGATGCTATTTCACTCTGATATTCAACAGGTATTGTATGTTTTTCCAGAACCTATAGATTAGGTTTTTTATTCTTGGTTTTGTTAAACATTTTTACAAATATGCTTCGTTCTCATCACAATGGCTAGTTTTTGGTCCCTGATCGTGTATGAAATATAAAATACAAATTAAAACTAGGATCATCAGTTTATTAAAAAAGATCATGAACAATAATATTGTTTGAACAATCTATGGCTTGATTGTTCCCTGCCGTATTTCTCTCGTCAACTGTTTCTCTTGTCTCTGTTTTGTTGTATATTCACAGAACTCTCTGATTTTGCGTATGTATGAGAGGAGAAATGCTCCTCTTTTATTCTGTTGAAATTTTCTTCCACAAAATTTTCATACAAGCTGGCAGAATTGCTGTGATATCATCAATAGTTAGCTGAAAATTTTCTGTTTATAGTCGTATACTACCAGCTGTTAATGTATCATCTCATCTTTTGAATTCGATGAAACTTCTTAGGAGTGATCCTGTTTATTATGCTGATCACAAAATCATATAATCTATTGTTAAAATTCCATGACATCTATCACATCTGTTGGAGTTTTTAAGAACTAGTTTGCGGCAAAAGCTATAAATCGGGTGTAAATTTAATTATCTTTTTTTTTACTCTGGATGGTTGGGAACATCCTTATATCTTGAATGACTCCTGATTGCAATGTCCAGAACCTTTTCCTTGGGTTTTAGTCAGTTTTTATTTTGTCTGGCCTTATTTGCAGGCTTTTGGTATGATTAAAATATTTTCTCTGGAGGATTGTATGTGTGTGTGTGTGTGTGTGTGTGTGTGTGTATATTTATTTGTATCTGTTGCTTGGAATTGGACAGATAACACATAATATCATCATCTAACTTGGGGATTATGTTTTGCCTGTCAAAAACTTGTATATGCTGTCGTATAGAGTTTAGACAGCGAGACATTTGCTTACAGTTGTCTTAAACGCTAACTTCACTGACTAAGTGTTCTTGCCTGTAAACAAAGCATACGTCCCAGTGTATTCTGCTCGTAGAGGTTGACTCTTGCATGCCATATACACTTTTTTTTAGCATAAAGTATTCTGTACAATAAAGTTTACTTCGTTTTGCAGGTATGGACAAAGCTTCGGAAGGTTGGCACTGAAATGGTCACAGTTGCTATGAGTCTCTCGGAAACGTCAAGGGCCTCTTGTCATAACTTGGTAACAGATTAATCTAATTACAAGTTTTTTTGCTTTACTTTTATGTGTCCGCCTTAGTATCTTGGTACAATATGTGACTATTTTGTTTGAAGAGGCGTGGGGGAGCCAGAAGTCATAAACAGCATGCTTACCATATTTCTCAAAATTTTGTTATGGCTTGATTGTAATAGGTTTTTCCCTCAGTTTGTTTAGAGGCTCACTCCATTTTCTTAATATATATATATATATATATATATATATATATATATATATATATATGAGAATAAAGTTCCCGAGATTATCTCAGGAAATTTATCCGAGGCAACACAGTGGAATTACCTGATTTTATGCAATTGTGTATGCATTTACAATTATAAAATTATTCACTGTACTTGTGTATATCATATCTATACAAATGTAGTACATCTGCATTCTATTACCTCAGGTAAGTTTCCTAAGGTAACCCCAGGAACTTTATTCTTTCTATAATTTTATATAGTATATAAATATACGTAGTAAGCTATGTTACCCGGACTCGGGTACAGGAGTCGACATGGGTGCGGATCCAAGTGTCAGACTCTTAGTTAATTAAGAATTAGGATTCATGGACATGGATCCAAATCGGACACGGGTGCGAGGATCTGCTATATAACCTTCACATAAGTGAAATTATACCTATTTTTTATATATTTTATCAATTTGTAATTTGTAAATGAGTGTCTTCTACCAACAAAAAAACATATAAGTACATAATTGTAAATGTCAAATTTGTAGCACAAATAAAAAAGATAACATAGAAATAGTAATCTAGGGACATCTGTATCTGGAAATAAGTTGTTTTCAGACCTTGTGAATCATTTTGAAGTAGATTACTTGGAGTTGAAGTGTCCGCTTCAACTATGAAAGAACAGACTCAGATCCCATACCCACACCCATGTCGTATTCGGTCACACGGGGTATAAGCGCAAATTGAAGAGTCTGGGTAACGGAGGTAGTAAGAGCTTTATCGTCCATACATTGGGTACAATGGACTAATTCCAGTAGTACTACATTCACATACCCATTCTTGTGTTTATGTTAGAAAGATAAATATTCTGAAAGAATATGCTTCCCTGTCAAATAAAGAATTGTATGAACTGATTCCAGGAACAATATATCATACATACCCAGTCTTGTGTTGGTGCTAGACATGCTAAATAGTATTAAAGAATATACTCCCCCGTCGTTAATTGGATGTTATGCACATGAAGTAAGCATTAGTAAAATTTGAATCTTCAATATAAAACTGTTCTTTTATTGGTTCCACAATAGTTAGACAATTCAATGTGGTTCCTTACATAATTGTTTTCTATGGGGTTAAGTGTGTCTTTTTAAAACCTTCTTGTCTATTTAAAACCTTCTTTTTGTATTTAGGTTATCTGTAGAGGATGGCATTGTTAACCTGACCTTTAGTAGTTTCGGTGATTGATGGTCAGTCTTTCCTAGTAGTTTCTTACGATGAGAATAGTATGCATGACTATTTTAAAGTTATAATATTGTGCTCACATATCACGGCCAGAAGAAAGGATTATTTTTGTTGATGTAGCAGTTGATGCATTATTCGATGGCAAAAGAGTGTAGCTAGTTCGAAACACAGGATATTGTAAATTGAATATGTAACTTACTGATTCCTGATCTCCTTGATTTTTTGCAAACTACTATGAAGTTGGTCTTTTCATTTGTTCGCTTTAACTTCTCCCTGTAATCATTCGTACGGGAATAGTATTATCACTTATTTCTGTAATCATTCATGACGGGGTCGTGAAATGATAGTAAAGTTATAATTTTCTGTTTAAATTGTAAATGCAGCCTGAACAAAATATTTATATCTTTTAATGTAGCAGGTATTAGATCAACGAGAGTATTAGTCCTTAAATTGCAAAACAGGATGTTGTAAAGTGAATATGTAACTCCTGATTCTTTTTGTTTTCTTTTTTCTTTGTAAACTACTGTAAAGTTAGTCTTCACACTTAGCTCTCTGCTAACTTGTATTGTATGTCTAATTAGTTTTTAGTTTTATCTTGTTCCCTTGAGTGGTGCTGTGGTTGTATCTTGTGTCTATTCATGTCAAAAGTTTGTCCCAATGGATTTCAGTTTTCAGTGAAATGATGTTCTCAGTTTGGTTATTGTAACAGTTCCATTTGCAAGAAACTAATGGGCTTTCCAAAGTGGAGCAAAGAGAAGGCTGTTGCAATAGAGCCTGTACATGCAGGCATTGTGAAGGGAAAACGGAGGGTAGAGATTGTCTATTATGTGAAAACTGTAAGGACATTTACCATGTTTCTTGTATTGAACCTGTTCAAGAAGCTTCCCGGAAAAGCTGGCACTGTGCAAAGTGCAGATCAAATGGGATTGGATCGCGCCATGAGTTCTGTGTAATCTGTGAAAGTATTAATGCTCCACGATCTTCGTGTACTGGAGTTGATGGACTTGCAGCAAATGGGATGGAAGTGAGCTATGATGATCTAGAGCAAGATGGGCTTGTAAACGATGATGCAAGTTTGCCTTGCTGCAAAATTTGTAAAATTGACATAGGAGTTGAGGACTTCAGAATATGTGGTCACCCTTTCTGCCCTAACAAGTATTACCACACGAGGTGCTTGACAGTTGAGCAGCTGAGTTCATATGGTAGTTGTTGGTATTGCCCGTCTTGTTTATGTAGAGGATGTCTAACTGATCAAGATGATGACAAGATTGTATTATGTGATGGTTGTGATCAAGCTTTCCACATTTACTGTATGCAACCACCACGTACGTCAATCCCCAAGGGAAAATGGTTTTGCACAATCTGCGAGGAAGGAATCCATCGCATACGCAAGGCAAAGAGGGCATATGTAAATTCTGAATGTAAAATGATAAAGAAAGCTGAAAGGGGGAATGGAACATACGAAAATGACCCAGTAGGTGTAAGCAAAGAGATGGAAGGGGGGGTGGACACATCTGGCGGGGTGGACATGCTTTTAACTGCAGCAGAGACTTTGAGCAGCGAAGATTGAAGAAGATCTCGCTGCAGTGGGATATGACTTGTAACTGTAAAGTGGAAAAACAAGAAGGTTCAGGCAGCCCTTGGTGTAGTGTGGCAAAGTTTTTTTAATCCTTTTTTACAGTACTCATAGCTTCCAGCCCCAGGTGTAGATTTGTATAACAGTTACTTGGGGACCTGACACACACGTTGATGGCCTGATATCAGATTTAATCCTGACACACACTCTGATGATCTGATATTAGGCTGTGTAAATTTCGAGGATGTAAATTTTCTTCTGTAACTGTATGGTGTTACCATGATGGGCTGGTAACTTGTTTTAGGTTTTAGAATATTTACCCTGTACTTGATGAATTCCTTCCAAGCTACTGGATGGAAACCTGTACCCTAGTGTATTACAATTTTCTTTCTTGTCCATTTATTTTGTAATAGTAACACTAATTTGGGGAGTCGACATTACTTTTTCTAAGTTCTGACTGCTCTTTCTAATTTTTATTTTTTGATTCCTAGTGCCAGTCCTCTTTTTCATTATGACAGTACAATATTATTTCAAAGACAATATATGTGAGTATAGTGATTAACATTTAGTAAAGTTTAGTTGCTTTTTTTATACATCATGCAAGTGGAAAACAGTATATTGGGTACAAATTTTTTTAGTACATAATTATAGGAAAAGGCAAACAATGTATTATTGAACTAATGCTTCAGTCCAACACGATATTATGCAGTTCTAGTTAAAAGCAACGATACCAACACATTTAACAAATAAATTGATTATATAATGTACAACGTCGACTTAATAATATAATATATTACTACCTTATAAATGAAATTCTGTTAATATAATATATTAATACAGAGGCTGCCATTTCTTTGGTTTATTAGTGTACAACATATCTGATGTGATATTAGTACCAACTCTCACCCAAGCACATTGACTCTATGTCCACGCAGTAGGCAATTTGTAAACTGAAATCTTCCCCCGGATGCTGCTGTGTGTATGTATAAAAATACGACCCCAAACATTTTCTTGAATCTAACGTCAGGAGAATTCGGTCTTCTCCCCAACCATATATCGATTTTCCGTAGCACTCAAGCCTGATGACTGTAGTTGCCTTCTTTTCTTCACAAGATGTGATGCAGTTTGCTTGTCATCTTGTGCATCCGCAGAATCGGGCTGTAAGCAGCAGTAAACTTAGCAAGGTAGATTGCAATGCAGATAACAGATACAAATATAAAATATAGACCACACATTAACACATACAAACAAAGGCATTTGAAACAAAAGGCATGTCAGGTTTGGGGCTTAGATATGATTTTCCTGATTTACTAAAGCACCTAATAAAAAAAAATTGGAATGTCACTTGAAAGAAAATATCTATGCAGAAGAAATTTAGCATGATAATGTATGTCATATGACCATGACAGCTGAAGCTTCTACGTGAGAAACGTGGTCAGCTAATACCTGTTATCATCAATAGACACCACTTATCATTTCTCCATTCAAAGAAGTTGTTTCTTTGAGCAATAAATTTTTTGATTTAGCAAAAAAAAAAAAAAATTTTTGGAAACTAAAAAAATAGACCATTCATATGAAATTTATGTTTCCAGAGTGTACCTTGATTGCCAATGCTTTATCAAAACTCTCAATAGCGTTGTCAGGTTCTCCAAAGTTTAGCTGTGCTCTTCCAAGGGTAATCCATGCCTGGAAATAATAGAGGCGTTTAAAACATGAAACACTTCCAAGTTCCAGCATAAACAGAATGAATAAAGCTTCAATAGATGCATGCAAATTCCCTGAGCCCTGAGGGATACAACTGCTGATAAGGAAGTTACTATGCTATGACTGTTTGATAATTATTACTAATGAGATTGACATCTGAAGGTGGACAGTAGGTTGTACAAATACTAAAAGTAAAACAATTACTGCGCTTCATCATCCACCAAGCGCATGCCTGAGGCTGAGGCCATATGTAAAAGTGGTAGTTGACGGGCTTGTAAGTTTAGTTATCCTTTCAAGAGATAGTAGGCTCGTATATCGTAATTATTCTCTGGACCAATTTGTAGTCTTTTTATGAGAAAATAGTATCACTGTAATTTTTGATCTTTATGAATTGAAATGATCTAAATGAATGTTTATCAATTCCCAACTATCGAACCCTTTGTCAGTTTGTCCTACATAACATTCTGTGCTATTTGCTTAATAGAGCTCCAACTAGATTCGATATCGAATTACTTGGACATGAGCACTATCTGCATTGCATGTATTTAAAAGAGAACAATACAGATAAAACCTGGATCTAATGCACAATGGTCATGTGGCAAGTCAAGCCACTTACATCAAGTGAAGCACCAAAAATAGAAAAATCACAAGATTTCTAGCAGTACTGAAATTTGAAACACATGCAACAAATCCATGAACATGAAATCATTTAAAAAGGTACGGGATATAAAATTTGCTATCTTTGCAACTTCATCATTACAATTATATTGCTATAAACCACAAAAGACTTGCCTGAGAACCAAATCCAATTTCACAAAGAATAGACTATAGAAACAAATCAAGGAGCTTCTTAGTAAGGAAAGAATAAGATAAATATAATGTGGCAAGAAATTAAAAGGTGTTGTATTATGGTTGAAGTGACATGTAGGACTCACAAGGAAAATAGATCTACGGTTCATGTTCAAGAAGGTTCAGAGCAGCATATCGGAGAGCCTCTCTCTTCGGTCCGTTCTTCATGTTCTATATTTTGTGCTAGATTACTCTTGATGTTCTTGAGTGAACTAACCAAGTGTTATTAAACATGCACCTAGGTGCAATAACCTTGCCCCTAGTTGTCTTAGGCAAGGTGACTTAAAAAATGCCAAGCTCAATTCGACCTATTATACGGGAAAATGTTTTGGGCCGGCCCAATTTTCAAATCATTAACATAAAACTGGATCTCTTATGTTTAGGGTGGGTGGTCTCTGCCAGTACAAAACCGACACATCAATTACTTTCAATTTCAATATTTTACATTTATAAATGCTACATAAGCATTATAAAAGAAAAATTTGTCAATACAAATATAACTCGATTGAATTTTTAATACATTTCGCTAAGCGGAGACATTTTGTTGTTACGCGCACAACAAGAAAATGTGGCTTAAGCAAAAGGACAAGAATGAATCCATGAACGCTTATTTGTATCACATAGGAGTATTAAATTGATTAAGGGAGACCTTCCATATGATAAAACTTACAAACCTCAGCCCATGAAGGCTCCAATACAGTAGCTCCTGCCAATAAGCAAAAAAGAGGGCTTAGAAGTATACATATAACATTCAATAGCAAAATCTTATGAAGGGTACACTGCCAATTAATATTGACAATGTAAAACAATGAATTGCTGAAGGAATTGTTAGTTGTTACAAACATGAAACGGATGTTAAGTAAAAAGTATAGGAAGCATACGATGCAAAACACTTACTATTATCATTAAATATTTTAAAATGATAATAAAAAACTTTTAAAGAGCATATTACTGGAAAATCTAGAATGATGGAAAAGCAGAAAAGTTGCATGTCCATGACGAATAGGCTGATAATCAGAACACTTGTGATGTTTTTAAAATAACTAGATTGTAAAATACAAGGAGTGTAAGATGAAAGCGGGAACATACGAGTAGCTGCTTCCAACGCATTCCATGCTTCCCCAATTTCAAGAAGAACTTGAGCCTTTTGTTCATGCAATTCTGCTCTGTCAGGCAATAAAGTAAGAGCAGTTTCCCACTTTCCAAGTGCTTCACGGTATTTCCCATTCTTCAAATTAAAACAGATAAAGGGCCGATAAGTGAAAGTTTGAAACTACTGTATATATTAACTACCTTATTCTCTGTTTTATTTCCTACCTTATTCTCTGTCTTTTTTTCTGGAAAATGATCTAACAGTTTAAGGCCGGCTCCCGAGTTTTAAAGAGGAAGGAAAGCAGAAAAAATGGAAGTAAAGTAAACTCCAACATAGTAATCAGTTTTAATCTGCAAGTTAGAATTGAACATAACAAGAAACTTAATTTGGACTTTATATAAGTTGATTAAGAGCGATAAAACTCAACTACAGAAATCCTAATCACTTAAAACCAAATATGGGGATAATTAAGGAAACTGGCACCTTAAAATATTAAATATATTCAAAACCAGAGCTCCAATGTAACAATATTCTAGTATAATCTTGTACAGTTAAACCCAGAATATCGGGTATTAATTTATCTTTATCGAGGTTCTAGTGTAGTATGAGTAGCTGGTAATAGCAATTACTACATGACTATACCATAGTGTATACATATGTGGGAAAAATTAAAGATATGTTAGAGAGAAAGACAGAGGAGCGAAGTGAGTACCTCGGCGAGCTTGTTACCCTGGTCTCGAAACGAGTCGGCTAGTTTGGCGGCTGAGTCAGAAGAAGATGTGTTGGACTGTTTATTATCATCGTTATTTTTATTATTGTTGGTGTTGAGATTATCGTTATCATCTTCTTGTTGTTGTTGGAAAGGGAGATTTGTAGATGAGAGAGGACGCTTCTTATTTAAATTCTCCTGCTTCTTCTTCTTCCACGTCAATTTCATCGCTTCTTGATTGATAAATTTACAAGCTTTTTTTCTTTTTTGGGGGTTTTTGTATGGTTTAAGAGATGCTGATACAAAGTACGAACCGTTAGACCATCTCCGGAGCGAGCATAACACTATTTTAGTACCATTCATAAAATGTCAATACGATCTAAATTTGAAAAATACAAAAAAAAAATAGTTGAATTGGACAAAAAAAACTTGTTTTATTAACAAATATAATGCCATAGGGGAAATTTTGAAAGACACCGAATCTATTATATATATAGGGGCTGCTCCAATGAGACCCCTCTTATTATGAGAACTGAGAACCTATCACGAAATCACTAAAATTATACGACAAATCACTAAATTAGTATAGAAACACATGTTTACTTTATTACTATATTTAAAATCACCACCACAACGATCATCACCCACCGTCACTAGAACCACCATCACTGCCATAGTCTGCCACACTATTACCAGAATCACCTAATTTAAAGCATAATCACCAAAATTTAAATCAACTATCACTACCTCCATCATATACATAATCATCAAATTCGAACCTCAATAACCCAAAACTCAACACAAATCACTAAATTTCATTACAAATCACCAGAATCTATTAAAGCAAATCACCATCATCATTAACATAATCTTCACCATACCATAACTTTCATCATCACAGTTTTTTAATCTTTATACCATCAATACCATAATTACCGTCATAATTATAAATGTATAAAAGACATCAGAGTAACAAATTTGAAATAAGATCTACTTGTATGTATATATTTTGCTACTTGTATAGTTCGTATTAGATCACTAAATATCGTATGTATATCGCATAGTTTGTATGTGTCGTCGTACAACACCAACCACTAATTTCAGATCGAAAAGAAGATGTATCGGGAACGGCAGAGAGAGAGAGAGAGAGAGAGAGAGAGAGAGAGAGAGGTATACATCTGTTGTGAGGCTATGTGAGAAGTGGTGATTGAAATTATGATCGGAGTTAATTGTCGGAAAAAAGTGCCAGTGGGTAAGATGAAAGGTTGATTGAAGTGAAGAAAGACCAAATGAAAGGGCGAGATTTAAAAATTAATATAAAAAAAAAGCCGAGTATATATATAGAGGGATACTCTAGTGAGACCCTCTTATAATGAGAACTGAGTCCAAATCATCAAATCACTAAAAAAAAATATCATTCATATACATACATCAATAATTATACATATATCCTCTTCCTATTACTCTACCACCACTGTTCCTTCTTTATCATTTTCACCATATCCTTTTCATCTGTTTTACCACTACCGTCATCATTTCTCCTGCTCCATAACCACCATCTCTATTACACCACTATATTAGCAAAATCAACATCATCATCCCATCTGATGCTAGCACCACCAACTTAACTTTCGTTTTCACTATTTATGTCTCATGTAAAATCACCACCATATCACAATCACCACCATATCAAAATCACCAAATTTAAGCCAGAATCAACAGAAAATTCAACACAAATCACCGAATTTCAATCAAAATCACTAAATTTTTTTGAAACAAATCATTAACAATTTTAAAACAAATCACCAAAAATCGCTGCTTATACCATGTATACCACCACCAGTATACTAAATTATAAACCACCACCAGTATACTGCCATCATAACTACAGAATCACCAAAAATTTAATACAAATCATCAAAATTTCAACACAAATCACTAATTTTCAACGCAAATCACCAAAATTTCAGAATGTAAATCACCAAAAAATGCACCCATATACACTTTGAAATAAAAAAACTACAATTTTCTGGATAACAAACCATTAACCACCATTGAACCATAATCCCCCATAGCTTCTCGTGCCTTCTTCTTTTACATATCCTACCTCATTTGTACCTAATCCATTTTTCGCTCGTGGACCAAACTTATGGAGTCGTCGACGTTCTTCAAACCAGATTCATTCTCCAACACCATTATCTCACTTTAAATTTCTGATGCTGATACCGAAAGTGGTGTTTAGGTGAAATAGAAAAAAAATAAAAGGTCAACAAGTTGAAATAAAAAGAGATAAGAACAAGATGATCTTGAAATGATACTAAAAGAGAAAAACTAGATATGAATTTACAGGAGAGGGCGAGAGAGGGGCTAGAGAGAGAGAGAGAGAGAGATAAAATTTTAAAGCCGGTGAAAAAATGGATAGATCGGGTGGGTGGATGAGAGATGTGAGGAGAGAGAAATAATTATTCTAATTTAAAGATATGTGTGTTTATTTGTGGTCCAGATTAAAAGTAGTTTTAAAATTGAGTGACTGAGATTTAGTCTCAGTTCTCATTTTAACATAGGGTCTCATTTGATCACTTGCCTATATATATATATAATACAGCAACTAAGGGGTTTGTAAGACAATTTATTCAAGATAAATACCCTCTAAGTTGTAAAATAACATTTTTACCTCTTCATCAATTATTTCATATTAATTCTCTTTTATTTTACATATTAATACATCTGTACATTAATTACTAATCTTCATTAAAACATGTTAATTGTATTATAATTAATATTTATTGTTTATTTACATGATATTTTAAATGATATATATTATTTGAGAAAGTAATATAATATAATTAAAAAATTAATGATACTGAAATAATTATATACAAAATACGTATTCGATGATATGACATTGTTAGTAATATAATATTAGTTCAAGTTATCTCAATTGTGTTCATTAGCGAAAGAGAGTTATTCATCATTAACTAATTTAGAATATGCATATAAAATAATATCAAGTAGTATTTATATAAGTTTATGAACATGTAGTACGATCATTCATATATATTTTTTAAAACGAATTATGTGTAGTAAAGAAATGTTAAATACTTACCCGGAAATCAACAACCACCTATTTACTTTAAATATAATACACAAACTTTCGATTAAACGAATACAATATTACAATAAAAAAGTGGAATATTAACTTCACAATAACCATTATTAACTTATATTTTCAAATATCTCAGCAATCAAACCATGGATATGAGTATACCACAAACAAATATTTCGAAAGGATAATTCATCATTAACTAATTTAGAATATGTATATATTAAATCATATCGAGTAGTATTTATATAAGTTTTTGAACATGTAGTATGATCATTCATGTTTTAAAAAAAACAAATTATGCAATAAAGAAATATCAAATATTTACTCGGAAATTAACACCAACATATTTACATCTAAATGATAGACGTGTATCACACGATGTTCAGATTAAACAAATACAATACGATAAAAAAGTGGAATTCTTCAGAAGAACAATTGCTAACTTACATTTTCAAATATCTCTCCCATCAAACCATCAATACGAATATATCAAAATTGATAACAAATTATATAATATTCTAGAATAAACCCAAGCCTCGCAGGGGTTATGGAGCTAGTTTGATATTAAAGGGATACCAAATATACTTTTGTCACCAAATTTGGTTTCCTTGGAACACCATTTTAGTGTTGGGTTGAAGTTCATTTTACACTATAATCATCACTATTAGTCTTTTATAGTGATTTAGTGTTGGGTTGAAGTTGTTTTTAGGGGTATTATTTCTATAATATAACATCATTTATAAAACACACATCTTCAATGCAATACTTGGTTTTAAAATAGAAAAATGCTATAGCATTAGGCATGAAAGTGGTTAGATGGAGGGAAATGAATAATTAAAGCAATTGTGACAATCATAATTTTGAATTTAAAAATTAGGATTTTGGAATATAGTTAAATGTGAATCTAGTTGGTGCTATTTTAAAATAATCCATTGAACTATAAGTTCTATTTTAACATCAAAAACCACTTTTTGATTTCATATTATAGCAATAATTACATCTATTTTGACATTAGCATTTGACAAGCTCTTATGATGGGGTTCGACCGGTCGGGGAAGTGGGGTTCGAGTCGGGGAAGTTCAATTTACTAGTTGACACTTCAGAATTGTACTTGTAAAACCGCCAAACTTAAAATTTTAAGTGGCATGTTAGAACATCTCCAACCATAAGAAACTGTTAGGATTTATGTGTGATAGCTAAAGAGACAGCTTGACTTGATATTTTAAATGCTTAATTTTATTAAGTATGAACATACTATCACAGCCAGAGTATGTTCTTGTAACCATTTTGTTTACTATTAAATAAGATCTTAGTACATCTTGGTAGAAGTTCATTTGTTTGTTCAAGCCTCAAGAAGTGCTTAAAGAAGACAACAAGAATAAATATTACTATCATGGCATTGACAGTAAGGTTACAAGAAGACAGCTTGTTGCAAGTCACGACAGTATATCCACTCTGACAGCAACATTGGCGGAAGCCCTGAGACATCAACTTTACCTTAGTCTGACAGCAAGCTTGGAAATCCTGACAACATCTTTTGCGGGGATTTCTTACTGTCACCAAAAACACATTCTTGTGACAGCAAGCTTGAAGATCAGGATACTGTCTCAAAGGGATAATCTTTGTATTGGGGATCTACCCAGTCAAACATGTGACAGTTTGGATGTTCAAGAAACAGGCGTGCTGTAGTATCTTAACACTGCATCAGGTCTGCAAGACTACGATAGAAGCTTGAGAGATCACATGACAAAGCTCACCAATTCAAGAGTATGACAAATCAACATCTACTGAATTGTGTTAGCTAAATATAGAATGTATCTAGATTGCTTTTTCCAGTAATGATAAACTTGTTTGTATAGCAATTTAGGTAAAACTCACGGGTAGGCAATTTGTAAAAAGTTGCCACATGAAAATGACAGCAGCTTCACAAACCCGTGATGATAGAGATATGACTAGTTTACTTAGACTATCTCTCAATTCATTCGATGTATCACTCGAGAAATTGAAGCTCAAGAAAACTGATATTTTCTTGAGGTTGTAGCAACACTTTGCAAAATAAATAAAACATTTATTTTGTGAGAAAAACTACTTGTGTCTACTTGTGTTTGCAATTCTTAAACTGATAAACTTAAATCTTAGTTTTAGTTGTTGAAGCGTAGATTGAGATTTATCAGTATTGCATTCAACCCCCTCTTCTGCAATATTCAAGGACCAACAACTGATATCAGAGAAGACATATTGTTCTACAAATCTGAGATCATGACAAGTTTGCAGAAGTCAAGTAGCATTAAGATCCCAGCTTTTGATAAAGAGAATTACAATGTGTGGAAAAGAAAAATCTTGCTGTTTATCAAAGCTGCGAATCCATTATACTTGGGTATCCTCCAAAATGGTCCCTTTGTTCCACAGAAGGAGATTGAAGCCTCGACTATGGACGGTGTTCTTATTCCAGCACACTGGATTGCTAAATCACCTTCAGAGTTTCTGGAGCCAGAAAAAGAGAAGGTGGCCTTGGATGATTACTTGCAACTCATCCTACTTGATGCTCTCACTTTGGACAAAGCCATGTGTGGGAACGTCATTGGATGCTCATCAACCAAGGAAATATGGATTAAGATTGAGTTGTTATGTGAAGGAAGAGAAGAGGTAAAAGATAATCAAAGACAGATTCTTATCTCACAGTATGAAGCCTTCATGGCAAAGTCAGGAGAAGATCTAACAACAATGTTTGAGAGGTTCAGTAAACTGCTGACTGAGCTACAGATACATGGCAAGTACTATGAGAAGAAAGAGTTAAATGTTAAGTTCCTACTCACACTTCCTGAGCATCTAGAGTACAGAATCACAGCCATAAGAGAAGGAAGAAATCTAAACAATGTTTCCCTTGAAACATTATATGGTGTGCTTAAATCATATGAGCTTGAATTTTTCCAGAAAAGAGCTATACAAGCTGGATCAAGAGGAAAGATGGCAAATATGTCTGGTGCTCTTGTAGCTCATGTGCCAAGAATCACTCAACCTAGTGAAGGATTCCAAATCACCCAACCTGCTCAAGTACCTTTACTAAAGATTGAAGAGGTTGTGGATGATGATGAGAAAGTGGTGCTGCAACTAACTGATGTTGAAGATGAAGACTTCTATTCAATAGAAGAAATGGAAAAGATGGATAATCCAACTATGGCTTACATGGCTAAGAAATTCAAAAACATAAGATTCAAGATAAACAAGCCATATAAGTCTCAAGGTCAAACATCAAGGTTCAGCAGAAGGAATTCCTCCAAGGTTGAAGGTGGTGCCACAAGAGGTGGTTACAAAACAGGGATGATGGACAAATCCAAGTTTAGGTGTTACAACTGCAATGAGCTTGGTCATTTTGCTACTGAATGCAGAAGGCCAAAACAGAATCAAAGAATGGACAAAGGGTCAAGTGGACACTTCAAGAAAGAACAGGGAAAAGCCTATGTGGTTGATGGAAAATGTTGGGATGATTCTGATGATGAAGAGGAAAAGGAATATGTGAATCTAGCCCTCATGGCTAAGTCTGATGAGGTCTCCTCTAGCTCTCCAAGTCAGGTACCCTCACTTGTTCTACTTGAAATGTCTAAAGAAGAATACAAACAAACTGTTGAGGAGTTGAGTGCTGAAATGTTTAATGTTCATACTAGTTTAACTGCCGCTAATGAAGAGATTGCTAGGTTAACTAAACTAAATGAAACACTCACTTCTGAGAATGACATGCTTTTGTTAAAGACCAGTCGATTAGAGTCTCTAGCACAGGAAAATGCAAAACTTAAAAATGAATTAGTCTGTGCTAAAGAGATAGAAAAGTTTCTAAGGAATGAAATTAGTGAAAATGAATTCAAGATTAAGGCCTATAGAAACTCATCTAAACAACTTCAGGATTATCATGAGAAGCACGCAGAGGATCAAAAAGTAGGGATAGGTTTTGAGTATGCTAGAAGACCTGGTAAGGAGACTGTGAATCAGGATTGTTCAGGTGATGTTTCTGTCAAACCTCATGTTCTCAAAAAGATCAACAAACCAATTTTTAAACTTTCTGAACTTGAGTTTGATGAGGAAGCCATGCTCATCAAGCAACAACTTGATGATGAGGATAAGTGTGTTGACAATACAACAGTTGATGGAAAAGATACTGTCAAAATCCCCAAAACAGTAACTTTCCCAGACAATCAGACAGAATGTTCTAAAGATGCTGTCAGTAATGGCAAGACAGAAACTTCCAAAGATACTGTCAAGAGAGCTTTGAAGACAGTAACCTCTAAACCTGTTGTCAAGACAGAAGGTGTAAAAGGTACTGTCAAGAAGAGCTCGACAGTAACTTCAGAACATCCTGTTGACACAGTTACTTACAAGTCTAAGAGCAGGAATGGTAAGTTAGGAAATGGCAATGCTAATGTTGGTAGTGCTTCTAGAAAACTATGCAATAATTGTGGCTCTTCACATCACTTAACTCATGTTTGTAAGAAACCAAAAGAGGTCAAGGATAATGTGACCAAGGTAAATGGTAACTTACACAGAACCCCCATTATGCATAGATCTATGGTTGTCTGCAACAACACTGATTGCATGCCTTGTAAAATAACTGCCATGAGTACTTGCTTCAACCTGCCTATTTCATCTACTGAACAATGTCTCTATATGCAAACTGTTGAGACTTCTGAGCCTACTGGAAACAGTAAGAAGGCTACATCCACTAAGAAGAAGACTAAGTCTAATTCTAAAGCTGAGTGGGTGAAGAAAGAAGTCCAACAGAAGATTCCTGATGTGGGTGTTAAAGTTGAAAATGTTGAATACTCTTGTGATACCGAATTAGCAGGACCCAACAAGGTTTGGGTACCATATGCCTCTTAAATACAATTTGTTTTGCAGGGCAAGAATAAGAAGCAGGTCATGTGGATTATTGACAGTGGCTGCTCAAGGCACATGACTGGTGATAAAGCCCTGCTATCACAATTTGTGGAGAAAGTTGGCCCAATCATAACCTTTGGAGACAACAACAAAGGTTACACAGTGGGATATGGCTGTTTAGAAATTGGGAATATTATCATTAATGATATTGCACTTTTTGATGGATTGAAGCACAACTTGCTCAGTGTCATCCAATTCAGTGACAGGGGATTCAAGGTTGATTTTGACATGATGGTGTGCAATATCTATCACAATAAAGATGGAAGCCTCTTTTTGAAAGGGGTAAGGAAAGGAAGCCTATTTGTTGCTGATCTAAGTTCAACAAAGAAGGACAAGATTTACTGTTTTTACAATAAAGCTACTGTTGGTGACAGCTTGCTTTGGCACAGGAAAGTCTCTCACCTAAACTTCAAAACAATGAATATGCTGATGAAGAAGGAACTGGTAAGAGGACTACCTCAACAGGAATTCTGTCAAGAAGGACTGTGTGAGGACTGTCAAATGGGAAAATTGAAGAGAGATGTGCATAGGTCAAAGCAAGTCAACACCAACACAGAACCACTCAAGCTAATTCACATGGATCTCTTTGGCCCAGTAAATGTTCCATCCTTAGCCAAGAAGAGATATACATTAGTTATGGTGGATGATTATTTTAGGTATACTTGGGTGAAGTATCTAAAATCAAAAGACGAAGTTGCTCAAGTCATCATTGATCACTTAAGAGTTCTTGACAGAACTCCAAATGCCAAGGTTCAAATTCTGAGAAGTGACAATGATACTGAGTTCAGAAATGCCACTCTTGGTAATTTCTGCAAGGATGAAGGAATTGTGCAACAATTTTCTGCTGCAAGGACACCACAGCAGAATGAAGTTGTAGAGAGGAAGAACAGAACTCTCATTGAAGCTGCCAGGACTATGCTACATGATGCAAAGTTATCTACATACTTCTGGGCAGAAGCTATTAACACAGCCTGTTATACACAGAACAGAACCTTGATTAACAAGACTCATGGGAACACTCCTTACTATTTGCTAACTGAGAAGAAACCTACTGTCAAGTATTTTCATGTGTTTGGTAGCAAGTGTTTCATGATGAAGGACAACCATGAAAAGAAGGGAAAATTTGACACCAAAGCTTATGAAGGTATTTTCATGGGTTATTCCATTGAAAGGACTGCTTACAGAGTCTACCTCTTGGAACACAAGATTATTGATGAAAGTGTAAATGTCACATTTGATGAAACCAAGTTTCCAGGACTGCATGAGGATGGGCAAATGCAGATTCTTAGATTTGAGAATCAAGGATACTTGGAGGAAGAAGAAATTGTTGATGAAGAACCCACCTTTACTCAAACTGTTGATCTTGAAAAAGATGCTGTCAGTGAAAATGATGCTAATCAAACTCCAGCTCAGTCACAAACTATTTCAGGGAATCCTCAAAATGATGGTGACTCTGGAGATGTTGAAGAGAATGGTGGAGACAATTGTCCTGGTGAAGACTCAGTTCCCCAAACTGAGACTACTGTTTCAGATCAAACAAGAAGCTTGCCTAGAACCACAAGGTGGAACAAGGATCACACAAATGACCTAATTATTGGAGATCCTTCTTCTGGGGTAGGAACCAGGAACAATGTTTCTGCTTCCCGTCTCAAGTGGAGCCAAAAGCAATTGATGAAGCATTGTTGGATTCTGATTGGGTGATTGCTATGCAAGAGGAACTCAACCAGTTTGAAAGGAACAATTTATGGAAACTGGTTCCAAGACCAAAGGGAAAATCAGTTATTGAGACAAAGTGGGTATTCAGAAACAAATTGGATGAAAATGGAAATGTGACAAGAAACAAGACAAGGCTAGTAGCTAAAGGTTACTGTCAATAGGAAGGAATAGATTATGATGAGACATTTGCACCTGTTGCCAGACTTGAAGCTATAAGGATTTTTCTAGCCTTTGCTGCACACTGTAATTTCAAGGTGTTCCAAATGGATGTCAAAAGTGCTTTTCTAAATGGAGAGTTGGAGGAAGAAGTGTATGTTGAACAACCACTAGGTTTTGAAGATGCTGAGTTGTATGATTTTGTGTACAAGCTGTTCAAAGCACTTTATGGATTGAAACAAGCTCCAAGAGCCTGGTATGATACCCTCTCTACCTTTCTATTGGAAAACCAATTTACAAGAGGTGTAGTAGATAAAACTCTATTCTAAAAGCATCATGGCAAATACATCATTTTGGTTCAAATTTATGTTGATAATATCATCTTTGGTTCATCAAATGAGAAGTTGTGTGAGAAGTTTTCATCTCTAATGAGAAACAAGTATGAGATGAGCATGATGGGAGAACTGTCATTCTTCTTTGGATTACAAGTTCTTCAGAAATATGATGGAATCTTCATTTGTCAAGAAAAATATGTCAAGGAACTTCTCAAGAAGTTTAACCTAGAAGATTCATCACCTGCCAAGACTCCCATCTCTACATCAACTAGTTTGGATCTAGACTCCAAAGGGAAGAAAGTGGACTCTAGTGCTTACAGAGGCATGGTTGGATCTCTTCTCTACCTAACTGCTAGCAGACCTGACATAATGTTTGCTACATGTCTCTGTGCAAGGTTTCAAGCTGATCCATAGGAGTCACACTTAGTAGCTATCAAGAGAATTTTTAGATATCTAAAGGGCACTCCTAATCTAGGCCTTTGGTATCCCAAAAATACTGGATTTGAGCTAGTGGGGTACTCTGATTCAGACTATGCTGGGTGTAGAATTGACAGAAAAAGTACAACAGGAAGCTGTTAATTTCTTGGTGGAAGATTGGTGTCATGGTTTAGTAAGAAGCAACATTCATTTTCTACATCTACTGCAGAACTGAATACATTGCAGCTGGAAGTTGTTGTGCGCAAATTCTGTGGATGAAGAATCAACTTTTGGACTATGGTCCAGTGTTGAACAATATCCCTATCTACTGTGATAACATTAGTGCCATAGCCATCTCAGACAATCCTGTTCAACACTCTAGGACAAAGCACATTGACATTAGACATCATTTCATAATAGAGCATATTGAAAGAGGAACTGTAAAGTTGATCTATGTCCCAACAGAAAAGCAACTTGCAGACATCTTCACAAAACCACTGGATGAAGCAACCTTTAACAGGTTGGTAAGTGAATTGGGAATGCTAAATCTGGTATGTTAACTTACTAGTTTTTCCATTTTCATATTCAAATGAACTTGTGACAGTAACCTTTAAAATTTGTTGTCATGATAAGTTACTGTCTACTTAAGTCACTATCTGTTTTTGATAGCATGTTTGCTTTGAATGTGATAAATTGAATTTTGTGCTAGTCTTAAACTTGATAGTTAGACGTTGTATGTCATTAACTTGCATGGTTTTTAATGTTGAAATTGGTCAAGGAATTTCACTGATTGGTCAGTTTTTCTTTGATTGTTGGATTAGTGGTAGACATCACTCTTAATTGCAATCTGTGGTAGTTGTATGGGTACTCTGAACTGTTGACCATTTACCTCCCTTTTATCTAGTATGCCTATAAAATGAACCTTAGGTCATATTAGTGGATCATTCAGAAAAGGTAAAATGGAAAACAAAGTAGGAATCGAATACAGGCCTAAGATTAGCATTGAGTCTCCATATAAAGAAGTAGTTGAAGCTTTGTTTGATGATATAAAGGACCTTCTCGATGAGGAAAAGGAGAAAGAACTTGCTACCAAAGCCGTTGAAGAGGCTAAGTGGCAAGAACAAGAAAAGGAGTATCAAACACTCCTCAAGGAAGAAGGAACCACAGAAGAAGAGGCTAGGGCAAATTTTCTAGAATTGATTAAGAAAAACTGTGATGAATAATTGTATCTTTCAATTGTAGAAGTTTAACCCTCCTTTTTAATAAAATTTATCCATTTCCTTCTGAAGTTCCTTATTACTTGCTGTGTGTCTGTGTTGATTAAATGATTGAACTAATGTGCATGAATAATGAATCAGTTATCAATATTGCATATGTTTATTTGGTGTCTCTTCAGTTAAGTTGTTTAATAAAACAAATTAAGTACAAAGTCTCGACAGTTATTGTTTTCCCGCAAGGGTTGTTGTCATCAAGAAAAGTGACTATCACGGTATCCCCTGACAGTTAGTTTCCTGACAACAGTAAACAATTTTCTGTTAAGAATTGTAAAAGATGCTGTCATTACAACACTTAACGATGACAATAAGTTTTTGCGCCAATGTTTCTGTCAAGCAAAACCTATTGTCATCACACCAAAGTTACTGACACAGTTGTTTAAGCGCACATGTTACTGTCAAAAGTAGTGGACCGTTAAAATTGTACAATCATCCTCCACGAGGAGAGAGAATTAAGCCAGTAACCCACGTGATTGATTACTGGGTTAAGACACGATTTTACTTTTCCACTCTTTTAGTTAAACGCTTGAACTTCCCTCTTTATTCTTCAGTTATTCAACTGCACCAAAAAAAAAGTAAACATAACACTCTTTTCTCCTCTATCCAAGAAATTCATCTTCTTACTTTCTTTCTTCTCTCAACCAGCAAAAATGGCCCCCAAACAATTAATTTCTCAAACTAACTTTGCTGGCATCATCTCTCCTAATGATGCTGGTGAAGATTTCAAAGGGCTTGTTTCTTTCCTGAATAAGTCCTATATTAGGTATGCAATTACCTTCACTCTTGTTCTTGACCTAGACATGATTGAAAATTTCTGGGAGACAGCTGTTGCTCAAGGAGATGGTGACAACACAACCATTCAGTTCAAAATCAAGGAGCACAATTACACTCTCATTGTTCAGGGCATCAATGCAGCTTTGGGAATTATGTTAGAACCAGGAAAGACCTACACCGAGCTTGCTTGTGATGAGTCCCTAAAGAAGCTTTTCTTGAAAATTAGGTATTCAGGACCCATTCTTGAAGAGGGAACAACTAAGTGGTACCCTTCTGGTGAAATGGACAGTAAGTATCTCAGAAAGGAGTGGAGCATGGTGTTTGATGCAATGGTGAAGGTGTTCTCTGCCAAGACCACCGGCTGGAATGAGATTCCCACCTACATCAAGAAGCTCACTTACTCTCTTGTTCATGGGTACAAAGTGGATGTTGGAAAGCTACTCATGGCACATCTCAAGTCTGCCATAGGTAAGAAGGTAAGCCTTTATCCTCGCTTTCTCATGTTGTGTATTAATTCCTTATGTGATTTTGATGAAAATGCCCCTCGTTCAGAGGTGTGCAGTGTTTTGAAAATAAATACACACACAACTCTCACTTCACAGAATTTAAATGCACATATTCCACTCTTCTTCACCAAACACATGGTTGATCAAGTGCCTAACCTTGATTTTCCATTGCCTTCTGGGTATGACACCTTCACTCTTGAGGATGAGGCTGGATTAGACCCAAATTTAGCTAACCACCATTCTACACCATACACTCAGCCTAGGTTCTCTAGACTTCCCAAAGTATAGAGACAAGCCTTGCAAGAAACCAGAAAAAGATCTCTAGAAACTGGTGTTGGTGGTAGTATTGAGAGTCAAGAGGGAGTTCCTGCACCTAGTGCAGCAAATAAGGAAGGTAGTCAAACAGAACCCACAGTGGTTCCTCTTGAGCCTAAGAAGAAGATAGCTAAGAGGGCCAAAACCACTTTCAGCCACCCTGCAGTCTCTCAAAAGACTGTAGAGGAAAATAGGGTAGTAAACACCTCCCTAGATGTTCCTTCTCAACAAGGGACATCTATTGAAATTGGCATGTCTCCCAAGGCACCCTGTACAGAGTCTACACAACCTCATGTTCCAACTCATGAGGAACCTCCACTTGTAGAAACACACATGGAGTCAGGACACAGTGAGGATTTCACTTCCCAAATTGATGCTTCACAAGTTCCATCTGTGGAGCAGCCATTATTCTCTTCTCCACTTTCACCTTCTTCCTTCCCTACTCATTCATTTGTTTCTTCTCCACAACCTAGAGAGAGGGATAGTCCCAACCCTTCAGGTTTTGATCATCCATCTCCAATCATGAATGTGCCCCCATCTAGTGGTCCACAAGAACCCATTTCTCAAAGTGAGATGGACACCACTCCTTCAAACACTGAGAAAGAACAAGGTGCAACTCTGCTAGAAAGTGAAACAACCAGTGCCTTGTTCAATCTCCAAGGAGCATCTTACCTTAGGGAAGATGCTGTCACAGCCTCGGTTGCTGTCAAAGACTCTGAAAATGTTGCTGTCACAGGTGACCCTGCTATCAAGGACTCAGTAGAAGTTGCTGTCATTACCAAACCTGCTGTCCAAGTTGCAGTGGAACTTATTGTCAATCTTTCAGCTGACAGTAACATTTCTGGCAAAGCTACTATCACCTTTGCACAGCCTGATTTTGATGCTGTCACTGTTGAGGATGTCTCTGATGATGATGTGCCACTTTCTCAGTTCTTAAAGGTACATTCTAAACCATCTTTTTCATTGCATGTAAGTAATGCTCATACCCATGCATCTAGGTTGAGTGAGGGTGTGCAAAAGAAAAGATAGATAAAAGAAAAGAGAGGTGAGCATAAAAATGAGAGGCAACCAAATGAGTTGGCAAAAGGAGAGGGACTTGAGCATGTCCAGAGTGTATTTGAGGGAGCCCTAAATGTTCAGGCCCTAGGCCTTGAGAGTTCTTCTGTGAGGAGTGATGAGATCACTCAGAAAAACCCTGAGAGTGTGAGAACCCCCACAGCCTCCAAGCCCCATTCTTTTCCTTCCCCTCCAAGAAGGCTAAGAACTGGTGGCCCCTCTACTGCTCTCAAGATTGAAGCCCTAGAGCACATGTGTCTCTCCATGGAAACTAAACTTGACAGCCTGTCTACCATGGTGGCCTATGGTTTCTCTAGTATTCAGGAAGCTATTCAGGCTCTATCTGCCAGTATTGATGCTGCCAACTTACCTAAGGGGGAGAAAAGGGCAAGATCAGAATCTGTCTCTGTTCCAAAGAAAGATGTTGCAACTTAGGGGGATACTATTTCTAAGGAGGAATCAAGGAGTAAGGGGTAGCCTGCAGCTAAGGGGGAGTTAGTATCTGCAAAGAAGACAGGGGGAGCAAGAAGCTGGAAATCTTTTTGAGTATGAGATGGCTGGAGAAAAAGTACTGATGTCTAAGGAAGCACTGGAGGCAATGCAAGGGAAAGCAATATCCAAAAGACCAGTACTCCCTCATGTGATAATAAGAGAGCCAACTTCAAACCCAAAGGAGAGTGCACTTGAAAATAAGTGGAGAGAGCAGGAGGAGCAAAATAGGTTGGGAAAAGGAAAAGACAAGTTGCTTGAATACATCTTGTCAGGAAACATATGGAGGGAAGGAACTGAGTTTAGTCAGGAAGAGGCTGATGCTTTGATGCTGACATTGCTCACTTGTTGGAGGATTCTGATGAAGAAATAGCTGATTATGAAGAGGATCTTCCTGAAGAAGAGGTGCAAGCCCAACCAAGTCAAGAAGGACCCTCAAATCCAACAGGAAAAGAGGCTACTGAAGATATGGAAGCTCCACTCCTGAAAAAGTGCAAAGAAGCAAACAGGGTGGAGAGTGAAGGACCCAATTACCAACCCTGTGTGATAGAAAATCCCTTGAGGATCAAGTTCATAAGGGAAGAGATCCATGTTGGAAGCTTTCATAAGCTCAAAACAAGTGCCTTGAAAGACTTACTCTACTTGGTAATTGGATCAACTCACCCATTAGAACAACTGTGTTCTTTTGAGATTAAGGACATTCTTCAAAGAAGAAAGGGTGAAGACTAAAAGCTGGACAAATCAAGGAGAAAAACCCTGAATGCATATCCTAGAAGAAGATTTAAACTTGTTGAAGGCAAATTGAAGTTCAGAACTTATGCCTTTGGTCAAGAATTATGGACAGATCTTCAGGATGCTAAAGTATGTCTCTCTAAAGCAGTCCAAACGTACATTGATGAGATAGAAGATGATTCCATTTCTCTTGATGAAAAAGCATTGGTGGAAGGACTCAAGGAGATTCTGAAAGAAGCTCTCAACAGAGAGGATGAAGTAAGACAAAAAAGAAAATCTGAAGCTAAGTGATTTTTTTATCAATTCTGATCTTGTTAGTTAAGTTGTCAGCATGCATAGATTGTAAATTTGTTGTTATTTTCCATAAAAACAAATTGGGGGAGATTGTTAGGATTTATGGGTGATAGCTAAAGAGACAGTTTGACTAGATATTTTAAATGCTTAATTTTATTAAGTATGAACATACTGTCACAGCCAGAGTATGTTCTTGTAACCATTTTGTTTACTGTTAAATAAGATCTTAGTACATCTTGGTAGAAGTTCATTTGTTTGTTCAAGCCTCAAGAAGTGCTTAAAGAAGACAACAAGAATAAATATTACTGTCATGGCACTGACAGTAAGGTTACAAGAAGACAGCTTGTTGCAAGTCACCACAGTATATGTTAGGCCGAATACACAATATATAATCAAGTATGTATGAGAATAACAATTAAGAACACAAGTTTATGAATCAAAAAACTGAATTATATTAAATAATTCTCTCTTAGTGATGTTAATGAATCACAAAGAGCTACTAGGTTACAAGAATAATATATTCAATGTTCGCATCCCTTCTAGGGATAACCTATCTGTGTTTATATAGTACACAACTACATACAATCCTTATCTAATTGATACTCCTATAAATTAGCTATACAATTCATATCAATTAAGGATTGCTTCAGTCTTCTATTCCGTTTCCTTAGCTGTATCAATATATTCTGCTTCTTTCCATCTTCAGAATATATTGCTTCTAGAATCTTCAATTCAGCACCGACAGCTAATTCAACTATCACCCTGTCAGACTTTAAATAAACTCTGACCGGCTTCCTTTAAACTCTTCACCCTGTCAGAGTTTAATTAAACTCTGACCGGCTTCTGATAAATTCTGGTCAGTACCTGTTGCTTAAACACTGATAAACAAACGTCAGCAATTATATCTAACAATCTCCCCCAACTTGTTCATAATAAAATGTACAAGTTAAACATATAATTGATGATGTCAAAAACATTTAACAAATGCAGTGTTTAACATATAACAGAGTTTAATTTAAAACAGAGTTTAAATTTGACTTAGAATAGAAAACATAAAAACTTACAGTCAGACTTTACTTGATTTCTTGAATATCAGGCACTGTCCTGATATAGTCTGATAGCAATTTCTTTTCAGCTCTTTCTAGTTCAGCAATCATAATCTTCTTCAGCTCCTTCATTTCTGGTTCATCTTCACCAATTTGATAAATGGCAGCCCTCAAAGAATATATGCTGTTTTTGTTCATTTCATTGCCAAGTCTGATATAAAAAGGTTTATCAGACTCTAGATTGAACTCAAGAACCTTTTTATTTAGTGCAGTTCTGAACCTAGCACTATTCCTTTTCATTTCTACCAACTTTCCATGTGCATCTCTGTATTTCGGAATGTATGCACTTGATACTCCAGCTCCACTCAAAACTTTGGATTTCATCATCCTTTCCTTCAAAACTCGAGCAGCATCATAAGTACTTCTATTCTTTACTTCAAGTAGATATAGAACATACTCTAGCTCTTCCCAAAGTTTTAACTGGATATCAAATTCACCAAATCTATACACTCTGCCATCAGCCATAAAATATAACAAGAATTCCTTTTTGATTCCTTTGTGAAAAATCATCTGTACAGATTCTAGTTTGTCAAGGCCTTCTTGAGTAATTCCAACTCCAAATTCTGCCAATGAAAACTTGTCTTGAGATCTGTTATTAGTTCTTCTCTCTCTATGTGAACCCAGTCCAGATTTATCAAAGGCTTCTTTTCCCAATACTGTTCTGGTTTCTGAAAAATTCACAGCTTCAAGCTTTAAGTCTTCAAGAACTTTTGGTTTGCTGAATCCTGGAAGTAGTGTAGATTTCTGTACAACTTGAGCAGCGTCAGAGGTTGTCATAACTTCAGTAGAAACATCAACTTGAGCAGCGTCAGAGGTTGATTTGGCTAATCTTGTTTCAACTTGAGCAATGTCAGAGGTTGAATTATCTTTCTTCTCTAGGTAAGACTCTTCAATCATTATGCCTTTACCCTTATCAGAGTTTCCAATCACAGGTCTCCTTGTATATTGTATACTCTGTTGTGTATTCTCTTTAATAGAAATACCAACTTCTTTCTTTCTAGGAGCCTTGATTTCCTTTTTCTTGTAGATTCCAGCTTCAAGATTTTTCTTGTGTTCATCAGCAAGCATTTGCTCTTCAGCCTGGATATCTTCAATAGTTACATTCTTTCCATGCTCTTTTATGAATATCTTAGCAGCAATCTCTTCATCAGTAGATGGATTAGTTGAAACAACTAAACGCTTGAGTTGTGAAGTAGATTGACCACCAGAGTTTATCGTTTCAGAGTTTATTTGTCTACCAGAGTTTACTCTTGACCTGCTTTGCCTTTGAACAACAACCTTTCTTTTATTTCCTTTGCTTCCCCCATCAGTAGAATCATCCTTCTGTCTCAGAGCTTGAATGTCTTTGCATTTGTCTTTAGGCACATTCTCCCCCTTTTTGACATCATCAGAAAGAAGTACTGATGTCAGCAAGTCAATGGCAGTAGAAATAGAATGCAGTTGAGTAGACATTGCATCTTGATTTTCCTCAACTTTCCCAAGCCTCTTCTTGATTTCCTCAGAATCCTTGGCTTGCTGCTTGAGCATAGAATAATAAAAAGGTCTGTCAGACTTGAAAGTAAGATCCTTCAGACTGACTTCATTTCGTAGATTAGTAAGCATTTGTTGATTCTCATCAAATCTATTATTAAGAGATTTGACTTGAACAACAGATGCTGTTAAGCTTGTAAGTACATCAGCATTTGAGATCTTCTTGACAGAATCAGATAGTAAATCTGCAGCCCTTTGTGCTGAGAAGACACAATCTGCAGCAGCCCAATTTTTGAAGTACATATTCTGGAAATGCTCATTGGTCTGTCTATTGACTTCCCTTACGTCAGCACTATGGACATCATCAGCCAATGAAACTTGAATACTAGGGTGTGAATGAGAACCCTCAACATCATGTCCAGCTTCGTCATAATAGACTGCTTCATTGTCATTAAGAATATTGTCAGCAGTAAACTGTGCAGCTTCATCAATGTTCTCCTCTGCTACAGCTTCAGGAATATTAGAGGTAGCCTGAGCAAAAACTTCTGCTTCTCTTTGGACAATCTCAACAACAGATTGTTGCAAAGCTTCAAGAATAACATTCTCAGAGTTTAGCTCATCAACAACCTCTTGTTCCTTTTCCATCACAGCTTCATCAATTTTCTCTGTGACTTTGACCGTCTGATTAACCTCCTCACCTTTGTCAAGATCACAAGAAATAATTTCAGTGTGAGTGGCCAGAGATTCTTCTACCTGATCAGTTACTTGATCAGCTTCCACACCCTCTGTATAATGATCAGAATGAAAAGAGGTGTGTGCTTCAAAATAAAAAATTCTGCTATCAGAACGATTAGCAGCTTCCTCAACTACATCATTAGCCTTTGATGTAGGAGCATCTAAATCCATAGTAGCATCAGTATTTAATCTGTCTAGATTGACAGCTTCAGCAATCGCAGCATCCTCCTGAACAAACACTTCAGGAGCGTCAGCGTTTACAAACACTCTGTTCTCATCAGCATTTATAATATCCTCCTCAACAACAATTTCAGGAGGAGCTTGAGGAACAGCTTCAACCACAATCTCCTCATTCTCTGATGCAGGAGCTTCAGTTTCCTCAGAAACTCTGTCCATATTGACATTCACAGCACCAAAAAGATGTGCAGCCACTAGTCTTCTTTTTCTCTGATGAAGAGTTTCTTCATCAGTATCAGTCTCTGAGGCTGCAGCAACATTAGCATCAGACTTTGCTCTATTTGCTCTTTTCTTCTTCATTCTTCTTTTCTGAGGCATATCATTAGCATTTGATGCCCCAGCTTCAGCGTTTGATGGCTTCACCCTTGCACTTTTAACAGCCCTCAATGTTGATTTCTTTGACCTCTGTGATTGAGACACAGAAGGTCCAGCTTCAGCATGTGCAGGTGATTGTTGTTGTTGTGAATTGATCAAAAATTGTTGCACATACTCAGGCAACATCAAAACACCAACATCTCCTTTCTTGGTATCTTTATTAGTAAGATCAGAGAATATTCGTTTGTGCAATTTAAAAGAAGGAATCACATCATTCTCTAAAATCGCAATATCAGGACAGCAAAGGTTGAATATTAACTGACAAAATCTAGAGAAATAAACAACATTCCTATTCTCTAGCATTTTCTCACCAATATTATGTAAAACTAACCTAGCAACATCAAAATGACCTCCATAAAGAAGAGAATACCCGATTTGAAGACTATCAGTGGGAATCACATCCCAGTTGGTACACTTCTTCCCGAACGCCCTTGTTATACAGTCGAAAAAGAAACTCCATTCCTTTCTCAAGAGCGGTCGCTTCAATTGACCAATCTTTGCCAATGATCCAGAGTATCCAATTTCCCTCATCATACGAACTAACTCAGGATCGCCAACAGAGATTGTAAAAGAATTGAAATCCTCAAGTCCCAACGCATCACGAACAGTAGTTGGAGTAACTACAAATTCGTTTCCTTCAAATTCAAAAACAATAGACGGAGACCCAGTCTCTCCTCCATTATCATAAGTACCTGTCTGCCAAAAAGTTCTGATGTTTGATGCAGACAGCTTCGACGGTGCGGTTAGAGCAGTACCAATATCAGAGTTTAACAAGAAACTCTGAATCAAATGAAACGCCTCTGGTGCATTATCATTTGCCAAAGGAGCTGAGTAATTGTTAGGAACAAATTCTAACCCAGAAGCAACAAAAGATGTGGTGGCCATTCGAAGATTTTGATGCGAAAGCTTAACAGAGTTTATGTGTAGAAAGGCGTTTGTGAATATGCGTGTGTGACAAAAGATGTGTATGAGTAAGATGTGAAAAGTTTAAACGAAGGTGTGTGTATTGTATAAAAATAAAATGTAAAATTAAAAACTGAACAGTTTTTAATCATCAATACACAACTGTCTTACGCCATTTACTGTGCTAGTGGGACACGTGGCACACGTACAGACACTGATAGCTGTATTGAACAACTTCCAACACATACGTGCAGACGAGAAGACACCGTGCATCACATAACCGCTTTTAAAAAAAATCAATAATTATAAAATTATCGATTTGTATATCTCAGAAACATAATAATAAAGTACTAAGGAGCTCAACAGTCGGAAGAATAATGACTGTCTTGGAACTCCGTACTTTCATGTTCCCAGAGCTTCGAGTCAAGCAAAACCTTTCAGTTACCCTGTTGAATGCTATAAAAACTGAAGCATTCGACCAACAGGCAATACACATAAAAAAATTACCATACATCAAATGGCAGGAATCTTTGAATTCATGGATGTAGAATCCTTCTTAGATTTGAACTGGCGTCAACAAGCAAACTACATCATTGATGAGTTTCTTGTGTTATCATTTCTGAATGATGAAGGGCTCATAGCTGATGATGAAATAGCGGAAGGACCTATCTCCAACCCCTATGTGCACATCATCCGTCCTGGACCATATGATGTGCCCATCCTTGCAGATGATGAGGCTGTGGAGATCTGTATGATGCTCTTTTATCAGAGCTACTTGAAGGGTTCAAAGAAGAATGTCTTCTTGGAGTCCTGCAAGCTGCAAGCCAGAAAGAGAATACGAGAGGATGATGATGATGAGTCAACATCAGGGGGTCGTCAAGCTTTGAGAATCCCAGATGTTGTAATAACCTGTTAACCAAACAAGTAGCTAGACAAGAGTATAATGTTGTCTGATTGTAAACAGAGTTTGAATCATTTAATGAGAAAAATCCATTGTTTTGTTTTACATTTCAGTATCTCATAGCAATCGTAAAGTGAAAGAAATGATATCACTTTGAACAATAAACTAACATACTCATCAGCGCTACTAATCACCATCAGAACTTATCAAACACACTCTTTCTGTTCTCTGTTGAATGTAAAATAGATTCGTTACCAATCATACTGTTTCGAAAAACAAATGTCTAATCTCAAAATTATAAGATGTCTGAAACAAAGAAATTATTTTAACCATCAGAGATTAAAACAAAGTTACCTCGGCATATGTCACACAATACATCAGTGTTTACCATTTGTCCTTCTTTGGCAATAAACTCTTTTCTCAAACTGTACAGGTGTGAAAATATGTGTGTGCAATAGCAGAGTTTACCGAAATCAATATTTAGATCATCTCAAAGTGCATAAAATCCACAAACTAAATTAGTAAAAACTGGTTGCCTAAACTCTCATGTATAACATAGAATCTGATTTTTATATCTAAACTCTGTAGTACTGATATCCTTTCATTTGGATATGTCTTTTATTTTTCACCCCCTTTATATAGATATATATATTTATTTATTTATTTATTTATTTATTTATTTATTTTTTATTATTTTTCCAGTAATCAGTGGTTGACACTAGTCACCAAAAATCAAAGATTTTAGCCCTTATTTCATACAATAAGTTCCTGGATCTTCCTAGGCACAACATGATCTCAAAGGAATTTGTGCTCTGTTTTGGCATCTTTTGATTTGAGGGTGAATTATTTGCAATTAATAATCAGAGTTTAGACTTTTCATCAGTAAATATAATTAACTTATGAGAGAAAATGCAAACAGCTAATACAGACTCAGTGTATAAGATCAATAAACTAAGAGATGGTATAAATACAGAGACAGTATCATGCTGTGTTAATTTACTGCACATAATTGAGATCAGAATCTATACAACTCTTAAGGATTCACAATTACTTACTGAGAATTATGCTTCATTCAAATTTCTTCATTGGTCCATATGTTTCAGACAGAATTACAATTAGAGAATAACATTAAACTGTAACTATCAGAGTATGACCAACAGAGTTTAGCATCAGAGTTTACTTTCAGAGTATGACTGACACTTCACAGAGTTTATTATCAGAGTTTAACATGCTGGTTCACATAACAGTTAACACATGTAAGAAATCATGAACATAAAAGTGAGTCTAACCCGTATCTCTAGTCAAAACCAGAAATCATTCCAAGTTCATTTACCAATCTTGTAAAAGTAGCTTCACTCAAAGGTTTGGTGAAGATATCTGCAAGTTGTTGGTCTGTAGACACAAAATGAAGCTCAATGTTTCCTTCTTCCACATGTTCTCTGATAAAATGATACCTTATGCTGATGTGCTTGGTCATGGAATGCTGTACTGGATTACCTGTCATAGCAATAGCACTTTGGTTATCACAGAAAATAGGTATGCTAGAGTACCTTAACCCATAATCCAGCAATTGATTCTTCATCCATAAAATCTGTGCACAACAGCTACCAGCTGCTATATACTCTGCTTCTGCAGTGGATGTAGAAATTGATTTCTGTTTCTTACTGTACCAAGAAACCAATCTGTCACCTAAAAATTGACAGCTTCCACTTGTACTTTTTCTGTCTATCTTACAGCCTGCAAAATCTGCATCAGAGTAACCAATTAACTTAAACTCTGATTCCCTAGGATACCACAAACCCAAGGTTATGGTTCCTTTAAGATATTTGAAGATCCTTTTTACAGCTGTTAGATGAGGCTCTCTGGGATCGGCTTGAAATCTTGCACAAAGACATGTTGCATACATGATATCAGGTCTACTTGCAGTAAGATACAGTAGAGACCCTATCATTCCTCTGTAGTTAGTCATATCTACTGAGGCTCCTGTGTCTTTGTCAAGCTTCGTTGCTGTAGCCATGGGAGTTGTAGCAGATGAACTATCAAGCATACCAAATTTCTTTAGAAGATTTCTGGTATACTTTGCTTGATTGATAAAAATCCCATCATCTGTTTGCTTGACCTGTAAGCCTAGAAAATAACTAAGCTCTCCCATCATGCTCATTTGGTACCTGGATTGCATAAGCTTTGCAAACTTCTTACAGAGTTTGTCATTAGTAGATCCAAAAATAATATCATCTACATAAATTTGAACTAAAAGCAAATCATCACCAGAATTGAAATAAAACAAGGTTTTATCAATTGTACCTTTTGTGAACCCACTTTCTAAAAGAAATTGAGCAAGAGTTTCATACCATGCTCTTGGTGCTTGCTTTAGTCCATATAATGCCTTGTCAAGCCTGTAGACATAATCTGGATGCTTGGAATCTACAAATCCTGGTGGTTGTTCAACAAACACTTCTTCTTCAAGCTTCCCATTGAGAAAAGCACTTTTTACATCCATCTGAAAAACTTTAAACTTCTTGTGTGCTGCATAGGCCAGAAAAATCCTTATGGCCTCCAGTCTTGCAACTGGAGCAAAGGTTTCATCATAGTCAATTCCTTCCTGTTGTGAATAACCTTTAGCCACAAGTCTAGCCTTGTTTCTTGTAATCACACCTTCACTGTCAGTCTTGTTTCTGAAAACCCACTTTGTACCTACTATTGATCTATTCTTTGGTCTAGGTACAAGTGTCCAGACTTCATTTCTTTCAAATTCATTTAACTCTTCTTGCATTGCTGTTATCCAGTGTGCATCTTGAAGAGCTTCCTCCACTTTCTTTGGTTCTGTTTGAGACAAGAAGGCATGATACAGACACTCATTATTTGTTGCACTTCTAGTTCTTACACCAGCATCAGGATCTCCAATTATGAGATCAGGTGTGTGTGCCTGTGTCCACTTTCTTGCTGTTGGTAAGTGGTTTCTTGCATCATTATTGAATCCTCCCCCTTGATCCATGCTCTCCTGATTCATATGTTGACTTTCTGCAGCATCTGAGGCTCCCCCTGAATTGGATGGCTCAGAGTTTGAACTGTCAGAGTTTGAATCAGTTTCCTCAACTGACTCATTTGCTGTATCTTGTTGAGCTTCTTCACGCTCCCCCTCAACTGGTTCTCTATTTTGTTCAACTTGAGAATTTCCAGTTTCTTCAGTATTTACCAGTAGAGGTTCAGAGTATGCTTCGTCAGAGTTTGTCAACCCTGCTTCATCAGAGTTTATATCATCAGAGAATAGATCTTCATTTTCAAAACGCAGTTGATCATATCCATCCTTGTCTTCAAGTCCAATTATTTTCTTGTCATCAAATGACACATGTATAGATTCCATGATCACCTTAGTTCTTAGATTATAAACTCTGAATGCTTTTGTTGACAATGGGTAGCCAACAAAGATTCCTTCATCAGCTTTTAACTCGAACTTAGTCAACTGTTCAGGATGAGTCTTCAACACAAAGCATTTGCATCCAAATATGTGAAAATATTTCAAATTTGGCTTCTTATTTTTCACCATCTCATATGGTGTTTTCCCATGCTTGTTGATTAGTGTAGCATTTTGAGTAAAACAAGCAGATTGAACAGCTTCTACCCAGAAATAAGTTGGTAATTTTGCTTCTTCAAGCATAGTTCTGGCTGCTTCAATTAAGGTTCTGTTCTTTCTTTCAACTACACCATTTTGCTGTGGAGTTCCAGGTGCAGAAAATTCTTGTTTCACTCCTCTTTCCTTGCAGAAAGCTTCTATAATTGAGTTTCTGAATTCAGTTCCATTATCACTCCTTATAATTTTGACTTTGTGCTGTGATCCTTTGTCCAGTAGATTCACATGATCCATCAGAGTTTGAGCAGTTTCATCCTTCTTTGACAAGAAATACACCCATGTATATCTAGTATATTCATCAACAATTACTAGAGCATATTTCTTTCTGCCCATAGACATCACATTGACTGGTCCAAAGAGATCAACATGTAGAAGATGATAAGGTTCCACTACTGAAGATTCAGATTTGCTCTTGAAAGATGACTTCCTTTGCTTGGCTTTTTGACAAGAATCACACAAGCCATCTAGACTGAGTATAGACTTTGGAAGTCCCCTTACAAGATCCTTTCTTATTAGCTCATTGATGTTGTTCAAATTGAGATGAGAGAGCTTCTTGTGCCAGTTCCAACTCTCTTCATTTGACATTCTGGCTGTTAGACACACTGTTTTTCCATCAGAGTTTGTTACCAAACTTGCTTCATAAATGTTGTTGCGCCTGTGTCCAACTAGAACAACTTTTCCAGTAGATTTACTGATAACTTCACAGTATTCACTATGAAAATCTACATGGTTTCCTCTGTCACAGATTTGACTCACAGATAGCAGATTATGCTTGAGTCCTGAGACTAGAGCTACATTTGTAATGATGACACTTCCAAGATTGATATTGCCATATCCCAGAGTGTGTCCTATGTTGCCATCTCCATAGGAAACCTTTGGGCCAGCCTTCTCCTTAAAGTCTGATAGCAGGGCTTTATTTCCAGTCATATGTCCTGAGCATCCACTGTCCAAGATAAGTGTGCTCTCTATTATACCCTGCAATCACAAACAAACACTAAGTGTTAGTTTTAAGGACCCAGACTTGCTTGGATCCTTTGTCTTTCTTAACAGTGTTAGCTTTTGCAGCGGAAGTACTATCAACAGAGTTTAAGCTAACATTGTCAGACTTTACACTTGCAGAGTTTGCTTTAACCCACTTCAGATTGGGTTTTAGCTCATAATAGTTATGATAAATAGCATGATAACTCTTGCAAGTATAAATGGAATGCCAAGTGCTCCCACAGTGTGTGCATAAAGTTTGTGGTTTAACCCTTACATAGTCATTCTTTACTCCTGAAGTAGAAGATAAAGAATTAATATGTTTGTTCTTAGTGCAAAATCTAGCAAGATGATTAGAACTACCACAATTATAACATGTTTTCCTCGGAGCAGCACCAGTAGGCAAATGATTATCTCTATTATTTATGCCTATCTTTCCATTCCTATTCTTCTTGGACCCTTTTGGTTTCATGGCAGATTTTATCTCTTTCAGCTTATGATTAAACTGTTTCCCTGTCATCAAACCAACATTAACCTGTTTTTCACAAGTTTTTACTGGCTCTCTAACAGTTTCTTTTTCCATAAGTTTTTCTGTTATAATATTTTCCTGTCTTTCACAGGCTTCATCTGATTCCATATCAGCTTCTCTTATTACAACAGATTTTAACTTATTGGCTTCTGGAACAAATATTACAGGTTTAAGTTGTGGTTTTACCTTAACCTTGTCTTTAAACCTAAGTTCATCATTTTCACAATAGCCTAAACCTACAGAGTCTGTTTGAAACACTTGATGAGTGTCTCTTCCAGAGTCTGTCCAAGTCTTGATTATTTTTCTTTCTTTTTCTAAATCACATTCTAATTGCTTATATCTTATGAGCAATTCCTGTTCTACATAAACAGCATCATCTCTTTCTTTTTGAATCTTCTTCATATTTTCAAGTTCTTCTTCAAGAAACTTGTTTCTATCTTTAAGACTAAGATTCTCAGCTTTAATTCTCTCATTCTCTAAAGTCTGATCCCTATAGCTAACATGTACGCTTTTCAGATATACTCTTAACTCAGATATATTATCAGTATCATAAGCATAAGTAGTTAGGGGTACCTTATTTTCAGATGATTCAGTCTCATCTCTGACAGTTGCCATAAGAGCATAGTTTTCTCCATCATCAGAGTCTGAAGTATCTGCCCAGTCTTTGCCTTTAGAGATGAGTGCTTTCTCAGATTTGCCTTTCTTGCACTCTGGAGCATAATGACCCATCTCCTTACACTTGTAGCACTGGATTTGAGACTTATCCTTCTTGCCAGACTTGGTCTCCCTTCCATCAGACTTTCTGAAACTTCTCCTTTCAGAGTTTGAATCTTTCCTTGAGAATCTCTTTCCTTTCTTGAAGTTCTTGAATCCCATCTTCTTAAAGGTCTTCACCATCAATGCAGCCATTTGCATCAACTCCTCTTCATCATCCTCAGAGTCAGAAGCTTCATCAGAGTTTGAGTCATCATCAGAGTTTGATGACTCACTTTCAGATTTAATAACTAAAGCCTTTCCCTTGGCTTTCTTCCTTGATGATTCCTTCTTGATGGGCTTCTCCTCGACTTTGAGAGCAACAGATTTTGTCTTCTTGCTGGATCTCCTGTTCCTTTGTTCTATCTCAAGTTCATGAGTCTTTAACAATCCATAGATCTCATCAAGATCTGTATCAGCAAGATCATAATTATCTCTGATTGTTGTTGCCTTTAAATCCCACTTTTCAGGTAGAGATAACAGAAACTTGAGATTAGACTCTTCAAGTTCATATTCTTTATCAACCAGAGACAGATCGTTCAACAGTTTGCAAAATCTGTCATAAGTCTCAGTCAAGGTTTCATTAGTTCTTGAATCAAAGTGCTCATACTCCTGTGTGAGTATTGTTTTTCTGTTCTTCTTAATAGCACCTGTTCCCTGGCATCTAACTTCTAAAGCATCCCATATTTCTTTGGCAGTTTTGCAGCCAATTACTCTGTTAGACATTACATTATCTAAAGCACTGTGGAGAAGATGTCTAACCTTTGCATCCTTTGCAATTGATGAGATGTCCTCAGGAGTCATATCTTTCTTTTCCTTTGGAACAGTCTTTTGTACTTGTCCATCAACAACAGGGGACAATTTAGTCGGCATATGAGGACCATCATAGATTCTGTCAAGGTATTCTGGATCTGTAGCCTCCAGAAACATGGTCATCTTCACCTTCCAAATCGGATACTCTACTGGCCTGAGAATTGGAACCCTGATTGTTTCATATCGACTCTCAGAATTGGGCTTAACCTGTTCAGCCTTAGGAGCAGTTTGATTTTCTTCAGACATGATTAATACTGTGTTTGAATCGTAAAACTGTATATATTAAACAGCCTTGGCTCTGATACCAATTGTTAGGCCGAATACACAATATATAATCAAGTATGTATGAGAATAACAATTAAGAACACAAGTTTATGAATCAATAAACTGAATTATATTAAATAATTCTCTCTTAGTGACGTTAATGAATCACAAAGAGCTACTAGGTTACAAGAATAATATATTCAATGTTCGCATCCCTTCTAGGGATAACCTATCTGTGTTTATATAGTACACAGCTACATACAATCCTTATCTAATTGATACTCCTATAAATTAGCTATACAATTCATATCAATTAAGGATTGCTTCAGTCTTCTATTCCGTTTCCTTAGCTGTATCAATATATTCTGCTTCTTTCCATCTTCAGAATATATTGCTTCTAGAATCTTCAATTCAGCACCGACAGCTAATTCAACTATCACCCTGTCAGACTTTAAATAAACTCTGACCGGCTTCCTTTAAACTCTTCACCCTGTCAGAGTTTAATTAAACTCTGACCGGCTTCTGATAAATTCTGGTCAGTACCTGTTGCTTAAACACTGATAAACAAACGTCAGCAATTATATCTAACAGTATATCCACTCTGACAACAACATTGGCGGAAGCCCTGAGACAACAACTTTACCTTAGTCTGACAACAATCTTGGAAATCCTGACAGCATCTTTTGCGGGGATTTCTTACTGTCACCAAAAGCACATTCTTGTGACAGCAAGCTTGAAGATCAGGATACTGTCTCAAAGGATAATCTTTGTATTGGGGATCTACCCAGTCAAACATGTGACAGTTTGGATGTTCAAGAAACAGGCGTGCTACAGTATCCCAACACTGCATCAGGTCTGCAAGACTCCGACAGAAGCTTGAGAGATCACATGACAAAACTCACCAATTCAAGAGTATGACAAATCAACATCTACTGAATTGTGTTAGCTAAATATAGAATGTATCTAGATTGCTTTTTCCGGTAATGATAAACTTGTTTGTATAACAATTTAGGTAAAACTCACGGGTAGGCAATTTGTAAGAAGCTGCCACATGAAAATGACAGCAGCTTCACAAACCCGTGATGATAGAGATATAATTAGTTTACTTAGACTATCTCTCAATTTATTCGATGTATCATTCGAGAAATTAAAGCTCAAGAAAACTGATATTTTCTTGAGGTTGTAGCAACACTTTGCAAAATAAATAAAACTTTTATTTTGTGAGAAAAACTACTTGTGTCTACTTGTGTTTGCAATTCTTAAACTGATAAACTTAAATCTTAGTTTTAGTTGTTGAAGCGTAGATTGAGATTTATCAGTATTGTATTCAATCCCCCCTTCTGCAATATTCAAGGACCAACAAAAACCCTTAGCTAAAATATACTATGTGGCATGCCTTATATAATTTTTTTAGAGATTTTGTAAAAAAGGGGCATTCCAATGGGTCATAACCCTTATCAAAAAATTTAGCCAACCAGCTATCACTAGTACAGAAATGCTTTTCAGCGTCGCACCTATAGCGTCAGTTCTTTAGAAAGCCGTCACTTTTTCACGTTATTGGTGTCGGTTGCCAACTTAACCGACGCTATAGGTGTGTGTGCAACGCTTTTAAGAACTTCTAGTGTCGGTCTTTATTTCAACCGACGCTATAGCATCTTAGCAGTTTTCTGTCGATCTTATTTATGTACGTGTTTAGCTGAAGTTTTTTTTAAGTGCAATTTGTTTTTTTATATTATATTTTATTAGGTGAATATGCTGAAGTTTTTTTTAAGGTGCAATTTATTTTTTTATATTATATTTTATTAGGTGAAAATGAATGTGTAGTACTTTGCAATCAACAAAAATTAAGTTGCCACTTAAGGATTCGAACCCATGTCATTTGTATAATGAAACATTTCTATTAGCCTATCCTAACCAACTATTCTAGAGTTGTATTTGTGTTGGAATTTGGACTAAATTTCTTAATAATAAACGTACCAATTTCATGATTTTTTGGCGAGCTCCCCCCTGCCATTTGATATTAAGCTAGTATATTCAACTTGCCTTTATTTCATAATTTTTCTCCAATTTTTCTAGTAAGACAAATTTAATATATTTGTATTTTGATATTATTTATTATATATTTTTTTATTAAAAACACCTAACTGTTTCAAATGTGGAGATAGTGTTCTCTATAATAATAATGTTGTTAAAAGTTTCAAAGAAATTGAAAAAAAATTATATTATTATAAAAATTAAGATTTATATTAAGAAAAAGAATGCTAAGTTGAATAGTATTATATAAATAAAATTTGTACATAAATAATATACTATATTCTTTTAAAGTAATATTTTAATATTTTCATTACACAAGTCAATAATATGCATAGAATTTTGCTTAAGTGTCAGGTTGGCATTGCTGTTACTAACAACAATAACATATTTTTCTGAAAATAGCTTTTGGCCTAAAAGTTTCAGCGAATATAATGTATGGATCTCATATTTTTAGAAAAAACTGTTCGGTGTCGATTTATACAATTTGGCATAAGTGTTATAGAAAACAATGTTTTTTGCTGGAAAAACAGCCAAAAATTGTCTGGTAAATATTACAAAAGCAATTTTTTTGAAAATTGCTTGTAGCTTAAAAGTTGTTTTTAGAGTAAGTGGAGACTCATGCTTTTGAAAAAAACTGCTTTCAGCATCGGTTTTATAGGGAGCGGTCGATTGTACATATTATAAAATAGGATTTGTATTTTAAATAAATCCTAATCTCAATTTATTATTCAAAATAGAACTTGTAAAATAAAAAATATCTAAAAAAATTCTTACTAATATTTTTTTAAGTACATTAAAAAGTATATAATATAAAAATAAAATCTTAATAATGAACAATTTTGAACTTTATATAATTTATATCCATAAATTAATTGCATGTCAAATTCAAAGATATTAATTACAATATAATCATTAAATTTATAATTTTTTAATATTACTAAGAAATTTAAAAGAAATAAAATTAGGAAATTAGATTTTTCAAAAATTAGTCTTATTATCAATATTATTTTTTTCGTAGCTATTCTTATATTTATTTTTATAAAATTATATTTTGTTGGGTACTTGGGACTGAGAAGTAAAACTAATTCAGATTAATAGTTTTACAAGGTCAAATAATTCATCTCTGCTCCGACTCTGGGCGCACTGTCGCAGTTGTCTATCATAAAACTCCACCTCTCTTGCACGTCGACTTTTGAATTTCTTAAATCAATCTGTTTCCACATGCCTTAATCGATCTGTTCAACAGCAGGCCTTAGTTTTGGGTAATATCTCTGGCATCAATTTTACAGGTAAAAACCCTAACTTTTGTTATCCCCTTTTATTATAGTTGTGTGTGTTTTGGTTAGATTCTTTTAGACAATACTATTGTGTGAGTAATAGAATAGAGGATCCACCCCCCCCCCCCCGACCCACAGGAACAGGTATAACAATCAAACTGTACGGCTAAGCTTAAGAGGGCCTTGATTATAGTATTCTGATACGATTTTGTTCTGTGTCCTGTCTCACTAATGGATACACCGGGTGTTCTAAAAGTAGATTTAATAGGTGAATTATTCATTTAATAAATAGAATTGGGACACAGGAATCAACTATTATGATGCTTTTAACTCACATGAACCAAGATACTGTGAAATCATGGATTCTGCCTGTGATGTAGCTAATGAGATTGGACCACGTTATCTATGTTTGTAGTATTAGTGTTATATATACAATTTAAAGGTAAAGATGACTAGTGTTACTGATTTCACTTTGCAGGACTTACAAACAATCCTGAAACAAGGCTTCAAGTTGTGCCACTTCACGTTATCTATGCATGTGCGTCATGTGGAGGAACAACTTTTAAAAGCAGGTATGTAGTACTCTTTATGACTTGTGGAAACTTCTGCAATTTGCTAGAAACTTTCAGTTCTAAACTTTCAGTTAGTAATGGGGACATTTTTAATAGCCTTTGTCCTGTTCAGAATATGTATAGAGTAAGTGCAACTGAATATTGTAGTTTCAAAAGTAGAATTATTGCTTTAGTTAGCATTAGCAGATTCTACATGAACTATTGAATTGTTTTATATGTTCGTGCTTTGAACAGTAGTTGTATTATCTTTTCTCTTACTGCAGTTGAATAGATGATGTGAACAGACTACTTTTCTAGCTGGAAATTATAGAATATACATAGGTTCCTAAAGTTACGAAGATTGCAAATTGTGACCTGGGAGATGCGGCTAAAAAATACAAGATCTGGATGCTGCAATTAAGACCATGCATGAATTACTAGAGAGGCTGGTAAGACACTTGCTGAGGATTTCTACTTGCAATTTGGAGAAGACCAACCAATACAATTTCTTGTCACTGTCAGAGAAAACGTAGAGAATGATTGTATTGGAAAGAATTTATTGTAGTATTTGTAATTTAATTTATCTTTTTTTTCAAGTGTGTAACAAGATCGTACAAAATCTTTTTAATTTATTTTAATCAAATTTTTGATCAGATTTGTGTTATGATTTTATTCTTGGTATAGTGGTTGATGTTATATTTTATTGATGGTTGTATTAGTAATACATATGGAGTAGGATAACAGGATTAAAAAAACAATATATTTTTTTAAAAAAAGTAACTTTAGGCGTCGGTTATCAGAGGTGCGATGCAAATAACAAAGACTATAGGCGTCGGCGTTTTAATGAACCGACGCTATTGTAATGACTATATGCGTCGGCATTTTATACAACCGACGCTATTGTAAGGACTATATGCGTCGTTTTCTCTGACAACCGACGCTTTTGTAAGGAGTATATGCGTCGGCATTTCAAACAGCGACGCTTTTGTACCACCATATGCGTCGGCATTTCATACAACCGACGCTGTTGTACTCCCATATGTGTCGCCTATTTAACCGACGCAAAAGGCCTATACCTATAGCGTCCCCTACATATACTACGTCTTTTAACCGACCCTGTAGCTCTTTTTGACCGACGCTATAGGCTCATTTTGTACTAGTGTATATTTGGCCGACCTCTAGGGACCTGTAGCAAAATTCTACGTAATTTATTACCATGTCAAAATAATAAATTCTATTTATAACAACTTGAAAAAATAATAATAACATGCTATATTTAAAATATATCCAATCAGCATGACCAACCCCATTGGATCAAAACACAATGCATGTTCATCAAATTTTACATAATCAGTATTTTATATCATTTTAGCCAATAAATTTAGTTAACCCCATTGGAGATGCTCTTATAAATAAAAGTTTTGAAAAATAAAAAATTATTATACTTTTAACGGAACATTTTTCTTTATTATAATTTTAGTCAACTTTATCGTGTTGGCTGTATTTATAATTTATGAAAAATTTAGAAACTTGTAATGAAATTTCAGGATGTTTGTAATTATATTTAAGTAACATATTTTATTTATAATGATTTAAAATAGTAATAAAATATTTTAAATTATAAAATATAACCAAATATTATAAAATATAACCAAATATTATAATCAAATAGTAATAATCGAACCGAAAAACATGAAATCAAAATTCAATTTATATCCGAATTTAATCAATCAAAACTTAACCAAATTTTAAGTAATTCGACTCAAATCACAATCGATTTAATGTAGTCAAATTCACAATAACAATATTATGCTATTATTTTAGGGAGTTTGATGGTAAAAGATAAGAGAGGAGGGATGAAAAAAGAAACCTAAAGAAATGATGTAATTTTTTGTTTGATTTTTTTTTTAAGAACAGTGGAATTAATTCATTAATGAAAAGCCATACGGCATCTACAAAGATAGTCGCGTCGAACAAACATAAAATAGAAACAATCGTCTATCCTCTGAAGAGATCTATCCTCCTGAAGAGATAGTCAAACGATATGTTGAAAATGATATATTTACATATACCCGCTTCACCGTAACTTGTTTCACCGCAACCTGTTTGAGCTATCGACCATAATTGCAATTACATACAAACTTTTATCACTAAATCAAAACCAGCTCTCACAATAAAGTAGAGAAAGCGACAATCTCTCACCATGGAGAGAAAAGCAAACCGAAATTGCAAACTAAAAAAACAAATTAAAAGAACTTAGATCTGAAGAAACGAAACAACAATAGGAGATAATCGGTCCACTCTCGAATCCAAAATCTCGCTTGAATCGAAGAAGAACGAAACCGAAAGCTCCAAAAATTTAGATCTAAAAAATCAAACCAAACACACTCAATGGGTAGAAAACCTTACCCTTATTAAAGAAAATCAGAAATAAACTAAAAGAAAGAAAAAGATTTGGGGCTTTCCACCGGAGAGAAACCGGTGGAAGCCCCGTCGGTTATGTTTTAAGAAGAAAAAGAGGGGCGGCGGTGAAAGAGAAAGGAGAGCAGTGACGAGTTAAGCCAGTTCTGAATTAATTTTTTGTTTGATTTTAATAGAATACTTTTAGAAATAGAGACATATACTACAATCTCGGGATTTTTTTATTAGATTGTCGTTAATATCTTCAGTTCAGTCAACTTCAATAATCGAACTGAACATTTTTAGAGTTTGGTGATTGATATGTAATATCTTACAAACTTAAGGAGCTAAAATGGTATTTATCCATATACTTTTCACTTTTACCGTGCTCATTACTCACTACCTTATGTATACGGCCTACAATTTCGTACACGACAAGATAATTACCGGTTTGATTTTATCTTTTTGGTACACGAACACGAAATTACACGCGCGAATTTCGTGTCGATCTTGGGTTTACCCTTGGGTACACGACACGAAACGAAAGTATACGAAATAATTAAATAATTAAATAGATACATATTGTCATAAGTATTATATATATAATTTTTACAAAACTAAAATAGAAAATATTTTCAAATTTAAGTTTAACAAGATTTGACTGCACTTGGCAAATTATGGCTTATTGACTTAATACTCAAATAGTAAAATTTTAATTTTTTTTATTTGATTTATTATATTTTTAATTTGATTTATTACATTTTTAATTTTATTTAAAATTACACAAAACACGACACAAAAAGTACACAACACGCAAGTACACGAACACGAAACGACACAAATCCTTAACTGGTCGAGTTTGAATTTAGCATTCATATACACGAAACACAAAAGTATACGAAATGAACAAATTGCGAGCTCTATTTACGTACTCGGTCTGTCCCTCTCATTTCTTTACACTTTCTTTTTTGAGATGTCACTTTCAATTCTTTACATTCCAAAAGTTTTCTAAAATAGTAAAGTTTTATAATATAAAAATTAACTACATCCACTACTTTTCCCACTATCCCCACTTTATATATTAAATATTGATTGGTCCCACCATTTTACTCATTTTTCTTATTTTTATTCGTTAAATTATATTTTTTCTTAATCTCCATGTCAAATCTAAGTATAAAGAATTGAGGGGACCGAGAAAGTACAGTTTACCATTTTTTAGTCAATTTAAGCGGCTACACACAAGCCCATGGCTGTGCTGGAGAAGCACTTGCATTATACTAAAGTAGTAGTAAAAGTGTAAAACGACCTTGTTAACCGCTTTCTATCTTAGTATTTTCCGCTAGTAGTAATATCTTTCTTTTTTGGTAATTTTATCCAGCCCTAACCCTAACTAAACTGAATAATTTGATAAATAAATTTCCACCTATCTAGGAAAATGTAAATTTGCAACGGTTTATATATAATAATATAATTACAAATGCAACCTCACCACCTTGCTATTTCCCTGAAAATGTGACTGCTGCTTCTGGGGAAATACAAATGTTTCATTTTACAACAACACCACATACTCACAACCACACACAGTCACAGTCGCCCACACCACTCCTACACCCTCATGACTTCACCTGATGAAGTTCCTTGTTCCGCTTAAATTTATTGTATATGCCTTCCTATCCGACACCCAGCAGAATGAATCACGAAGTTGAGCTCAGATGGAAACAAGCTACATTTTTATTTTTCATGACGGCCACTTGCGTACTCTTGTCATTTCCATGTAAATTCTCGATGTTTAATATCAGACGTGGCATGTTTAAAAATAAAGAAATAATGTTTTATGTAATGCTTCCAAAATTTAGGAAAATTAACAGCAAATGCGCTTCATATAATCATATATATCAATGTTCAATCCCCTTTTATTGTTAATTACAATGTACTTTCTTTAACGAAATTTGGTGAAAATCTCATGGAACCTTCAATTCAATCCCACAACAATGGACGTACGTAGGTAGTTGGAGCTAAGATCTCTCCCACAGTCGCTTGCACAATACGAGAGAGGGAGTGAGAAAAAGTGAATGTGTTTACAACTGAGTTCACACAGATGCAGTACTATAATTTCTTAGAAAAACCAGATTAGAAATATTTACGCGTCGATCGACATTCAGTATATAAGGAGAGCGAGATAGGTTGAAATTGATTAACAAATCATTCAAAGCAATTGATAATTACACAAACACACACACATACAATAGAAGCTAAATTCTCATATATCAAAAGATCATAATGTCTGATAAGAAGGGAAGTTCAAGTACTCAAGGGAGTGGCAATACCGGAAAAAACAAGTCGTATGATAGCTTGATTCCTGCTAAAAAGAAAATTGTGAGTAATATGGTGTTTAAGACGATGGGTGGGTGTGTTACCTCGGCAATCAACAACAACGATAAAAAGATCAAACCGGAAAATGATGACGACAATGATGAATGAATGATGATGGTCGCTAGGCACCTCGGTTCACCCCATCTACTTGCTGCACACAAGTATATATGTTTGTGGGGGGACCTTGGTGCTTTTAGCACTTTATTGATGTCTTGTTTATTTATATCTGTAGGGGTTCATAATGTCTATTGTCTTGTTGTGTAGGAAGCAGTTCATGGTTTAATCGGTTTGATTTGATTAATGTAGTTTAAGTGTGCCTAATATTATTCCTGGCTAGCCTGTTTCAGCCAGTGTCTATAAATTGTTGTAATGGTTTATACTGTGTATGTCTTCGTCTTGTGATATAAATTTATAAAAATAAAAGTTTGTTAACTCAACTGATATGAAGTAGTACTGGTCAGTTGTCACTGACATCTACTTCTCTTCTTGTCGTTTGAATCATTGAATGTTTTTCTGCGTGCAAGAGAGTTTACTCCATGTACAATATGTCAAAAAATAACTTCATCATCTGCTTTCTCGATCTATCTTCATCCTCTTTTGCTCATGACACAGATTTCATTTTACTTGTGATCAATCTGGTGTGCTGAAACAGATTTCTAACAAATTAATTTTGATGAAAATTTGAATCATCTACACACTAATTAAGGATCTACTTGTAATCCATCATTGGTAGTATTTTACAACGTTAGATGATTTCGTTGACATAAATATTATTTAAACTACAATTTTATATTTTTCTGGTGAAGGAGATGAGGTATATAGTATTGCAATTGCTCTTATGCCACTCCATTAATCATCACTTTAATTATTTTAAATCAACTTCATATTCAAATTTTAATATTCAACTTCATAAGTTAAAGCTACCCCTATTCATTCATGCCAAATTATTTAGAGACCAAGTATACTTTTTCACCGATACTTTCTTTCTTTTTTTTTGAGGAATTTTCACCAATACTTTCACTTGAGGGTACTGGAGGTAAATAACGAATGCTGCTCGAGTGCTTGACAGTTGCCAATCTGTAGTTTATTAAGCCGGCTGCCATATTTTTGGGCCACATCAAACTACCTTGGCAAAGCTCTTTCTTCTTGTTATTTTTTCCTAGAACAAGTGTAAATCTCATTTTAAGCTATAACTCATGCCGCTAATTGAATCCAGCCCCTCCCTAGCTAGCTAACTTATACATAATTCAAGATTTCAAGTTTCACTAAATATTATAACTAAGGTTATTTCAGACCTGAGATACTCAGTGTGCATTATGTAATTAGCAAAACTATCACGTACAATGAGAGCTCAAGACTTATTTCTGTGAATATGTGCTGGGAAGTACAAATGCAATCTAAAACGCCCAGACCCCTTGCCCAATTTCACAACCACAACGAAACCCACATATATATGCACGCGAAGTTTCTTGCTATCCCACATGCGGCTGATATGATTTACGAAATTGAGCTAACATAAAAACTAGCTACAGAAATAGTCATGACCTCCTCGTTCTGGTTTCTCATGTTCATACAATCCCTGGCCCATATAGTAAAATTTGTGTAAATTACATACAGTAAAATTTGTGTAAAGCTTCTATTTATGCTGTCAAACTGTAGGAAAATTGACGATAAATTTTATCAATAGCTAGAAACCTACAGTTGTGTCCCACAACAATGGAGGGTAGGTAGCCTAGACCAGTATCGTAGCTGGAATATGCTAATTGTGGTGCTAAAAACTAATACTCCATAATTAGTACTCCCTCCGTCCCATTCATTTCTATACACTTTCCATTTTGGGACGTTTCATTTATTTCTATACATTCCAAAAATAGTAACTTTTAATAATATAAAACACTATTACACCCACTACTTTCTCCACTATCTCTATTCTATAACAATCTAAATCACTATTACACCCACTACTTCCTCCACTATCTCAAATCTATTATTAAATATTGATAGATCCCACCACTTTACTCACTTTTCATCTAATTTTACTCATTTTTTATATTTTTTCTTAGTGTACGTGCCCAATCCCAGAGTATAGGGACGGAGGGAGTAACATATATGTTTAGGTAATAGTGAGCGAGGTTGAATAACTTAGATTCTTTTGAACTCTTTCTCCGACACCTTAGAATTTTTGTTTACTTAATTACAAGTGAGACTATGTATTAATAACTCCACTAGCCCTTATGCAACTCCTCCACAAGCCTAGACAAATTTTGAAGTTAGAATCGTTTTCTCGTTCACACACACACACAGAAAAAGCCAGAGACTGAGTGTGAGAAATATGAATGTGCATAGAACTGAATTTCCACAAATTCTTCACCATAATTTCTGAGAAGATACTGACATAATTCTTAATTAGGAGTTGATTTGGTTATAAAAGGGGATCCTTGGGGATTTCATTTCATTACCGAAACATTATAAAAAGCAATTGAGAAATTAAGATACAGAAAGAAGTTTAATATTGAAACATAGATTTATACACATACACTCAAAAGAAATACATGGCCGGCAAAGAGGGTAACTCTAACTCAAGTTCTGATGGGAGTGTTAAAAATGGAAACAAGTATGTGAGAGGTTGATTCCTGCTCAAAAGAAACATGTCGTTACCATGACAAGTGACCGCGTTGTTCAATTTGTTTTCTCGGCAATCAACAACAAAAATGATGATGGCCTGGGCCGCTTTTTCTTAGCTGCCTTGTTACTCTCTACTGAGTTGTTACTACACAATATGTTCCTTGGTGGGGGCTTAGTGTTTCATGGTCCAATCACTCGTGTTGCAAATATTAGTTTGTGAGTTGTGACGGGTTTTTGCCGTCGTTTCAGTGGAGTATTGTCAGCACATTTTACTTTGCAATAGGGTTATGTGGCTATATATATGTAACACATCTGTTCCCTTCTCTTTGATCGTCATTTTCTATCCAGCTACTATATATATATAACTTTCCAGATGTGTTGATTCTTACTGCTTCAGTGAACACCTCAGATTAATTATATATATAAAAAAAAGATTAGTAAAATTTATGCAAGAAAGTTCAAAGAAAAAAGTTTTCATATTCGCTACATCTGTATCTAACAGCAAAATGTGTCTCACATCCCCAATATGGTAATTTATGACAAACAATAACAATAAAAAATCTTAGTGAAGTGTCGTAATCATCTTGAGATCGAAATTACTGGCATTTAACTAAGAAAAAAGAAGCATTTCACCTATGGCCAGTTAAAGTAATTGAACATGCCGAAGAATAGGACATGCCGTGGGAATTCATATAGTACTAATATGTAGGCCATGTTCCACAAACAACTAGAATTATATATTTTATTATAAAATTTCATAAATAATTTTAATTATTTTTTATATAAAATATATAATCTGATTCTAACGTAAAATATTAGTATATATAAATTTTATAAAAAAATTAACATTTAAAATTTGAATAAAAATATTGATTTTAAATTTAATTCTGTTACAGAATCATTTTGGATAGATTTGATTCTGCTGTAGAATATTTTGGACTATTTGACTAATTTTCAATTTTTTTTTTAAAAAAGGAGTTTAATTTTGTTTTTTGATTTAATAATTGAAATTTATAATTATATCTAATAAAAAATATGATAAAATATGTATTATGAATATTTATGTAATGGTTTTCTCAATCCCTACGTAATAAACAAAAGGCAATAATGAACCTGAATAAGTATACCGTGTTCAGGTGTGTAAATAACATAACAAAAGAATAATATGTAAACACATACTCCCTCAGTCCCAGTAAATTTTATACACTGGGACACGTAAACTAAGAAAAGATATAAAAAATGAGTAAAATTAGATGAAAAGTGAGTAAAGTGGCGGGACCTATCAATATTTAATAATAGATTTGAGATAGTGGAGGAAGTAGTGGGTGTAATAGTGATTTATATTGTTATAGAATAGACATAGTTGAGAAAGTAGTGCGTGTGTTTTATATTATTAAAAGTTACTATTTTTGGAATGTATAGAAATGAATGGGAAAAGTGTATAAAAATGAATGGTACGGAAGTATTAATAGTTGAATGGAGATGTGTTTAGGTTTCAACAAATAAGCCTAATATCTATATAATTGTACGAACTACAAAGTGTGCACACTACCCCACCATTTTATTTAATTGTTAATTAAGTTGATTATAATTTAAGGAAATTAATTCTTGTAAATGAATTTGGATTTATTTAGCTGAGAATTTACTTCTTTCAAAAGAACTGAAACTTTTCGTTTTCATTCATCACTTAATTATTTTGAGTACTTGTATATAAGTTGCAAAACTCTCGCTGAAAAAGACATTACTTCAATTATAATTTATTACATGCAAGCAATCAAAATATACTCTAATCAAAATTTAAAATTTAAAATTTAAAATTTAAAATGACTTGACAAATGTGGAACTTGTACCCATTTTTTTCAAAATAGCATTCGGATAATTAATTTAATTTGTATTACAATTTTTATCTTATTTTATTTTGGTAATAAAAGTTAAAAAAAAGGGACAATAACAGTTACATATTAAGATATTTAAACAGGAATACTGTACTACTTTCAAGTTTGGGGTTAATTATACAATGAAGAGTTATTTCATTGAAAAAGAAAAGTAATACTCCGTCTTTAACTAATTTTAATCTATATGTCTTTTATAGTTTACAATTTGCAGCTTATCTTTTTAAATCCCCAAGGCAAGTACTAACATATACGATTTATATTGAAGATGTTAACGTTTGTTATATAGTAGACAATACAATTCTATTAAAACTAAATATTATAAAATTTGTAAAGAAACAAGAAAAAGAGGATTATCTAAATTTAATGATAGTCGTCTTCCCCTCTTTTTGTCATTTTCTCTCCTTTTCAAACCTTAAAAATCTCAGTTTACCTGCCCAAATGTCTAATCTCCTTCCAGTTTCTTCATCATCTTGGACTTCTTTGTCTTATGTCGCAGAAGAATGAAATTTTCTCTCTCTCTTTTGTAACTCATGTGACTTACTTTGACTTAATCCCATTCTTGACTTTGAAATAAATTTCCTTTTTTGATGTAGTTTTTTTTCACTGGTGCAATTGATTTATCATTAAAATTGACTAACAAACCCCAATTATAACCTCACCTGCAGACCGTCAAACTTAGATGAAAATTGCAACCGGAAGCTTTGGATATTCATAAGCGAACAATTGATGAATTTGATCAATCAATTTGGATTTTACAATGAGTGAGAGATAAGAGTATTGCTAAAGTACTGGATAAACAACTTTTATCTTCTCGCTTTACTCTTTAATCCGCTGATTTTTCCGAGAACTCTAGTTATGTTGTGAATACTGTCTTTATTCATCTCAAAAGTTGAATCTATTATGACAAAATGTGGAACTTGTACCTCAAAACCGGTCCCAAAATTCATCCCAAATGACGTGGTACGCCAAATGTTGAATTATAATTCGTGGACGCATATGTATGCACGTGGAGTCTCATATTAATATTATTATTAGCGAAGTTACTAATCATATAGGTGACATATCACCTTTTGAATTTTTTTTTGGAATTTCTAGCACTTTCTAAAATAATAAGAGATTTTTTTTTTGATTTTGGTATTTGTGCTATATAATACTTGGCAAAAGAGAGAGATTTACCACAATCTCGAATTTTTTATTAAATGGTCAACTTCGATAATCGAACAGAACATTTTTAGAGTTTGGTGATGGATATGTATTGTCTTACAACCTCGAGGAGTTAAAATGGTATTAATCCATATCCTTTTCACTTTTACCTGGCTTATTACTCACTGCTGTAGTTACCAATTTTTAGTCAATTTAGGCGGCTACACACAGGTCCATAGCTGTGCTGGAGAAGCATTTGCATTCGATACCAAATTAGTAGTAAAACGACCTTGGTAACTAACCTGAATAATTTGATAAATATATTTCTATTTAGCGAAAGTGTAAATTTTCAACGGCGTATACATAATAAAATAATTACAATGCAACCTCTCACTACCTAGTTATTTCCCTAAATATGTGACTGCTGCTGCTGGAGAACTACAAATGTCTCATTTACCACACCCACACAACAAGCACACCAGCTCCCACACACAGTCGCCCACACCACTTCCTTGTAAAATTCTCGATGTTTCGTATCATCCTGATGGACCAGGAAATCCTGACTGAGCTGTAACTGTTATTAAATACTGATGACAACTTTTATGATAATTAAATCAGAATATTTAGTATTAAATATCATATTTTCAGTTACAATATTTGGTCTATTACGTTTTATTTTTGTATTATATTTATATATATATACAAAGGAGAACGTTGAAACAATAAAAGGATATACGTAATTCTGAAAACCCTAGCAACTATCATCTTCTCTGTTCTTACAGATTAATTACATAGTTCTTGGGCGAAGTGAGGTGCTGGTCGCTGTTGATCATTTTTACTATTGTGAGTGGATTGATTTGTGCTGTTTTATCCTGGAAGTGATATTGCTGCAACCCAACACAGCATAAGTGGGGCAATAATCTCTTCAAGAACAATCAAGACTTCTTGAAGGCTTGACGACTCAGCTGTTATTTATCTTTCAGTATTTGTTAAAACTCATGAGAGATAAGTGTTCTTTCTTATCTTATTATTTACAGTCTGTAATTATATATTATTGTTTCGACCTTCGTGTTTGTTTTGTTAATTGGTATTATTTGTCTATTCTTGTTAATACAAAATATATATAACTGTCCTATTGTTACTGTGTAGTTAGTAATTATACCCAACAATAACAAGTGAGACTGTTTGGCTGCAACTTATTAAGTTGACTTATAGCTTAAAATGAGTAAGTGCTTTATAAGTGATAAGTGGAGCTGAGTTTATAAGTCCTAGAGTGTTTGGTAAATCAGAACTTATAAGCAGTAGAGTGTTTGGGTAAATCATAACTTATAAGTTAACTTTTTTTTATTATTTTTAAAATATTTATTTTTTAATATATATAAATGGATATCAATGGATAGATCTCGATGAGTATAGAAATTTGATATATACATATCAATTTTTTAATGAACGGATCAAAAGATATATGGTTTTGAAGATTTGAAGGATATTATATATTGCGTGTATCGAGAATAAGTTATAAGTTGAAAGTTAAGGATTCTTAACATTCAACTTATCCATTTTAAGTAGCCATAAGTTGGTTTCACTTATTTTAACAAACACCCCCCATAAACTGTTTTGGATTTATAAGCCATAAGCTGCAACTCAACTTAAAGTTGCAGCCAAACACGCACTATGTCTACTAACCCATATGCAACACCTCCACAAGCCTAGACAAATTTTGAAGTTAGAATCGTTTTCTCGTTCACACACACACACAGAAAAAGCCAGAGACTGAGTGTGAGAAATATGAATGTGCATAGAACTGAATTTCCACAAATTCTTCACCATAATTTCTGAGAAGATACTACATAATTCTTAATTAGGAGTTGATTTGGTTATAAAAGGGGATCCTTGGGGATTTCATTTAATTCCCGAAACATTATAAAAAGCAATTGAGAAATTAAGATACAGAAAGAAGTTTAATATTGAAACATAGATTTATACACATATACTCAAAAGAAATACATGGCCGGCAAAGAGGGTAACTCTAACTCAAGTTCTGATGGGAGTGTTAAAAATGGAAACAAGTATGTGAGAGGTTGATTCCTGCTCAAAAGAAACATGTCGTTACCATGACAAGTGACCGCGTTGTTCAATTTGTTTTCTCGGCAATCAACAACAAAAATAATAAGATGAACCTAAAAAAGATAACAAATATGATGCCTTGTTACTCTCTGTTGAGTTGTTACCGCACAATATGTTCCTTGGTGGGGGCTTAGTGCTGCTATTGGTACTTTATTGTAGTAAGTATCATATAAGTGATAAGTTGATAAATTCTTATAAATTATACGAGTGTTTGGATAAATTTACTTATAAGTGCTGAGTACACAGACACTGAGTACACAAACATCCCCATAAACTCTTATCAACTTATAATGCATGATTAGTGACAGCCAAACAGGCCCATAATCTTGTTTAGGAATAAGTTTCATGGTCCAATCACTTGTGTTGCACATTTTACTTTGCAAAAGGTTTATGCGGCTTCTTTCAAAAGAACTCAAACTTTTCAAAAGTTTTCTTTTTCATTCATCACTTAATTATTTGGAGTACTTTGTATATACGTTGCAAAACTCTCACTCATAAATACATTACTTCAATTATAATTTATTACATGCACGCAATCAAAATTTAAAATTTAAAATGACTTGAAAAATGTGGAACTTGTACCCATTTTTTTCAAAATAGCATTCGGATAATTAATTTAATTTGTATTACAATTTTTATCTTATTTTATTTTGGTAATAAAAGTTAAAAAAAAAAAGTGACAATAACGGTCACATGTTAAGATATTTTAACAGGAATACTGTACTACTTTCAAGTTTGGGGTTAATTATACAATGAAGAGTTATTTGGTTGAAAAAGAAGAGTAAGTTATAATACTCCGTCTTTAACTGATTTTAATCTATGTCTTTTATAGTTTACAATTTGCGCCTTATCTTTTTAAATCCCCAAGGCAAGTATTAACATATGCAATTTATATTGAAGATCTTGTAAAATTCTCGATGTTTCATATCATCCGTGGCATGTTTAATTAGAAATAAATAAATAATTTTTTTATGTAATGCTTCCAAAATGTAGGAAAATTAACAACAAATGCGCTTCATATAATCATATATCAAAGTTAATCAATCCCCTTTTATTGTTAATTACAATGTAGTTTCTTTAACGAAATTTGGTGAAAATGTCATTGAAAGTGACCTTAATTCAATCCCACAACAATGGACGTACGTAGGTAGTTGGAGCTAAGATCTCTCCCACACTCGCTTGCACAATACGAGAGAGGGAGTGAGAGAAAGTGAATGTGTTTAAAACTGAGTTCACACAGATGCAGTACTATAATTTCTTAGAAAAACCAGATTAGAAATATTTACGCGTCGATCGACATTCAGTATATAAGGAGAGCGAGATAGGTTGAAATTGATTAAGAAAACATACAAAGCAATTGATAATTACACAAACACACACACATACAATAGAAGCTAAATTCTCATATATCAAAAGATCATAATGTGTGATAAGAAGGGTAGCTCAAGTACTCGAGGGAGTGGCAGTAGCGGAAAGAACAAGTCGTATGAGAGCTTGATTCCTGCTAAAAAGAAGATTGTGAGTAATATGGTGTTTAAAACGGTGGGCAGGTGTGTTACCTCCGCAATCAACAACAACGATAAGAAGATCAAACCGGAAAATGATGACGACAATGATGAATGATGATGGTCGCTAGCTAGGCCTCTTTGGAGTCACCTACTTACAAGTATGTTTTTTTGGGATTGATGTCTTGTTTATTTATATCTGTAGGGTTTGATAAAGTATATTGTCTTGTTGTGTAGGAAGCAGTTCATGGTTTAATCAGTTTGATTTGATTAATGTAGTTTAAGTGTGCCTAATATTATTCCTGGCTAGCCTGTTTCAGCCAGTGTCTATAAATTGTTGTAATGGTTTATACTGTGTATGTCTTCGTCTTGTGATATAAATTTATATATAAAAGTTTGTAAACTCAACTGGTATGAAGTAGTACTTGTCAGTTGGGCCTCCTATGTCGAAAAATATATGGTGGGTGATGGACTGATGGCTGACTGTTCATCTTTTACTCCGCTAAAGACATAATTAACTGAACTTTTGATTCATCATCTGCTTCCTCGATCTATCTTCATCCTCTTTTGCTCATGATACAGATTTCATTCTACTTGTGATCAATTTGGTGTGCGGAAACTGATTTCGAACAAATTAATTTGGTGTGCGGAAATCAATTTGGATCTATTTGTAACCCATCATTGTTAGTATTTTACAACGTTAGGTGATTTTATTGACAGAAATATTATTCAATCTACAATTTTTTCCGGTGAAGGAGATGAGGAATAGTATTGCAATTATTCTCCCTTGCCACTCCAGTCATCACTTTATTAGTATAAAACAACTTCATATTCAAAATTTCGCCAATTTTATCTTTAATCAACATTTCATCTTTCCCTATACATTATTTTAACAAACGAACTCCAATTATAAGTTAAAGGCACCGCTATTCATTCATGCCAAGTGTAAATCTAATTGTCGGGCTAAAGTAGGATTAAAAGTAATACTCCTCAATTAATAACATATTTATGCCTAGTGAGCGAGACTCTGCGTTGACGACTCCACTAACCCTTGTGTAACTCCTCCACAGGCCTAAACTTATTTTGAAGTTAGAATCCTTTTCTGGTTCTCACACACACACACAGAAGAAGCGAGAGACTATAGTGTGAGAAATGTAAATGTGGTTAGAACTGAATTTCAACAAATTCTTCACCATAATTTCCAAGAAGATACTGACATAATTCTTAGGAGTTGATTTGGTGATAAAAGGGGATCCTTGGGGATTTCATTGCATTCCGGAAACATATAAAGCAATTGAGAAATTAAGATACCACTACTAGAAAAACTGCATTAGATATCGGCTAAAAATCAACGATGTATTTGCATGTGTAGAGAAAGGTAGGGGTATTAGACATCGGTTTTTAGCCGATGTCTATGTTAATCTTTAACATCGGTTTTTTAATAAATAACAGATGTCTATCTTCCTTTTTAACATCGGTTTCTTAATAATGAACTGATATCTATGTTCCTTTTTAACATCAATTTCTTAATAAGGAACTGATGTCTATGTTTCTCTTTTACATCGGTTTCTATTCTTTAGACATTAGTGTTCTGATGTTACTTGTGATATTTAACATCGGTTTTTTGAGAAAGTGATGTAAGTTCTGTATTTTTTTAATACATGGATGCCCTATTTGACATGGCTAATGTGTGATGTCTAATCTAGTTTTTCTAGTAGTGTACAGAAAGAAGTTTATTATTGAAACATAGATTTATACACATCCACTCAAAAGAAATACATGGCTGGCAAAGATGGTAAGTACATTAACATGACAGGTGAGCGCGGTGTTCAATTTGTTTCCTCGGCAATCAACAACAAAAATAATAAGATCCAACTACCATTTATAACATTCTAGCTGTGTTGATTCATAGTGCTTCAGTAAAATTTATTCAAGAAAGTTGGAAGAAAAAAGTCTTCATAATTACTACATATGTATGTAATTGCAAAATGTATCTCACATCCCCAATATGGCAATATATGACAGACAACAATAATAAAAAATCTTAGTGAAGTGTCGTAATCATCTTGAGATCGAAATTACTGTCATTTAACTAAGAAAAGAAGCATTTGATCACCTATGGCCAGTTACAGTACTAATTGAACACGCCGAAGAATAGGACATGCCGTGGGACAAACCATGTTGGGCCTTTATATGGGAAGTTACAGAACAATGTTGAAGAAGAACCTGAATAAGTGTACCGTACGTGTTCATGTATGTAAATAACATAACAAACAAATAATATGTAAACAAACATTATTGACAAAAAAAGATATAAATACAAATTGGTGTGAAATTATCTTCTAAAAATGTTTTTGTCATTCATCGTATGTGCAAGATTAGAGGTGTAAACGAGTCAAACAGTTCGTGAGCTACTCGAGCTCGGCTTGTAAAATATTCAAATTCGACTCGGTAATAATCGAGCCGAGCTTGAGCTTCAAATTACTCGGCTCATAAGGTTCACGAGCCTAATCGAGCCTTAATTATTTTTAATTTTTAAATATTATAAATATATTTTTTTGTAATATATATATATATATATATATATATATATATATATATATATATATATATATATATATAGAGTTGCACTCTAGGAAGAACATCTTATATAAAGAACAATAAAGAACACCATCATAAACACTTTATTTTTCATAAAAATTGATTTTTTAAAATTAGAATCATAAAATTGAACAACAATTAAGCCTAACATATCGAATTTAACGTAGAATTTCATCTAAATTTAAAAATTAAACATTACATATAATCCAGTATAGAATCCAGTACAGAATCCTGTATATATATTTATAACAATGAAATTACATGTAATCATGTTTTATTTGATTCTAATTTTTTGTTAGATTCTATTTTTATTCGTAATAAACCTTTTTTGGTGAGAAAATTAGAATCAACATGCAATTTATGTAAGATTCTATGGTGTTCTTTATTGTTCTTTATATAAGAGTGTTCTTCATGGAGCAATGGCCTATATATATATATATATATATATATATATATATATATATATATATATATATATATATATATATATATATATATAATCGAGTCGAACTCGAGCCCAACCAATCATATTCGAGCTTTTGTTAATATTTGGTCAAGTCGATTCGAGCTTTCGAGCCGAGCTCGAACTTATCAAATTTTTTACGAGACGAGGTTCGAGCTTAAAAATGAAAGCTCCATCGAGCTCGAGCCCGAACATTTTAGTGGAGCTCGAACTCGAGTCTGAGCCTGACAATGTTCGTCTTGGCTCGACTCGATTACACCCCTATGCAAGAATAAATGATGCTAAAGATGACCGTAAGTAAGATTCTAACAATAAATATCAAGTGTTAGGGCCAACATCTTGACGACAAACAAAGAACACTTTCGACGAACTAGAATGCAGTTAGAAACTATCAAAAGTAGGACGGCCAAGACAAACAGATAAATGGAGATGTGTTTAGACTTCAACAAATAAGCCTAATATCTTTATAACTATACAAACTACAAAGTGTACACATAACTCCACCACCTTATTTAATTGTTAATTAGGTCGATTATAATTTAAGGAAATTAATTCATGTAAAGTCAATCATGTATTTAACAATTATTAAAAAAAATTGGATTTATTAACTTAGAATTCGCTTCATTTGGAAGAACTGGAAATTTTGAAACTTTGCTTCATTCGTGTCTGCCATACATCGAAAACACGAAAGTTTTTCTCGCAATTTTTTCTCGAAAATCCATAAATTGGACCTCCTTATGCGCCTTCGAGTGCTGAAGCAACATATCAGAAGCACATTTGAATACAATAAATGTGTCTTGCTATATCTTTGTTGCCCCTCGGTGGAGTGAGTCTACTTAGCGAACTGGCAGGACGCAGAGATAGATTGATCAATATGAATCTCGAAAGTGGATGGTTGATCGCCGACCTCCTTGTTCTGGAGGCTCTCCGGGCGGGGGGGCTTGCTATCGTAATCCTTTCTCCCGGTGTATGTGAAAAAGAGTGACCAACTCCTTTTTATTCGGTCATAGGTTGGTCCAAAGAACGAGACATGTAAACATCTTATTTATACAATGCGGGACTCTAATTTTTATTATACAATATTTCTTTTACTTTGAAGGGACCAATTTTAGATCATTTTATGTCTCATTCATCACTTAGTCGTCTTAAGTGCTTTTATATACGTTGCAAAATTTTCACAAAAAAGACATATTCTTTGTAATTTATTACATGCACACAATCAAAATACATTCAAATCAAATTTTAAAACTTAAAACGACTTGACAAATGTGAAATTTGTACCCAAATTTTCCAACATAGCATTCAGATAATTATTTTAATTTGTAACACAATTTTATCTTATCTTATTTTGGTAATGCAAGTTATAGAAAAGAGTGACAATAACGATCACATATATATTATGATTTTTAAACAGAAATATGGGGCTATTTTTAAGTTTGGGGTCAATTATAATATAAAATGAAAAATTATTTCGTTGAAAAGTGAGATTAAACAATATTTCTGGCTTAACTAATTTTAAATGATTATTTATGTCTTTATAATTTGCAATTTGCACCTTATTTTTTTAAATCCCCAAGGCAAGTATTTACATATACAATGTATATTGAAGAGGTTTGTTATATACCATATAATACAATTCTGCCAAAACAAAATTTTACAAAATTTGTAAAGAAAACGAGAAAAAGAGGATTAACTAAACTAAACGAGAGTCGTCTTCCCCTCTTTCTCTCTTTTTCAAGCCCTAAAAATCTCAATCTTCTTATTCAAATCTCTATTCATTTCATCTTCTTCATCATATTGAACTTTTTAATCTTCTCTCGCAAAAGATGAGATTTTCTTTCTCTTTTGTCACTCTTGTGACTTACTTTGAGTTAATCACATTCTTGACTTTAAAATAATCACAATCTTTATAATCCTCTTTTTGAGGTACATTCTTTCACTAGTGTAACTGATTTATCATCAAAATTAACACCCGCATGAATCCTATCTATAATCCACGTGAAAGATCGTCGGGCTTAGATAAAAATGCAACTAGTAACTTTAAATATTCTTAAGTGAACAATCGATGCATTGGGTCAATCAATTTTGGGTTTTGCAAGGGCAAATAGATAATAGTATCTCTAAAGGACTGGATAAACATCTTTTGTGTTTTCGCTTTACTTTGAGTTAATCATATTCTTAAATTTAAGAAAAATATCAATCTTGATAATCCTCTTTTTGAGATATCTTCTTTCAGTGGTGCAACTGATTTATCATCAAAATTGAGACCCACAAGAACCCTATCTATAACCCACGTGGAAGACCGTCGGGCTTAGTGAAAATTTCAACTAGTAACTTTGGATATTCTTAGGCAAACAATCGATGCATTGGGTTAATCAATTTGGATTTTGCAAGGGTAGAGAGATCAGAATATCTTTAAAGGACTGGATAAACAACTTTTATCTTTTCTCTTTACTCTTCAATGCGCTGATTTCCACAAAAACACTAGTTATGCTATGAATGCATTCTTAATTTGTTTCAAAAAAGTTGAACCTATTGTGGCAAAATCTAATGGGTATATCTTGGTTAAAGTTGATGGGAATTTCTCACAAGAACTTATCTATATTTCATGAACTTTGCTGGGTTTGATTAAATTTCTACATAATAAACACATCCCTAATTCTGAAATGAGATTGTATGAAGTGAAGTTTGATTTGCTGGTTGTTTTTGGACTTTTCTAAATGAATTTGTGTGTATTGATTTGTGAAGGCATATTAATTGAATTTAAAATGATGTTTGTTGATAAAAGACTTTCAATTTGGTCTTATCTTAGATATTGTAAAATTCTTAAACCAATGGAGTATGCATATACTTCTGGCGAAAGTCATTTTTCTTTGGTTTTTCTGAGAGCAGAGACATATGGCCTCTAAGATTGTGGTTTCATTATCATTGGTCTTGACCCTTCTGCGGAGATTTTAATTTAGTTTAATGATAAAAAAAAATATAGGAGATTCAGTTCTATGATTTAATCTGGAATCTAAACACCTATTGATGTGCTACTAAGGATCAATTTTTAGGTAATGTTTCATCTTCAAAAATGGTGTTTTGGTAGCTAGGTTATCAAAGCCAATGAAGTAGGGGGCTTTGTCTTCATTCTTAATCAACTGATGAACATCTTAAATGAAATCTCCTTCATAAGTGAAGAGTTGTAAATGTAGAAATAGATTATAATGAGGGCTCTTCTAGGATTTGCTTCCGCCGTCTGGAGGAATATGTATACAGTCGGGGCTTGATTTCCTTCATACTAAATGCTCATGAATTGGCTTATTTTCTTGATAAAGTAATCCTCTTTCACTACATTTTTTGACACACTGGCTTTGATTGTGCTAGAAAAGGGATGATGTGGACTATGTGCACCAGGAAAAAGCAGACCAAACTGGTCATATGAGTAAAGGCCATTGCATGAAAGAAAAATAGGATGCCACTGTCAAGAAGACTATGGGTCGAATTACGCTCGTGAGCTAAACAATGTGTAGATGAAACTGTAAGATGGCACTTCTAGTCCTTGGCACCAGTTGTTTTTAAGCTACTTTTGTTAGCTTGTAAATTGAACTTGACTGTGTGAATTTTCTTGTTTTTCCTTACTTTGGATGAAAGTTTGAATTTTCTCACTTGAGCATACGAGTGTAATTCAAAAATCAAAGTTCTTGAGACTTTGCAGAGAATAAGTATATGCGAAGAATTTATTTTTTATATACGTTCTTAATAAATGCATGCGACAACCCGGGTCAAATCCCGAGTGTTTTTTTGGAAAATCGGGTCAAGTCCCGATCACGAGTCCGAATAAGCCGAAGCCTACTGGCCCAAATGCAGCCAACTTGGGTTACGACAAGCCCACCACAGGTCCCCAAAAGATCATGATTTGTTGGTGCTAATTAGTAGTAGTACTTTGCAACTGAACTGAAATCCCAAATCTCATCGATGTGGGACTGGGGTGTTACAAACTCCCCCACTTAAACTCCTGACGTCCTCGACCTCTGTCCATTGTGGGATAATACCACCAGCCTTCGTGTCCCCACCTCCGGCAACTTGTCTCGACAAGCTTTTGAGAGTCGGCTCTGATACCATATGTGACAACCCGGGTCAAATCCTGAGTCTTTTTCAAAAATCGGATCAATTCCCGATTCCGAGTCCGAAATAAGCCGAAGCCTACTAGCCGAACTGCAGCCAACTTGGATAACGACAAGCCCACCACAGGTCCCTAAAAGATCATGATTTGTTGGTGCTAATTAGTAGTAGCACTTTGCCTTATAAACTGAACTGAAATCCCAAATCTCCTCGATGTGGGACTGGGGTGTTACAAACTCCCTCACTTAAACTCCTGACGTCCTCGTCAGGCCTGAACGGATATCACATAGGTTCCAAGATCGTTCCTCCCTAGCCATTGTGGGATAATACCGGTTGGCTTCGTGTCCCCACCTCCGGACCTCTGTCCATTGTGGGATAATACCACCAGCCTTCGTGTCCCCACCTCCCGCAACTTGTCTCGACAAGCTTTCGAGAGTCGACTCTGATACCATATGTGACAACCCGTGTGAAATCCTGAGCGTTTTTTTGGAAAATCGGGTCTAGTCCCGATCACGAGTCCGAATAAGCCGAAGCCTACTAGCCCAAATTTAGCCAACTTGGGTTACGACAAGCCCACCACTGGTTCCCAAAAGATCATGATTTGTTGATGCTAATTAGTAGTAGTATTTTGCCTTATAAACTGAACTGAAATCTCAAATCTCCTCGATGTGGGACTGGGGTGTTACAATGCATGTTACCGAAAAGTATGCTTCACGAAGATGCATGTCATATAATAAACAACATTAAAAGGTGTACCCAATCGGTATAATCAACATTTATCTGAAAATTGATATTTATATCATTATTGCCTAGCATTATTCACTTCCGATTCAAATATATAGTTTTCATTTATGAGTTAAGTGTATTTTGTATACCTTTACTATAATCGAGGCACCACTTACAATATTAATTTTTAGAAGACTCCTCTCAAAATCTTGCATATGTAAACACGTCAATTTCAGTAAAATTTATTAATACATTTTTGTTCATATTTTATATGAATAGTAAAATCAATCAATTGATTGCACATACATCACTGCAATTGATTGCACATACATACACACATTTCATCTCCATACATTGAATTCATCTTTAAAATTATATATATATATAGTTGCACTGGAAGAACACCTTACATAAAGAACAATAAAGAACATCATCATAAACACTTTATTTTTCATAAAAAATGATTTTTTAAAATTAGAATCATAAAATTGAACAACAATTAAGCCTAACATATCGAATTTAACGTAGAATCTTATCTAAATTTAAAAATTAAACATTACATATAATACAGTATAGAATCCAGTACAGAATCTTGTATATATATTTATCACAATGAAATTACATATAATCATGTTTTATTTAATTCTAATTTTTTGTTAGATTCTATTTTTATTCGTAATAAACCTTTTTTGGTGAGAAAATTAGAATCAACATGCAATTTATGTAAGATTCTATGGTGTTCTTTATTGTTCTTTATATAAGAGTGTTATTCCTGGAACAATGGCCTATATATATATATATATACATACATACTAGATAGTATAAGATAAGGATTTGAAATGAATTTTATTGAAAATCTGAAAATGCATATAAATATCATATATAAATTAAATTAAGTGTAAAACTAAATGAAATATGGTAAAGTTTGATGAAAAGACCCTTTTATCCATATAATAGCTAGAGTTAAACGCCTAAATCATAAAATTGCCAGGTTTAATATTTATTACATAAATAAAATTAAACAAACTTTTAACTATAAATCTTGTCAAAAACACTACAACAACAACACCAACAGAATTTGAAAAGAAAAAAAAGAGTAATATCATTCGACCACTGCCGAATTGGTTTAAACCAGGCATAGTCAGTTAATTAAGGCGGCCGCCATACCTTTAAATTCAATATCGATCGACTAGTCTGGTGTTGTATATATATATACCCCTTTCATTCTTAATGTTTCTTAATGAGTGATTTTTATAAGCAAATATCATTTCATTTCAATCACCTACGTACAGTATAAAATTTACAGTTTTATTGTATCCCATCAATTCTGATTTCATTTTAGACCTGATAAACTTCTTGCTGTAATTTATAACAGTAGTAAATTCTTAAAGATGTATAAATGCAACTACAATGCTCCCTCACTAGCTATTTCCCAAAGTGTGTGATGGGTGCGGCTGGAGAAGCACAAATGCAATCTTATATCCGAGTCCAACACTCACCCACACCTACAGGCTACAGATATCTTCACTCACATCAACCCGATACTCGAACCAGCACCGACAACAGTCACACACATGTAATTCCTTGCTATCCCACACGCGGAGAAGGACATGAGTAACTAAATTAAACTCAAATTAAAAGAAACAAAAATCAAATTGTTATGACTACACACATACTGTGTCATTTCCAGGAAATATACACACTCTCGAGAACATTAGTAACAACTAAATAGGTTGTGTATATGTTTTTAAGATCTAAGAAAATGATTAGCAAATGCGCCTTAATATCAATTTGCTGCCATGCTAATTACTATGCACTTTCGTCGAAGAAACCTGGTGAAAATCTCATTGATAGATGAAAATCTTCAGTTCTGTCCCACAATAGGCGTTTCTGCCCTAACTTAATTTAAACCTAAGATTTTTACCTCACCCACACACGCAAAAGGAGAGAGAAATAGAGAGATGGAGTGAGATAACAACGAATATTCTAAAACATAATCGAGTTCACACAAATGGTTCCCCTTAATTTCTGTGAAAAATACAGACATTTGAATTAGCACGTCATGCTCAGTACAAAAACTGATCCGAGGCTTCATTTGATTCAAAAAACATACAACAGAAGTAAGATTATTGAGATACAAATACTTAAATATCTCTACACTCATACATGGCTGGCAAAGATGGTGGTTCAAGCAGTGGAGGAAATAACAATGGGAAGAAGAAGAATGAGAGCTTGGTACTTCCTCCGAGGGAACATGTCAGTACCAAGATGGGTAAGTATGTTGTTCAATCTGTTGCCTCAGCGATCAAGAACAAAAATAGTAAGGTCAACCCCAAAAACGATGATGATGATACCCCTTCTTCTTAGCTACCTTGTTACTCCCTACTCGTTCTATTTAGCAACCTAACAATACATTTGTGTGGTGGTAGTAGTGGTGGTGGGGCTGGGTGCTTTCAATAATTTATTGTCTTGTTTGTAATATATACATGAAGTTTATTAAAGTATTGTCTACTTGTCTAGGAAGAAGTTTAATCAGTTGGGTTTTGATTAGTACTGTAACTTAAGTTTAAAGTACTGTCTGCAAGTCATGTCTAGATTGTGTTGGTCCAATATCTGTAACAAATTTTATACTGCTTTTGTATATTAGTCCTGTGATATATTGATGAAAGTTTCAAATACTCCTAGTTGAAGTGTATTTCATTCCTTTCCTTTAATCATGCTTGTTTATATAAACTAGTTTAGCCTCTACACATTATGTCTGCAGATATTAGTCCGGGATGGTTTGTTGGCTAACATCGAAATTATGTTTGCACATATTTGGTTTAGCTGTGACTCGTACTGGATTTTCTTGTCCCTCCAGACAAAGTATATATTAAATCTCTCAGTTGTATCGTCCTACTGAAATTGCTCTGATCCTTATTTACCACTCTTGGATCTCATTTAATTACTGGTGTGTGCAACATGGAATATCAAATGGTTTTGATACAAAATTTGAACTCCGTGCAATATGTGCCTAATCTCACACATTAGAAGAAATAAAGAAAGGATCTACACTGTTATTTTATAACAGCTTCAGGTATTGCCTTAATTTTTAGTGTCATGAACATAGTAAAGTTTAACAATAGGTTTGATATTAAAAGCATCAAAATACCGTATGAATTTGACATTATTGGCCAATCCTAACCAACACTATGAATTTGATATTATTGATTGCTTAATGTACTAAGAGAACAATGATTGGACATTGGGACCAGACAATCAGGACAGCTAGGAGGGGCTGCTAAGTTTATAAAGAGTGACAAATTACATAAGAATGTTTTTTACCATCATTTTTACGACAGTTAAATGCATTTTGTGTACCACAATCTGCAACTTGTGTATCTATAATATCAATTGTGTACTTTGTAATTTGTATACCTCAACTTTATAAAATAATTAATTTGTACTTTATATATGTATTTTGTGTAGCTCAACTTTACATGTATATACAAAAATATATTTTTTGAATAATTAGATATTTTGGTTGCAGTTTGATTATATGTATGTGTCTAGTATTTAATGCTTGATCTCTCATCATTTGCGTAAACTTTTAATACGTTGATGATCAACATTTTCCCAGAATCACAAATTTTGCAATGTGAAGTTGTACACAAAAACCAAATCATTTATCTATGTTATACGCATTTACCAGCATTTACCATTGCATCAAATTTACATTCCATCATTCTAACCAAGTACTAAGTTATGCCCTGAGCTAAAGGAGCTTAGCTAAAGGAGGCAGAATTAGTTACTCCAACAGAGTGTTGTAAAAAGCGGGAATCGGACTAACAGTGTTATTTATATAATTCAGTTGTTGATTCATAAACAGTGTTATTTATTGTTATTATCATACTTATATTGATTATATATTGTGTAATCGGTCTAACAGCATATTAAACACATGCCTAATTCTGAAATGGGATTATATAAATTTGGGTTTGGTTTGTTGGTTGTTTGTGAACTATTTTTTTGGACTTTTCTAAATGAATTTGTGTGTATTGATTTGTGAAGGCATGTTAATTGAATTTTAATGATGTTTGTTGACAATAGACTTTCAATTTGACCTATTCTTAGACATCATAAAATTCTCAAACCAATGGATTATGCATATACTTTTGGTGAAAGACATTTTTATTTGATTTTTCTGTGACAAAATGTGAGATATGGCCTCTTTGATTGTGGTTTTATTATCATTGATCTTGACCCTTATGTTGAGATTTTAATTTAGTTTAATGATAAAAAAAAACTGAGGAGATTCAGTTCTATGATCTAATCTGGAATCTAAACATCTATTGATGTGCTACTAAGGATCAATTTTTAGGAAATGTTTCATCTCCAAAAACGGTTGTTTTGGTAGCTAGGTTGCCAAAGCCAACGGAGGTGGGGGGGTTTTGTCTCCATTCTTGAGTCAACTCATGAACATCTCATATGTAATTTCCTTCGTGAGTGAAGAGTTGTTAATGTAGAAATAGATTATAATGGGGGCTCTTTTAGGATTGCTTCCGCCGTCTAGAGGAATGCGAATACAGTTGGGGGCCTGATTTCCTTCATACTTAATGCTCGCGAATTTGCTTGTTTTTTATAGGAATCCTCTCTCACTACATTTGTTGACACACTGGCTTTGACTATGCTAGAAAGGGATGATGTGGGCTATGTGCATCAGAAAAACGCAGACCAAGTTGGTCATATGAGTAAAGCCCAATGCATGAAAATAAAATAGGATGCCACTTTAAAGTAAGAGGACTATGGGCCGGATTACGCTCATGAGCTAAACAATGTGTAGATGAAACTGCACGAGGGGCATGTTGGCACTTCTAGTCCATGGCACCAGTTGTCTTAGGCTACTTTCTTGTAAATTGAACTTGAATGTGTTAATTTGCTTGCTTTTCTTTTTTTCCGAATGTAAGTTTGAACTTTCTCACTTGACCAGACGAGTGTTTCAGTTGCGGATTCTCTCTTTTATATATTAAATTACAATGGTTAACCAAAACATAAATTATTATTCAATATCATCGTGGTTACATACTAGTTTGCAAGAGAGTTTACTGATATTTTTAAAATTCAAGAATCGAAAAGAGTAATTCTTTATATTCTTGAGGCTTTACAAAGAATTTATATATAGAGAGAGCTGCTCTAATAATACCCTACTATAATGAGAACTGAGACCCTCAGTGGCAATTTTGTAATAAAATTGAACCAGATGGATAGTTACAAATTATAATACATAAAAATAAAAAATGCATATACATGTTTACTGGAGGTGTTCCGGTCACCACCACGTTACTCCTGTAACGTCGTTCTGGCCAATACCATACAACTCCGATGACATCACTCCGATCAACACCATCACATCACCATCATTACAACCATCATCGCCCCATCACCACTACATCAGCATATCACAACGATCAACCATGGCACTACCATTACACCACCCACACCATTACAACACCAAAACCATTACCAGAATTACTAAATATAAAATCAAATCACAAAAATTTAAATTATCACCACCACAACCACTACCTGTCATAACTGTAAAATCACCAAATTCATAAACGAATCACTAAAATTTAAACTAACATCACCAATTTTTGTATAAAAATCGCAAATTATACTTGTACAAATCACCAAATAAAAAGGTGATTTGTACTAAAAAAAGTTATTTGTATTTAAAAAAGGTGATTTGTATACACAAATTCTGAATTACGTTGATGATTAATATCAAGGCTACTCATAGTTTTGTTACTCACTCCTTTCAGTTGACGATGTTGTTCCATTTTATTCGATTCCACCATACTGTCAATTTCGTGCTTTATGCCGCCATCAAATCTGGAAATGGTTTTGGAGAAGAATCGTAAGAATTGGACGATGATGACACAGGAGAATAGAGAATCAAGTACCTTAACCGAAAATCTTGCTTCAGAAATGACAATATTGTTGACGAAGGTGCAAACAAGGTGTGGGGAGATTTCGACGACGGAGAAGAATGTTTAGAGGTCGAGAGAGATGTGTAGAGGAAGATGATGAATAGATTTATGTATTTTAATTGGTGAAGAGACACACATGGATGATGAGTAAAAATAAAGGTTAGAAAAATGAAGTTAGCAGTAGTAATATAGTAATAGATGGGAGAGACGAAAAAGATAATTTGTTAGATCTAAGGGAAGTTTGCTTCGCAAAGATGTGTATTATATAATAAACAACATTAAAAGATGTACTCAACCGATAGAATCAGCCATTTATCTAAAAATTGGAATTTATGCCATTGTTGCTTAGCATTATTCGCTTATATTTCAAACATATATATTTTATTTATGAGTGAAGTGTATTTTGTATACTTTTAGTATAATCAAGGCACCACTTATGATATTAATTTTCAGAAAACTCCTAAAATCTTACATATGTAAACACGTCAACTTCAGTTAAATTTATTGATATATTTTTGTTCATATTTTATGTGAATAGTAAAATCAATCAATTGATCATTATACCATCCATGTATGATATAACTCAATATTCTTCCAAAATTGGATTATACGAGCGTGCACATACATACACACATTTCATCTATGAATTTATTTTTAAAAATAATATATATATACATACTAGACAGTATAAGATAAAAATTTGAAATGAATTTAATTGAAAACTTAAAAATGTTCTATGGAGACCACCTTTTTTGTGGAGACCCGGAGACCACATACGTTCTGCAATCTAAATTTAGCAAAATATAATATTTTATAAATTATGTTCTATGAAAATAACTATTTTCATTTAAAATCCTTAAAATTATATATGTTTTGCAACTAAAACATAGCAAAACATATTGTTCTGCAAAACATTCATGTTTAGTTTACAGAACTTACATGATTTTCAAGATTTTCAATGAAATATTGTTTTTCATAGAATATACTTTGCAAAACAGTACGTTTTGCAAATTTTTGATTACAAAATATGATCTGTTTTGCCAAATTTAAATTACAGAACATATGTGATCTCCGGGTCTCTACAAAATAGATGGTTCCCGTAGAACTTAACTCTATAGGATATTATATATAAATTAACTAAGTGGAATATGATAAAACTAAGTGAATGGTAAAAGTTTGATGAAAGACTCCTTTATCCATATAAATTCAGTTATTTATTAATGGAGTTAGCTAGAGTTAAACGGTTAAAATATAAAATATGACAACTTCATAAAGGAACTATAAATGAAGTAATATTATAAATAATATTTCAATCATAATACATATACATAAAATACATATTACTCTATATTTATTACATAAATTAAACGAACTTTGAACTCTAAATCTTGTCAGAATCACAACAACAGCAGCAGCAGAATTTTTATTTTATTTTTTAAAAAAGAGTAATATCATTCGACCACTGCCGAATTGGTTAATAAACCAGGCATAGTCAGTTAAGGCGGCCGCCATATCTCTGGGCACACAAACTTTTAAATTCGATATCGACTAGTCTGGTGCTGTATATATACACCTTTCATTCTTAATGTTTCTTAATGAGTGATTTTTATAACAAGCAAATATCATTTCATTTCAACCACCCACATACAGTTTAAAATTTACAGTTTAATTGTATCCCAGCAATCCTGATATCTGATAAACTTCTTGCTCTAATTTATATATAAACATATTTACATAAAGATGTGTAAAAAATGTAGTATCTACAATGCTCCCTCACTAGCTATTTCCCAAAGTGTGTGATGGGTGCGGCTGGAGAAGCACAAATGCAATCTTATATCCGAGTCCAACACTCACCCACACCTACAGGCTACAGATATCTTCACTCACATCAACCCGATACTCGAACCAGCACCGACAACAGTCACACACATGTAATTCCTTGCTATCCCACACGCGGAGAAGGACATGAGTAACTAAATTAAACTCAAATTAAAAGAAACAAAAATCAAATTGTTATGACTACACACATACTGTGTCATTTCCAGGAAATATACACACTCTCGAGAACATTAGTAACAACTAAATAGGTTGTGTATATGTTTTTAAGATCTAAGAAAATGATTAGCAAATGCGCCTTAATATCAATTTTCTGCCATGCTAATTACTATGCACTTTCGTCGAAGAAACCTGGTGAAAATCTCATTGATAGATGAAAATCTTCAGTTCTGTCCCACAATAGGCGTTTCTGCCCTAACATAATTTAAACCTAAGATTTTTACCTCACCCACACACGCAAAAGGAGAGAGAAATAGAGAGATGGAGTGAGATAACAACGAATATTCTAAAACATAATCGAGTTCACACAAATGGTTCCCCTTAATTTCTGTGAAAAATACAGACATTTGAATTAGCGCGTCATGCTCAGTACAAAAACTGATCCGAGGCTTCATTTGATTCAAAAAACATACAACAGAAGTAAGATTATTGAGATACAAATACTTAAATATCTCTACACTCATACATGGCTGGCAAAGATGGTGGTTCAAGCAGTGGAGGAAATAACAATGGGAAGAAGAAGAATGAGAGCTTGGTACTTCCTCCGAGGGAACATGTCAGTACCAAGATGGGTAAGTATGTTGTTCAATCTGTTGCCTCAGCGATCAAGAACAAAAATAGTAAGGTCAACCCCAAAAACGACGATGATGATACCCCTTCTTCTTAGCTACCTTGTTACTCCCCCTACTCGTTCTATTTAGCAACCTAACAATACATTTGTGTGGTGGTAGTAGTGGTGGTGGGGCTGGGCGCTTTCAATAATTTATTGTCTTTTTTGTAATATATATACATGAAGTTTATTAAAGTATTGTCTACTTGTCTAGGAAGAAGTTTATGGTTTAATCAGTTGGGTTTCGATTAGTACTGTAACTGAAGTTTATAGTACTGTCTGCAAGTCATGTCTAGATTGTGTTGGTCCATCTGTAACAAATTTTATACTGCTTTTGTATATTAGTCCTGTGATATATTGATGAAAGTTTCAAATACTCCTAGTTGAAGTGTATTTCACTCCTTTCCTTTAATCATGCTTGTTTATATAAACTAGTTTAGCCTCTACACATTATATCTGCAGATATTAGTCCGGGATGGTTTGTTGGCTAACATCGAAATTATGTTTGCACATATTTGGTTTAGCTGTGACTCGTATTGGATTTTCTTGTCCCTCCACACAAAGTATATAGAAAATCTCTCAGTTGTATCGTCCTACTGAAATTGCTCTGAGATCCTTATTTTCCACTCTTGGATCTCATTTTACTGGTGTGTGCAACATGGAATATCAAATGGTTTTGATACAAAATTTGAACTCCGTACAATATGTGCCTAATCTCACACATTAGAAGAAATAAAGAAAGGATCTACTATATATGGAAATAAATAGGTTTGATATTAAAAGCATCAAAATACTATGGAAAAGTAAGTGTAATATTTTCTTAAAATAAATTTGGCCTCCAGTATGATATTAGTAACAACCATATGAATTTGACATTATTGGCCCATCCTTACCAAACACTATGAATTTGATATTATTGGTTGGACATTGGGACCAGACAATCAGGACAGCTAGGAGGGGCTGCTAAGTTTATAAAGTGTGACAAATTACATAAGAATGTTTTTTACCATCATTTTTACTAGAGTTAAATGTATTTTGTGTATCATAATCTGCAATTTGTGTATTTTTATAGTATCAATTGTGCATTTTATAATTTGTATACTTGAACTTTATAAAATAATTAATTTATACTTTATATGTGCATTTTGTGTATCTCAACTTTACATGTATATATAAAAATTTATTTTTTGAATAATGTTTTAGAAAGTTATTATTCAAAAAAAAATTATATTAACATATAAAGTAAGATTAAAAAAATTAAGGATAAATAGTATAAAATTCTTTATTTAATTTAATTATAACTAAATTTAAAACATTATTTAATATAATTACACAATATAATAATAAAATTTCGTAAAAAAATGTGTATACAATTTTTTTGAATGTATTTAATAAGTCAAAATGGTAAATATTATTAGTTGATATTATTTACTTCTATTATATCAAGTTATGTTATATTTTTAATTCATATTATTTTTTAGTATTTATTTTCTTGATATTCCATTAATATATATATATATATATATAATTAAATATATAAAAAAATGTGTTATCAATTATATTAGCAAACTTCAAGTAAACAAATTGCTCAATTTTAATAGTTAAGATACGCATCATTTAAATAAATAAATAACGGAAGTACACAAATTGTTTGTAAAAAGCATACTTCAAGTACATAAAGTGCACAATTGATAGTTTCGGTATATAAAATGCAGAATGTGTTTAATTTAGGTACACAAAATGCTATTTACTCTTTTTACGAACAACTTCAACTTTTAATTTGTACGATGCATATATATTAAACTTCTTCTGTTGGTAAAAATTCTAAAATTCTGTAATATAAATATATCTCTAACTTTTGTAATGTAAATAGTTTTTTCCTTCTAATTTAAGTTACCTTAAAATTTTAAAAATTTAGATGTTCCGGTTGCAGTTTGATTATA